>CAWUFW010012463.1:0-541120 GCA_963921515.1 Calotriton arnoldi | reverse complement strand
AGTGTTGCAGAAAGAGGCAAAAGAGGTGCAGAAATAGGCAAGAGAAGTGCAGAAAGAGTCAAGAGAGGTGCAGAAAGAGGCAACAGAGGTACAGAAAGAGGGAAGAGGGGAGCAGAAAGAGGGAAGAGTTGTGCAGAAAGAATTAAGGGAACAGCAGAATGAAGCAAGTGAGGTGCAGAAAGAGGCAAGAGAAGTGCAGAAACAGGCAAGAGAGGTGCAGAAAGTGGCAAAAGAGGTGCAGAAAGAGGGAAGAGGGTGAAAAAGAGGGAAGAGGGGTGCAGAAAGAAGCAGGAGAAATGCAGAAAGAAGCAACAGAGATGCAGAAAGAGGCAAGAGAGGTGCAGAAAGAGGCAACAGAGGTACAGAAAGAGGGAAGAGGGGTGCAGAAAGAGGGAAGAGTTGTGCAGAAAGAATCAAGGGAACTGCAGAATGAAGCAAGTGAGGTGCAGAAAGAGGCAAGAGAAGTGCAGAAACAGGCAAGAGAGGTGCAGAAAGTGGCAAAAGAGGTGCAGAAAGAGGGAAGAGGGTGAAAAAGAGGGAAGAGGGCTGCAGAAAGAAGCAGGAGAAATGCAGAAAGAAGCAACAGAGATGCAGAAAGAGGCAAGAGAGGTGCACAAGAAAGAAGCAAGAGAGGTGCAGAAAGAAGCAAGAGAGGTACAGAAAGAGGCAAGAGAGGTACAGAAACAGGCAAGAGAGGTGCAGAAAGAGGGAACTGGGGTGCAGAAAGAGGCAAGAGAGGTGCAGAAACAGGCAGGAGAGGCACAGAAAGAGGCAACAGGGGTGCAGAAAGAGGCAAGAGATGTGCAGAAACAGGCAAGAGAGGTGCAGAAGGTGGCAAGAGAAGTGCAGACAGAGGGAAGAGGGTAAATAAAGAGGTAAGAAAAATGCAGAAAGAAGCAACAGAGGTGCAGAAAGAGGCAAGAGAGGTGCAGAAGAAAGAAGCAAGAGAGGTGCAGAAAGAAGCAAGAGAGGTGCAAAAAGAAGGGAGGCACAGAAAGCGGAAGAGATGTGCAGAAAGAGGAAAGAGAAGTACAGAAAAAGGAGGAAAGGTGCACAAAGAAGCAAGAGAAATGCAGAAAAAGGCAAGAGAGGCGCAGAAAGAAGCAAGAGAGGGGCAGAAAGAAGCAAAAGAAGTGCAGGAAGAGGGGTACAGAAAGAGTAAAGAGGGTGCAGAAAGAAGAAAAGGGTACAGAAAGAAGCAAGAAAGGTACAGAAAGAAGGAAGAGAAGTACAGAAAGAAGCAAAATGGGTGCAGAAAGAGGTAAGGGGGTGCGGAAAGAGGCAAGAGAAGTGCAGAAAGAAGCAACAGAGGTGCAGAAAGAGGCAAGAGAACTGCAGAAAGAGGGAAGAGGGGTGCAGAAAGAGAGAGGTGCAGAAAGAGGGAAGAGGGGTGCAGAAAGAGGCAAGAGGGTGCAGAAGGAAGCAAGAGAAGTGATAAAAGAGACAAGAGAGTTGCAGAAACAGGCAAATGAAGTGCAGAAAGAGGCAAGAGAAGTGATGAAACAGACAAGAGAGTTGCAGAAAGAAACAAGAAATGTGCAGAAAAAAGGAAGAGAAGTGCAGAAAGAGGCAAATGAGATGCAGAAAGAGGCAAGACAGGTGCAGAATGAAGCAACAGATTTGCCGAAAGAGGCAAGAGGGGTGACGAAAGAGAAAAGAGAAGTGCAGAAAGAGGGAAGAGACATGCAGAAAGATGGAACAGGGGTACAGAAAGTGGCAAGAGGGGTGCAGAAAGAAGCAACAGAGGTGCAGAAAGAGACATGAGAAGTACAGAAAGAGTCATGCGAGGTACAGAAACACGCAGGAGAGGTGCAGAAAGAGGGAACAGGGGTGCAGAAAGAAGCAACAGAGGTGCATAAAGAGGCAAATGAAGTGCAGAAAGAGGCAAGAGAGGTGCAGAAACAGGCAGGAGAGGTGCAAAAATAGGCAACAGTGGTGCAGAAAGAGGCAAGAGAGGTACATAAAGACGGAAGAGGGGTGCAGAAAGAAGCAATTGAGGTGCAGAAAGCGGCAACAGTGTTGCAGAAAGAGGCAAAAGAGGCGCAGAAATAGGCAAGAGAAGTGCAGAAAGAGGCAAGAGAGATACAGAAAAAGGCAACAGAGGTGCAGAAAGAGGGAAGAGGGGTGCAGAAAGAGGGAAGAGGGTGCAGAAAAAAGCAAGAGATGTGCAGAAAGAATCAAGGGAACTGCAGAATGAAGCAAGTGAGGTGCAGAAAGAGGCAAGAGAAGTGCAGAAACAGGCAAGAGAGGTGCAGAAAGTGGCAAGAGAGGTGCAGAAAGAGGGAAGAGGGTGAAAAAAGAGGTAAGAGAAATGCAGAAAGAAGCAACAGAGGTGCAGAAAGAGACAAAAGGGGCAAAAAAAAGCAAGAGATGTGAAGAAAGAATCAAGGGAACTGCAGAATGAAGCAAGTGAGGTGCAGAAAGAGGCAAGAGAAGTGCAGAAACAGGCAAGAGAGGTGCAGAAAGTGGCAAGAGAGGTGCATAAAGACGGAAGAGTGTGAAAAAAGAGGTAAGAGAAATGCAGAAAGAAGCAACAGAGGTACAGAAAGAGGCAAGAGAGGTGCAGAAGGAAGAAGCAAGAGAGGTGCAGAAAGAAGCAAGAGAGGTGCAGAAAGAGGCAAGAGAAGTGTAGAATGAACCAACAGAGGTGCAGAAAGAGGCAAGAAAGGTGCAGAAAGAGGCAAGAGAGGTACAGAAACAGGCAAGAGAGGTGCAGAAAGAGGGTACAGGGGTGCAGAAAGAGGCAAGAGAGGTGCAGAAACAGGGAAGAGGGGTGCAGAAAGAGGCAAGAGAGGGGCAGAAACAGGCAGGAGAGGTGCAGAAAGAGGCAACAGGGGTGCAGAAAGAGGCAAGAGAGGTACAGAAAGACAGAAGAGCGGTGCAGAAAGAAGCAATTGAGGTGTAGAAAGCGGCAACAGTGTTGCAGAAAGAGGCAAAAGAGGTGCAGAAATAGGCAAGAGAAGTGCAGAAAGAGTCAAGAGAGGTGCAGAAAGAGGCAACAGAGGTACAGAAAGAGGGAAGAGGGGTGCAGAAAGAGGGAAGAGTTGTGCAGAAAGAATCAAGGGAACTGCAGAATGAAGCAAGTGAGGTGCAGAAAGAGGCAAGAGAAGTGCAGAAACAGGCAAGAGAGGTGCAGAAAGTGGCAAAAGAGGTGCAGAAAGAGGGAAGAGGATGAAAAGAGGGAAGAGGGGTGCAGAAAGAAGCAGGAGAAATGAAGAAAGAAGCAACAGAGATGCAGAAAGAGGCAAGAGAGGTGCAGAAAGAGGCAACAGAGGTACAGAAAGAGGGAAGAGGGGTGCAGAAAGAGGGAAGAGTTGTGCAGAAAGAATCAAGGGAACTGCAGAATGAAGCAAGTGAGGTGCAGAAAGAGGCAAGAGAAGTGCAGAAACAGGCAAGAGAGGTGCAGAAAGTGGCAAAAGAGGTGCAGAAAGAGGGAAGAGGGTGAAAAAGAGGGAAGAGAAATGCAGAAAGAAGCAACAGAGGTGCAGAAAGAGACAAAAGGGGTGCAAAAAAGCAAGAGATGTGAAGAAAGAATCAAGGGAACTGCAGAATGAAGCAAGTGAGGTGCAGAAAGAGGCAAGAGAAGTGCAGAAACAGGCAAGAGAGGTGCAGAAAGTGGCAAAAGAGGTGCAGAAAGAGGGAAGAGGGTGAAAAAGAGGGAAGAGGGTGCAGAAATAAGCAGGAGAAATGCAGAAAGAAGCAACAGAGATGCAGAAAGAGGAAAGAGAGGTGCACAAGAAAGAAGCAAGAGAGGTGCAGAAAGAAGCAAGAGAGGTGCAGAAAGAGGCAAGAGAGGTACAGAAACAGGCAAGAGAGGTGCAGAAAGAGGGAACAGGGGTGCAGAAAGACTCAAGAGAGGTGCAGAAACAGGGAAGAAGGGTGCAGAAAGAGGCAAGAGAGGTGCAGAAACAGGCAGGAGAGGCGCAGAAAGAGGCAACAGGGGTGCAGAAAGAGGCAAGAGATGTGCAGAAACAGGCAAGAGAGGTGCAGAAGGTGGCAGGAGAAGTGCAGACAGATGGAAGAGGGTAAATAAAGAGGTAAGAAAAATGCAGAAAGAAGCAACAGAGGTGCAGAAAGAGGCAAGAGAGGTGCAGAAGAAAGAAGCAAGAGAGGTGCAGAAAGAAGCAAGAGAGGTGCAAAAAGAAGGGAGGCACAGAAAGCGGAAGAGATGTGCAGAAAGAGTCAAGAGAAGTACAGAAAAAGGAAGAAAGGTGCACAAAGAAGCAAGAGAAATGCAGCAAAAGGCAAGAGAGGCGCAGAAAGAAGCAAGAGAGGTGCAGAAAGAAGCAAAAGAAGTGCAGGAAGAGGGGTACAGAAAGAGTAAAGAGGGGTGCAGAAAGAAGAAAAGGGTACAGAAAGAAGCAAGAAAGGTACAGAAAGAAGGAAGAGAAGTGCAGAAAGAAGCAAAATGGGTGCAGAAAGAGGTAAGGGGTGCGGAAAGAGGCAAGAGAAGTGCAGAAAGAAGCAACAGAGGTGCAGAAAGAGGCAAGAGAACTGCAGAAAGAGGGAAGAGGGGTGCAGAAAGAGAGAGGTGCAGAAAGAGGGAAGAGGGGTGCAGAAAGAGGCAAGAGGGGTGCAGAAGGAAGCAAGAGAAGTGATAAAAGAGACAAGAGAGTTGCAGAAACAGGCAAAAGAAGTGCAGAAAGAGGCAAGAGAAGTGATGAAACAGACAAGAGAGTTGCAGAAAGAAACAAGAAATGTGCAGAAAAAAGGAAGAGAAGTGCAGAAAGAGGCAAGTGAGATGCAGAAAGAGGCCAGACAGGTGCAGAATGAAGCAACAGATTTGCCGAAAGAGGCAAGAGGGGTGAAGAAAGAGAAAAGAGAAGTGCAGAAAGAGGGAAGAGACATGCAGAAATATGGAACAGGGGTACAGAAAGGGGCAAGAGGGGTGCAGAAAGAAGCAACAGAGGTGCAGAAAGAGACATGAGAAGTACAGAAAGAGTCACGCGAGGTACAGAAACACGCAGGAGAGGTGCAGAAAGAGGGAACAGGGGTGCAGAAAGAAGTTAACAGAGGTGCATAAAGAGGCAAAAGAAGTGCAGAAAGAGGCAAGAGAGGTGCAGAAACAGGCAGGAGAGGTGCAAAAATAGGCAACAGTGGTGCAGAAAGAGGCAAGAGAGGTACAGAAAGATGGAAGAGGGGTGCAGAAAGAAGCAATTGAGGTGCAGAAAGCGGCAACAGTGTTGCAGAAAGAGGCAAAAGAGGCGCAGAAATAGGCAAGAGAAGTGCAGAAAGAGGCAAGAGAGATACAGAAAAAGGCAACAGAGGTGCAGAAAGAGGGAAGAGGGGTGCAGAAAGAGGGGAGGGGGTGCAGAAAAAAGCAAGAGATGTGCAGAAAGAATCAAGGGAACTGCAGAATGAAGCAAGTGAGGTGCATAAAGAGGCAAGAGAAGTGCAGAAACAGGCAAGAGAGGTGCAGAAAGTGGGAAGAGGGTGAAAAAAGAGGTAAGAGAAATGCAGAAAGAAGCGACAGAGGTGCAGAAAGAGACAAAAGGGGTGCAAAAAAAAGCAAGAGATGTGAAGAAAGAATCAAGGGAACTGCAGAATGAAGCAAGTGAGGTGCAGAAAGATGCAAGAGAAGTGCAGAAACAGGCAAGAGAGGTGCAGAAAGTGGCAAAAGAGGTGCAGAAAGAGGGAAGAGGGTGAAAAAGAGGGAAGAGGGGTGCAGAAATAAGCAGGAGAAATGCAGAAAGAAGCAACAGAGATGCAGAAAGAGGAAAGAGAGGTGCACAAGAAAGAAGCAAGAGAGGTGCAGAAAGAAGCAAGAGAGGTGCAGAAAGAGGCAAGAGAGGTACAGAAACAGGCAAGAGAGGTGCAGAAAGAGGGAACAGGGGTGCAGAAAGACTCAAGAGAGGTGCAGAAACAGGGAAGAAGGGTGCAGAAAGAGGCAAGAGAGGTGCAGAAACAGGCAGGAGAGGCGCAGAAAGAGGCAACAGGGGTGCAGAAAGAGGCAAGAGAGGTGCAGAAGGTGGCAGGAGAAGTGCAGACAGATGGAAGAGGGTAAATAAAGAGGTAAAAAAAATGCAGAAAGAAGCAAGAGAGGTGCAGAAAGAGGCAAGAGAGGTGCAGAAGAAAGAAGCAAGAGAGGTGCAGAAAGAAGCAAGAGAGGTGCAAAAAGAAGGGAGGCACAGAAAGCAGAAGAGATGTGCAGAAAGAGTCAAGAGAAGTACAGAAAAAGGAAGAAAGGTGCACAAAGAAGCAAGAGAAATGCAGCAAAAGGCAAGAGAGGCGCAGAAAGAAGCAAGAGAGGTGCAGAAAGAAGCAAAAGAAGTGCAGGAAGAGGGGTACAGAAAGAGTAAAGAGGGGTGCAGAAAGAAGAAAAGGGTACAGAAAGAAGCAAGAAAGGTACAGAAAGAAGGAAGAGAAGTGCAGAAAGAAGCAAAATGGGTGCAGAAAGAGGTAAGGGGGTGCGGAAAGAGGCAAGAGAAGTGCAGAAAGAAGCAACAGACGTGCAGAAAGAGGCAAGAGAACTGCAGAAAGAGGGAAGAGGGTGCAGAAAGAGAGAGGTGCAGAAAGATGGAAGAGGGGTGCAGAAAGAGGCAAGAGGGGTGCAGAAGGAAGCAAGAGAAGTGATAAAAGAGACAAGAGAGTTGCAGAAACAGGCAAAAGAAGTGCAGAAAGAGGCAAGAGAAGTGATGAAACAGACAAGAGAGTTGCAGAAAGAAACAAGAAATGTGCAGAAAAAAGGAAGAGAAGTGCAGAAAGAGGCAAGTGAGATGCAGAAAGAGGCCAGACAGGTGCAGAATGAAGCAACAGATTTGCCGAAAGAGGCAAGAGGGGTGAAGAAAGAGAAAAGAGAAGTGCAGAAAGAGGGAAGAGACATGCAGAAATATGGAACAGGGGTACAGAAAGGGGCAAGAGGGGTGCAGAAAGAAGCAACAGAGGTGCAGAAAGAGACATGAGAAGTACAGAAAGAGTCACGCGAGGTACAGAAACACGCAGGAGAGGTGCAGAAAGAGGGAACAGAGGTGCAGAAAGAAGTTAACAGAGGTGCATAAAGAGGCAAAAGAAGTGCAGAAAGAGGCAAGAGAGGTGCAGAAACAGGCAGGAGAGGTGCAAAAATAGGCAACAGTGGTGCAGAAAGAGGCAAGAGAGGTACAGAAAGATGGAAGAGGGGTGCAGAAAGAAGCAATTGAGGTGCAGAAAGCGGCAACAGTGTTGCAGAAAGAGGCAAAAGAGGCGCAGAAATAGGCAAGAGAAGTGCAGAAAGAGGCAAGAGAGATACAGAAAAAGGCAACAGAGGTGCAGAAAGAGGGAAGAGGGGTGCAGAAAGAGGGAAGAGGGTGCAGAAAAAAGCAAGAGATGTGCAGAAAGAATCAAGGGAACTGCAGAATGAAGCAAGTGAGGTGCAGAAAGAGGCAAGAGAAGTGCAGAAACAGGCAAGAGAGGTGCAGAAAGTGGGAAGAGGGTGACAAAAGAGGTAAGAGAAATGCAGAAAGAAGCAACAGAGGTGCAGAAAGAGACAAAAGGGGTGCAAAAAAAAGCAAGAGATGTGAAGAAAGAATCAAGGGAACTGCAGAATGAAGCAAGTGAGGTGCAGAAAGAGGCAAGAGAAGTGCAGAAACAGGCAAGAGAGGTGCAGAAAGTGGAAAAAGAGGTGCAGAAAGAGGGAAGAGGGTGAAAAAGAGGGAAGAGGGGTGCAGAAATAAGCAGGAGAAATGCAGAAAGAAGCAACAGAGATGCAGAAAGAGGAAAGAGAGGTGCACAAGAAAGAAGCAAGAGAGGTGCAGAAAGAAGCAAGAGAGGTGCAGAAAGAGGCAAGAGAGGTACAGAAACAGGCAAGAGAGGTGCAGAAAGAGGGAACAGGGGTGCAGAAAGACTCAAGAGAGGTGCAGAAACAGGGAAGAAGGGTGCAGAAAGAGGCAAGAGAGGTGCAGAAACAGGCAGGAGAGGCGCAGAAAGAGGCAACAGGGGTGCAGAAAGAGGCAAGAGATGTGCAGAAACAGGCAAGAGAGGTGCAGAAGGTGGCAGGAGAAGTGCAGACAGATGGAAGAGGGTAAATAAAGAGGTAAGAAAAATGCAGAAAGAAGCAACAGAGGTGCAGAAAGAGGCAAGAGAGGTGCAGAAGAAAGAAGCAAGAGAGGTGCAGAAAGAAGCAAGAGAGGTGCAAAAGAAGGGAGGCACAGAAAGCGGAAGAGATGTGCAGAAAGAGTCAAGAGAAGTACAGAAAAAGGAAGAAAGGTGCACAAAGAAGCAAGAGAAATGCAGCAAAAGGCAAGAGAGGCGCAGAAAGAAGCAAGAGAGGTGCAGAAAGAAGCAAAAGAAGTGCAGGAAGAGGGGTACAGAAAGAGTAAAGAGGGGTGCAGAAAGAAGAAAAGGAAACAGAAAGAAGCAAGAAAGGTACAGAAAGAAGGAAGAGAAGTGCAGAAAGAAGCAAAATGGGTGCAGAAAGAGGTAAGGGGTGCGGAAAGAGGCAAGAGAAGTGCAGAAAGAAGCAACAGAGGTGCAGAAAGAGGCAAGAGAACTGCAGAAAGAGGGAAGAGGGGTGCAGAAAGAGAGAGGTGCAGAAAGAGGGAAGAGGGTGCAGAAAGAGGCAAGAGGGGTGCAGAAGGAAGCAAGAGAAGTGATAAAAGAGACAAGAGAGTTGCAGAAACAGGCAAATGAAGTGCAGAAAGAGGCAAGAGAAGTGATGAAACAGACAAGAGAGTTGCAGAAAGAAACAAGAAATGTGCAGAAAAAGGAAGAGAAGTGCAGAAAGAGGCAAATGAGATGCAGAAAGAGGCAAGACAGGTGCAGAATGAAGCAACAGATTTGCCGAAAGAGGCAAGAGGGGTGAAGAAAGAGAAAAGAGAAGTGCAGAAAGAGGGAAGAGACATGCAGAAAGATGGAACAGGGGTACAGAAAGTGGCAAGAGGGGTGCAGAAAGAAGCAACAGAGGTGCAGAAAGAGACATGAGAAGTACAGAAAGAGTCATGCGAGGTACAGAAACACGCAGGAGAGGTGCAGAAAGAGGGAACAGGGGTGCAGAAAGAAGCAACAGAGGTGCATAAAGAGGCAAATGAAGTGCAGAAAGAGGCAAGAGAGGTGCAGAAACAGGCAGGAGAGGTGCAAAAATAGGCAACAGTGGTGCAGAAAGAGGCAAGAGAGGTACATAAAGACGGAAGAGGGGTGCAGAAAGAAGCAATTGAGGTGCAGAAAGCGGCAACAGTGTTGCAGAAAGAGGCAAAGAGGCGCAGAAATAGGCAAGAGAAGTGCAGAAAGAGGCAAGAGAGATACAGAAAAAGGCAACAGAGGTGCAGAAAGAGGGAAGAGGGGTGCAGAAAGAGGGAAGAGGGTGCAGAAAAAAGCAAGAGATGTGCAGAAAGAATCAAGGGAACTGCAGAATGAAGCAAGTGAGGTGCAGAAAGAGGCAAGAGAAGTGCAGAAACAGGCAAGAGAGGTGCAGAAAGTGGCAAGAGAGGTGCATAAAGATGGAAGAGTGTGAAAAAAGAGGTAAGAGAAATGCAGAAAGAAGCAACAGAGGTACAGAAAGAGGCAAGAGAGGTGCAGAAGGAAGAAGCAAGAGAGGTGCAGAAAGAAGCAAGAGAGGTGCAGAAAGAGGCAAGAGAATTGTAGAATTAACCAACAGAGGTGCAGAAAGAGGCAAGAAAGGTGCAGAAAGAGGCAAGAGAGGTACAGAAACAGGCAAGAGAGGTGCAGAAAGAGGGTACAGGGGTGCAGAAAGAGGCAAGAGAGGTGCAGAAACAGGGAAGTGGGGTGCAGAAAGAGGCAAGAGAGGGGCAGAAACAGGCAGGAGAGGTGCAGAAAGAGGCAACAGGGGTGCAGAAAGAGGCAAGAGAGGTACAGAAAGACAGAAGAGCGGTGCAGAAAGAAGCAATTGAGGTGTAGAAAGCGGCAACAGTGTTGCAGAAAGAGGCAAAAGAGGTGCAGAAATAGGCAAGAGAAGTGCAGAAAGAGTCAAGAGAGGTGCAGAAAGAGGCAACAGAGGTACAGAAAGAGGGAAGAGGGGTGCAGAAAGAGGGAAGAGTTGTGCAGAAAGAATCAAGGGAACTGCAGAATGAAGCAAGTGAGGTGCAGAAAGAGGCAAGAGAAGTGCAGAAACAGGCAAGAGAGGTGCAGAAAGTGGCAAAAGAGGTGCAGAAAGAGGGAAGAGGATGAAAAAGAGGGAAGAGGGGTGCAGAAAGAAGCAGGAGAAATGAAGAAAGAAGCAACAGAGATGCAGAAAGAGGCAAGAGAGGTGCAGAAAGAGGCAACAGAGGTACAGAAAGAGGGAAGAGGGGTGCAGAAAGAGGGAAGAGTTGTGCAGAAAGAATCAAGGGAACTGCAGAATGAAGCAAGTGAGGTGCAGAAAGAGGCAAGAGAAGTGCAGAAACAGGCAAGAGAGGTGCAGAAAGTGGCAAAAGAGGTGCAGAAAGAGGGAAGAGGGTGAAAAAGAGGGAAGAGAAATGCAGAAAGAAGCAACAGAGGTGCAGAAAGAGACAAAAGGGGTGCAAAAAAAAGCAAGAGATGTGAAGAAAGAATCAAGGGAACTGCAGAATGAAGCAAGTGAGGTGCAGAAAGAGGCAAGAGAAGTGCAGAAACAGGCAAGAGAGGTGCAGAAAGTGGCAAAAGAGGTGCAGAAAGAGGGAAGAGGGTGAAAAAGAGGGAAGAGGGTGCAGAAATAAGCAGGAGAAATGCAGAAAGAAGCAACAGAGATGCAGAAAGAGGAAAGAGAGGTGCACAAGAAAGAAGCAAGAGAGGTGCAGAAAGAAGCAAGAGAGGTGCAGAAAGAGGCAAGAGAGGTACAGAAACAGGCAAGAGAGGTGCAGAAAGAGGGAACAGGGGTGCAGAAAGACTCAAGAGAGGTGCAGAAACAGGGAAGAAGGGTGCAGAAAGAGGCAAGAGAGGTGCAGAAACAGGCAGGAGAGGCGCAGAAAGAGGCAACAGGGGTGCAGAAAGAGGCAAGAGATGTGCAGAAACAGGCAAGAGAGGTGCAGAAGGTGGCAGGAGAAGTGCAGACAGATGGAAGAGGGTAAATAAAGAGGTAAGAAAAATGCAGAAAGAAGCAACAGAGGTGCAGAAAGAGGCAAGAGAGGTGCAGAAGAAAGAAGCAAGAGAGGTGCAGAAAGAAGCAAGAGAGGTGCAAAAGAAGGGAGGCACAGAAAGCGGAAGAGATGTGCAGAAAGAGTCAAGAGAAGTACAGAAAAAGGAAGAAAGGTGCACAAAGAAGCAAGAGAAATGCAGCAAAAGGCAAGAGAGGCGCAGAAAGAAGCAAGAGAGGTGCAGAAAGAAGCAAAAGAAGTGCAGGAAGAGGGGTACAGAAAGAGTAAAGAGGGGTGCAGAAAGAAGAAAAGAGGTACAGAAAGAAGCAAGAAAGGTACAGAAAGAAGGAAGAGAAGTGCAGAAAGAAGCAAAATGGGTGCAGAAAGAGGTAAGGGGGTGCGGAAAGAGGCAAGAGAAGTGCAGAAAGAAGCAACAGAGGTGCAGAAAGAGGCAAGAGAACTGCAGAAAGAGGGAAGAGGGGTGCAGAAAGAGAGAGGTGCAGAAAGAGGGAAGAGGGGTGCAGAAAGAGGCAAGAGGGGTGCAGAAGGAAGCAAGAGAAGTGATAAAAGAGACAAGAGAGTTGCAGAAACAGGCAAAAGAAGTGCAGAAAGAGGCAAGAGAAGTGATGAAACAGACAAGAGAGTTGCAGAAAGAAACAAGAAATGTGCAGAAAAAAGGAAGAGAAGTGCAGAAAGAGGCAAGTGAGATGCAGAAAGAGGCCAGACAGGTGCAGAATGAAGCAACAGATTTGCCGAAAGAGGCAAGAGGGGTGAAGAAAGAGAAAAGAGAAGTGCAGAAAGAGGGAAGAGACATGCAGAAATATGGAACAGGGGTACAGAAAGGGGCAAGAGGGGTGCAGAAAGAAGCAACAGAGGTGCAGAAAGAGACATGAGAAGTACAGAAAGAGTCACGCGAGGTACAGAAACACGCAGGAGAGGTGCAGAAAGAGGGAACAGGGGTGCAGAAAGAAGTTAACAGAGGTGCATAAAGAGGCAAAAGAAGTGCAGAAAGAGGCAAGAGAGGTGCAGAAACAGGCAGGAGAGGTGCAAAAAAGGCAACAGTGGTGCAGAAAGAGGCAAGAGAGGTACAGAAAGATGGAAGAGGGGTGCAGAAAGAAGCAATTGAGGTGCAGAAAGCGGCAACAGTGTTGCAGAAAGAGGCAAAAGAGGCGCAGAAATAGGCAAGAGAAGTGCAGAAAGAGGCAAGAGAGATACAGAAAAAGGCAACAGAGGTGCAGAAAGAGGGAAGAGGGGTGCAGAAAGAGGGGAGGGGTGCAGAAAAAAGCAAGAGATGTGCAGAAAGAATCAAGGGAACTGCAGAATGAAGCAAGTGAGGTGCATAAAGAGGCAAGAGAAGTGCAGAAACAGGCAAGAGAGGTGCAGAAAGTGGGAAGAGGGTGAAAAAAGAGGTAAGAGAAATGCAGAAAGAAGCGACAGAGGTGCAGAAAGAGACAAAAGGGGTGCAAAAAAAAGCAAGAGATGTGAAGAAAGAATCAAGGGAACTGCAGAATGAAGCAAGTGAGGTGCAGAAAGATGGAAGAGAAGTGCAGAAACAGGCAAGAGAGGTGCAGAAAGTGGCAAAAGAGGTGCAGAAAGAGGGAAGAGGGTGAAAAAGAGGGAAGAGGGGTGCAGAAATAAGCAGGAGAAATGCAGAAAGAAGCAACAGAGATGCAGAAAGAGGAAAGAGAGGTGCACAAGAAAGAAGCAAGAGAGGTGCAGAAAGAAGCAAGAGAGGTGCAGAAAGAGGCAAGAGAGGTACAGAAACAGGCAAGAGAGGTGCAGAAAGAGGGAACAGGGGTGCAGAAAGACTCAAGAGAGGTGCAGAAACAGGGAAGAAGGGTGCAGAAAGAGGCAAGAGAGGTGCAGAAACAGGCAGGAGAGGCGCAGAAAGAGGCAACAGGGGTGCAGAAAGAGGCAAGAGAGGTGCAGAAGGTGGCAGGAGAAGTGCAGACAGATGGAAGAGGGTAAATAAAGAGGTAAAAAAATGCAGAAAGAAGCAACAGAGGTGCAGAAAGAGGCAAGAGAGGTGCAGAAGAAAGAAGCAAGAGAGGTGCAGAAAGAAGCAAGAGAGGTGCAAAAAGAAGGGAGGCACAGAAAGCGGAAGAGATGTGCAGAAAGAGTCAAGAGAAGTACATAAAAAGGAAGAAAGGTGCACAAAGAAGCAAGAGAAATGCAGCAAAAGGCAAGAGAGGCGCAGAAAGAAGCAAGAGAGGTGCAGAAAGAAGCAAAAGAAGTGCAGGAAGAGGGGTACAGAAAGAGTAAAGAGGGGTGCAGAAAGAAGAAAAGGGTACAGAAAGAAGCAAGAAAGGTACAGAAAGAAGGAAGAGAAGTGCAGAAAGAAGCAAAATGGGTACAGAAAGAGGTAAGGGGTGCGGAAAGAGGCAAGAGAAGTGCAGAAAGAAGCAACAGAGGTGCAGAAAGAGGCAAGAGAACTGCAGAAAGAGGGAAGAGGGGTGCAGAAAGAGAGAGGTGCAGAAAGAGGGAAGAGGGGTGCAGAAAGAGGCAAGAGGGGTGCAGAAGGAAGCAAGAGAAGTGATAAAAGAGACAAGAGAGTTGCAGAAACAGGCAAAAGAAGTGCAGAAAGAGGCAAGAGAAGTGATGAAACAGACAAGAGAGTTGCAGAAAGAAACAAGAAATGTGCAGAAAAAAGGAAGAGAAGTGCAGAAAGAGGCAAGTGAGATGCAGAAAGAGGCCAGACAGGTGCAGAATGAAGCAACAGATTTGCCGAAAGAGGCAAGAGGGGTGAAGAAAGAGAAAAGAGAAGTGCAGAAAGAGGGAAGAGACATGCAGAAATATGGAACAGGGGTACAGAAAGGGGCAAGAGGGTGCAGAAAGAAGCAACAGAGGTGCAGAAAGAGACATGAGAAGTACAGAAAGAGTCACGCGAGGTACAGAAACACGCAGGAGAGGTGCAGAAAGAGGGAACAGAGGTGCAGAAAGAAGTTAACAGAGGTGCATAAAGAGGCAAAAGAAGTGCAGAAAGAGGCAAGAGAGGTGCAGAAACAGGCAGGAGAGGTGCAAAAATAGGCAACAGTGGTGCAGAAAGAGGCAAGAGAGGTACAGAAAGATGGAAGAGGGGTGCAGAAAGAAGCAATTGAGGTGCAGAAAGCGGCAACAGTGTTGCAGAAAGAGGCAAAAGAGGCGCAGAAATAGGCAAGAGAAGTGCAGAAAGAGGCAAGAGAGATACAGAAAAAGGCAACAGAGGTGCAGAAAGAGGGAAGAGGGGTGCAGAAAGAGGGAAGAGGGTGCAGAAAAAGCAAGAGATGTGCAGAAAGAATCAAGGGAACTGCAGAATGAAGCAAGTGAGGTGCAGAAAGAGGCAAGAGAAGTGCAGAAACAGGCAAGAGAGGTGCAGAAAGTGGGAAGAGGGTGAAAAAAGAGGTAAGAGAAATGCAGAAAGAAGCAACAGAGGTGCAGAAAGAGACAAAAGGGGTGCAAAAAAAAGCAAGAGATGTGAAGAAAGAATCAAGGGAACTGCAGAATGAAGCAAGTGAGGTGCAGAAAGAGGCAAGAGAAGTGCAGAAACAGGCAAGAGAGGTGCAGAAAGTGGCAAAAGAGGTGCAGAAAGAGGGAAGAGGGTGAAAAAGAGGGAAGAGGGGTGCAGAAATAAGCAGGAGAAATGCAGAAAGAAGCAACAGAGATGCAGAAAGAGGAAAGAGAGGTGCACAAGAAAGAAGCAAGAGAGGTGCAGAAAGAAGCAAGAGAGGTGCAGAAAGAGGCAAGAGAGGTACAGAAACAGGCAAGAGAGGTGCAGAAAGAGGGAACAGGGGTGCAGAAAGACTCAAGAGAGGTGCAGAAACAGGGAAGAAGGGTGCAGAAAGAGGCAAGAGAGGTGCAGAAACAGGCAGGAGAGGCGCAGAAAGAGGCAACAGGGGTGCAGAAAGAGGCAAGAGATGTGCAGAAACAGGCAAGAGAGGTGCAGAAGGTGGCAGGAGAAGTGCAGACAGATGGAAGAGGGTAAATAAAGAGGTAAGAAAAATGCAGAAAGAAGCAACAGAGGTGCAGAAAGAGGCAAGAGAGGTGCAGAAGAAAGAAGCAAGAGAGGTGCAGAAAGAAGCAAGAGAGGTGCAAAAAGAAGGAGGCACAGAAAGCGGAAGAGATGTGCAGAAAGAGTCAAGAGAAGTACAGAAAAAGGAAGAAAGGTGCACAAAGAAGCAAGAGAAATGCAGCAAAAGGCAAGAGAGGCGCAGAAAGAAGCAAGAGAGGTGCAGAAAGAAGCAAAAGAAGTGCAGGAAGAGGGGTACAGAAAGAGTAAAGAGGGGTGCAGAAAGAAGAAAAGGGGTACAGAAAGAAGCAAGAAAGGTACAGAAAGAAGGAAGAGAAGTGCAGAAAGAAGCAAAATGGGTGCAGAAAGAGGTAAGGGGGTGCGGAAAGAGGCAAGAGAAGTGCAGAAAGAAGCAACAGAGGTGCAGAAAGAGGCAAGAGAACTGCAGAAAGAGGGAAGAGGGGTGCAGAAAGAGAGAGGTGCAGAAAGAGGGAAGAGGGGTGCAGAAAGAGGCAAGAGGGGTGCAGAAGGAAGCAAGAGAAGTGATAAAAGAGACAAGAGAGTTGCAGAAACAGGCAAAAGAAGTGCAGAAAGAGGCAAGAGAAGTGATGAAACAGACAAGAGAGTTGCAGAAAGAAACAAGAAATGTGCAGAAAAAAGGAAGAGAATTGCAGAAAGAGGCAAGTGAGATGCAGAAAGAGGCCAGACAGGTGCAGAATGAAGCAACAGATTTGCCGAAAGAGGCAAGAGGGGTGAAGAAAGAGAAAAGAGAAGTGCAGAAAGAGGGAAGAGACATGCAGAAAGATGGAACAGGGGTACAGAAAGGGGCAAGAGGGGTGCAGAAAGAAGCAACAGAGGTGCAGAAAGAGACATGAGAAGTACAGAAAGAGTCACGCGAGGTACAGAAACATGCAGGAGAGGTGCAGAAAGCGGGAACAGGGGTGCAGAAAGAAGCAACAGAGGTGCATAAAGAGGCAAAAGAAGTGCAGAAAGAGGCAAGAGAGGTGCAGAAACAGGCAGGAGAGGTGCAAAAATAGGCAACAGTGGTGCAGAAAGAGGCAAGAGAGGTACAGAAAGATGGAAGAGGGGTGCAGAAAGAAGCAATTGAGGTGCAGAAAGCGGCAACAGTGTTGCAGAAAGAGGCAAAAGAGGCGCAGAAATAGGCAAGAGAAGTGCAGAAAGAGGCAAGAGAGATACAGAAAAAGGCAACAGAGGTGCAGAAAGAGGGACGAGGGAAGAGGGGTGCAGAAAGAGGGAAGAGGGTGCAGAAAAAAGTAAGAGATGTGCAGAAAGAATCAAGGGAACTGCAGAATGAAGCAAGTGAGGTGCAGAAAGAGGCAAGAGAAGTGCAGAAACAGGCAAGAGAGGTGCAGAAAGTGGGAAGAGGGTGAAAAAAGAGGTAAGAGAAATGCAGAAAGAAGCAACAGAGGTGCAGAAAGAGACAAAAGGGGTGCAAAAAAAAGCAAGAGATGTGAAGAAAGAATCAAGGGAACTGCAGAATGGAGCAAGTGAGGTGCAGAAAGAGGCAAGAGAAGTGCAGAAACAGGCAAGAGAGGTGCAGAAAGTGGCAAGAGAGGTGCATAAAGACGGAAGAGTGTGAAAAAGAGGTAAGAGAAAAGCAGAAAGAAGCAACAGAGGTACAGAAAGAGGCAAGAGAGGTGCAGAAGGAAGAAGCAAGAGAGGTGCAGAAAGAAGCAAGAGAGGTGCAGAAAGAGGCAAGAGAAGTGTAGAATGAACCAACAGAGGTGCAGAAAGAGGCAAGAGAGGTGCAGAAAGAGGCAAGAGAGGTACAGAAACAGGCAAGAGAGGTGCAGAAAGAGGGTACAGGGGTGCAGAAAGAGGCAAGAGAGGTGCAGAAACAGGGAAGAGGGGTGCAGAAAGAGGCAAGAGAGGGGCAGAAACAGGCAGGAGAGGTGCAGAAAGAGGCAACAGGGGTGCAGAAAGAGGCAAGAGAGGTACAGAAAGACAGAAGAGCGGTGCAGAAAGAAGCAATTGAGGTGTAGAAAGCGGCAACAGTGTTCCAGAAAGAGGCAAAAGAGGTGCAGAAATAGGCAAGAGAAGTGCAGAAAGAGTCAAGAGAGGTGCAGAAAGAGGAAACAGAGGTACAGAAAGAGGGAAGAGGGGTGCAGAAAGAGGAAAGAGTTGTGCAGAAAGAATCAAGGGAACTGCAGAATGAAGCAAGTGAGGTGCAGAAAGAGGCAAGAGAAGTGCAGAAACAGGCAAGAGAGGTGCAGAAAGTGGCAAAAGAGGTGAAGAAAGAGGGAAGAGGGTGAAAAAGAGGGAAGAGGGGTGCAGAAAGAAGCAGGAGAAATGCAGAAAGAAGCAACAGAGATGCAGAAAGAGGCAAGAGAGGTGCACAAGAAAGAAGCAAGAGAGGTGCAGAAAGAAGCAAGAGAGGTGCAGAAAGAGGCAAGAGAAGTGCAGAATGAACCAACAGAGGTTCAGAAAGAGGCAAGAGAGGTACAGAAAGAGGCAAGAGAGGTACAGAAACAGGCAAGAGAGGTGCAGAAAGAGGGAACAGGGGTGCAGAAAGAGGCAAGAGAGGTGCAGAAACAGGGAAGAAGGGTGCAGAAAGAGGCAAGAGAGGTGCAGAAACAGGCAGGAGAGGCGCAGAAAGAGGCAACAGGGGTGCAGAAAGAGGCAAGAGAGGTACAGAAAAACGGAAGAGCAGTGCAGAAAGAAGCAATTGAGGTGCAGAAAGCCGCAACAGTGTTACAGAAAGAGGCAAAATAGGTGCAGATATAGGCAAGAGAAGTGCAGAAAGAGGCAAAAGAGGTGCAGAAAGAGGCAACAGAGGTGCAAAAATAGGGAAGAGGGGTGCAGAAAGAGGGAAGAGGGGTGCATAAAGAGGGAAGAGGGGTGCAGAAAGAAGCAGGAGAAGTACAGAAAGAAGCAACAGAGGTGCAGAAAGAGGCAAAAGGGGTGCACAAAAAACCAAGAAATGTGCAGAAAGAATCAAGGGAACTGCAGAATGAAGCAAGTGAGGTGCAGAAAGAGGCAAGAGAAGTGCAGAAAGTGGCAAGAGAGGTGCAGAAAAAGGGAATAGGGTGAAAAAAGAGTTAAGAGAAATGCAGAAAGAAGCAACAGAGGTGCAGAAAGAGGCAAGAGAGGTGCAGAAGAAAGAAGCAAGAGAGGTGTAGAAAGAAGCAAGAGAGGTGCAGAAAGAAGGGAGGTACTGAAAGCGGAAGAGATGTGCAGAAAGAGTCAAGAGAAGTGCAGAAAAAGGCAAGAGAGGTGCAGGAAGAGGGGTGCAGAAAGAGGGAAGAGGGGTACAGAAAGAGGCAAGGGGGTACAGAAAGAAGCAGGAGAGGTACATAAGGAAGCAAGAGAAGTGCAGAAAGAAGCAAATGGGTGCAGAAAGAGGCAAGAGGAGTGCAGAAAGAGGTAAGAGAAGTGCTCAAAGAAGCAACAGAAGTGCAGAAGGAGGTAAGAGAACTGCAGAAAGAGGCAAGAAAGTTGCACAAACAGGCAAACAAGGTACAGAAAGATGGAACAGGGGTGCAGACAGAGGCAGGAGAGGTGCAGAAACAGGGTAGAGGGTTGCAGAAAGAGGCAATAGGGGTACAGAAAATAGAAAGACAGGTGCCGAAAGAAGCAAGAGGAGTGCAGAAAGTACCAACGGAGGTGCAGAAAGAGGCAAGAGGAGTGCAGAAAGAGGCAAGAGAAGTGCAGAAAGAAGCAACAGAGGTGCAGGAAGAGGCAAGAGAACTGCAAAAATACGGAACAGGGGTGCAGAAAGAGGCAAGAGAGGTGCAGAAAGAGGCAAAAGGGGTGCAGAAAGAAGCAAGAGAAGTGCAGAATGAACCAACAAAGGTGCAGAAAGAGGCAAGAGAGGTGCAGAAAGAGGCAAGAGAGGTACAGAAAAAGGCAATAGAGGTGCAGAAATAGGGAACAGGGGTGCAGAAAGAGGCAAGAGAGGTGCAGAAACAGGGAAGAGGGGTGATGAAAGTAGCAAGTGAGGTGCAGAAAGTGGCAACAGAGGTGCAAAAAGAGGCAAGAGAGGTGCACAAATAGGCAAGAGAAGTGCAGAAAGAGGCAAGAGAGGTGCAGAAACAGGGAGGAGGGGTGCAGAAAGAAGCAACAAAGGTGCAGAAAGAAGCAAGAGAAGTGATGAAAGAGACAAGAGAGTTGCATAAACAAGCACAAGAAGTACAGAAAGAGGCAAGAGAAGTGCTGAAAGAAGCAACAGAGGTGCAGAAAGAAGCAAAAGAAGTGATGAAGAGAGTTGCTGAAAGAAACAAGAAGGTACAGAAGAAAGGAAGAGAAGTGCCGAAAGAGACAAGTGAGATACAGAAAGAGGCAAGACAGGTGCAGAAAGAGGCAAGAGAGGTGCAGGAAGAGGCAAGTGAGGTACAGAAACAAGCACAAGAAGTGCAGAAAGAGGCAAGAGAAGTGCTGAAAGAAGCAACAGAGGTGCAGAAAGAAGCAAGAAATGTGATGAAATAGACAAGAGAGTTGCTGAAAGAAACAAGAAGGTACAGAAGAAAGGAAGCGAAGTGCAGAAAGAGGCACGTGAGATACAAAAAGAGGCAAGACACGTGCAGAAAGAGGCAAGAGGGGTGCAGAAAGAGGGAAGAGAAGTGCAGAAAGAGGGAAGAGACGGGCAGAAAGATGGAACAGGTGTACAGAAAGAGGCAAGAGGGGTGAAGAAAGAAGCAACAGAGCTGCAGAAAGAGGCAAGAGAAGTACAGAAAGAGTCAAGAGAGGGGTGGTACCACGCAGGAGAGGTGCAGAAAGAGGGAACAGGGGTGAAGAAAGAAGCAACAGAGGTGCAGAAAGAGGCAAGAGAAGGTCAGAATGAACCAACAAAGTGGCAGAAAGAGGCAAGAGAGGTGCAGAAAGAGGCAAGAGAGGTGCAGAAACAGGGAAGAAGGGTGCAGAAAGAAGCAAGAGAGGTGCAGAAACAGGCAGGAGAGGCGCAAAAAGAGGCAACAGGTGTGCAGAAAGAGGCAAGAGAGGTATAGAAAGACGGAAGAGCGGTGCAGAAAGAAGCAATTGATATGCAGAAAGCCGCAACAGTGTTGCAGAAAGAGGCAAAATAGGTGCAGAAATAGGCAAGAGAAGTGCAGAAAGAGGCAAGAGAGGTGCAGAAAGAGGCAACAAAGGTGCAGAAAGAGGGAAGAGGGGTGCAGAAAGAGGGAAGAGGGGTGCAGAAAGAAGCAGGAGAAGTACAGAAAGAAGCAACAGAGGTGCAGAAAGAGGCAAAAGGGGTGCAAAAAAAAACAAGAGATGTGCAGAAGGAATCAAGGGAACTGCAGAATGAAGCAAGTGAGGTGCAGAAAGAGGCAAGAGAAGTGCAGAAAGTGGCAAGAGAGGTGCAGAAAGAGGGAATAGGGTGAAAAAAGAGGTAAGAGAAATGGAGAAAGTAGCAACGGAGGTGCAGAAAGAGGCAAGAGAGGTGCTGAAAGAAGCAACAGAGGTGCAGAAAGAAGCAAGAAAAGTGATGAAACAGACAAGAGAGTTGCTGAAAGAAACAAGAAGGTACAGAAGAAAGGAAGAGAAGTGCAGAAAGAGGCACGTGAGATACAAAAAGAGGCAAGACAAGTGCAGAAAGAGGCAAGAGGGGTGAAGAAAGAAGCAACAGAGGTGCAGAAAGAGGCAAGAGAAGTACAGAAAGAGTCAAGGGAGGGGTAGAAACATGCAGGAGAGGTGCAGAAAGAGGGAACAGGGGTGAAGAAAGATGCGACAGAGGTGCAGAAAGAGGCAAGAGAAGTGCAGAATGAACCAACAGAGGTGCAGAAAGAGGCAAGAGAGGTGCAGAAAGAGGCAAGAGAGGTACAGAAACAGGCAAGAGAGGTGCAGAAAGAGGGAACAGGGGTGCAGAAAGAGGCAAGAGGGGTGCAGAAACAGGCAGGAGAGGCACAGAAAGAGGCAACAGGTGTGCAGAAAGAGGCAAGAGAGGTACAGAAAGACGGAAGAGCGGTGCAGAAAGAAGCAATTGAGGTGCAGAAAGCCGCAACAGTGTTGCAGAAAGAGGCAAAATAGGTGCAGAAATAGGCAAGACAAGTGCAGAAAGAGGCAAGAGAGGTGCAGAAAGAGGCAACAGAGGTGCAAAAATATGGAAGAGGGGTGCAGAAAGAGGGGTGCATAAAGAGTGAAGAGGGGTGCAGAAAGAAGCAGGAGAAGTACAGAAAGAAGCAACAGAGGTGCAGAAAGAGGCAAAAGGGGTGCACAAAAAACCAAGAAATGTGCAGAAAGAATCAAGGGAACTGCAGAATGAAGCAAGTGAGGTGCAGAAAGAGGCAAGAGAAGTGCAGAAAGTGGCAAGAGAGGTGCAGAAAAAGGGAATAGGGTGAAAAAAGAGGTAAGAGAAATGCAGAAAGAAGCAACAGAGGTACAGAAAGAGGCAAGAGAGGTGCAGAAGAAAGAAGCAAGAGAGGTGTAGAAAGAAGCAAGAGAGGTGCAGAAAGAAGGGAGGTACTGAAAGCGGAAGAGATGTGCAGAAAGAGTCAAGAGAAGTGCAGAAAAAGGCAAGAGAGGTGCAGAAAGAGGGAAGAGGGGTGCAGAAAGAGGGAAGAGGGGTACAGAAAGAGGTATGGGGGTACAGAAAGAAGCAAGAGAGGTACATAAGGAAGCAAGAGAAGTGATGAAAGAGACAAGAGAGTTGCATAAACAAGCACAAGAAGTGCAGAAAGAGGCAAGAGAAGTGCTGAAAGAGGCAACAGAGGTGCAGAAAGAAGCAAGAGAAGTGATGAAACAGACAAGAGAGTTGCTGAAAGAAACAAGAAGGTACAGAAGAAAGGAAGAGAAGTGCCGAAAGAGACAAGTGAGATACAGAAAGAGGCAAGACAGGTGCAGAAAGAGGCAAGAGAGGTGCAGGAAGAGGCAAGTGAGGTACAGAAACAAGCACAAGAAGTGCAGAAAGAGGCAAGAGAAGTGCTGAAAGAAGCAACAGAGGTGCAGAAAGAAGCAAGAAAAGTGATGAAATAGACGAGAGAGTTGCAGAAAGAAACAAGAAGGTACAGAAGAAAGGAAGAGAAGTGCAGAAAGAGGCACGTGAGATACAAAAAGAGGCAAGACATGTGCAGAAAGAGGCAAGAGAGGTGCAGAAAGAGGGAAGAGAAGTGCAGAAAGAGGGAAGAGACGGGCAGAAAGATGGAACAGGTGTACAGAAAGAGGCAAGAGGGGTAAAGAAAGAAGCAACAGAGCTGCAGAAAGAGGCAAGAGAAGTACAGAAAGAGTCAAGAGAGGGGTGGTACCACACAGGAGAGGTGCAGAAAGAGGGAACAGGGGTGAAGAAAGAAGCAACAGAGGTGCAGAAAGAGGCAAGAGAAGGTCAGAATGAACCAACAAAGTGGCAGAAAGAGGCAAGAGAGGTGCAGAAACTGGCAAGAGAGGTGCAGAAAGAGGGAACAGGGGTGCAGAAAGAGGCAAGAGAGGTGCAGAAACAGGGAAGAAGGGTGCAGAAAGAAGCAAGAGAGGTGCAGAAACAGGCAGGAGAGGGGCAAAAAGAGGCAACAGGTGTGCAGAAAGAGGCAAGAGAGGTACAGAAAGAGCGGTGCAGAAAGAAGCAATTGATGTGCAGAAAGCCGCAACAGTGTTGCAGAAAGAGGCAAAATAGGTGCAGAAATAGGCAAGAGAAGTGCAGAAAGAGGCAAGATAGGTGCAGAAAGAGGCAACAGAGGTGCAGAAAGAGGGAAGAGGGGTGCAGAAAGAGGGAAGAGGGGTGCAGAAAGAAGCAGGAGAAGTACAGAAAGAAGCAACAGAGGTGCAGAAAGAGGCAAAAGGGGTGCAAAAAAACCAAGAGATGTGCAGAAGGAATCAAGGGAACTGCAGAATGAAGCAAGTGAGGTGCAGAAAGAGGCAAGAGAAGTGCAGAAAGTGGCAAGAGAGGTGCAGAAAGAGGGAATAGGGTGAAAAAAGAGGTAAGAGAAATGGAGAAAGTAGCAACGGAGGTGCAGAAAGAGGCAAGAGAGGTGCTGAAAGAAGCAACAGAGGTGCAGAAAGAAGCAAGAAAAGTGATGAAACAGACAAGAGAGTTGCTGAAAGAAACAAGAAGGTACAGAAGAAAGGAAGAGAAGTGCAGAAAGAGGCACGTGAGATACAAAAAGAGGCAAGACAAGTGCAGAAAGAGGCAAGAGGGGTGAAGAAAGAAGCAACAGAGGTGCAGAAAGAGGCAAGAGAAGTACAGAAAGAGTCAAGGGAGGGGTAGAAACATGCAGGAGAGGTGCAGAAAGAGGGAACAGGGGTGAAGAAAGAAGCGACAGAGGTGCAGAAAGAGGCAAGAGAAGTGCAGAATGAACCAACAGAGGTGCAGAAAGAGGCAAGAGAGGTGCAGAAAGAAGCAAGAGAGGTACAGAAACAGGCAGGAGAGGCGCAGAAAGAGGCAACAGGTGTGCAGAAAGAGGCAAGAGAGGTACAGAAAGACGGAAGAGCGGTGCAGAAAGAAGCAATTGAGGTGCAGAAAGCCGCAACAGTGTTGCAGAAAGAGGCAAAATAGGTGCAGAAATAGGCAAGACAAGTGCAGAAAGAGGCAAGAGAGGTGCAGAAAGAGGCAACAGAGGTGCAGAAAGAGGGAAGAGGGGTGCAGAAAGAAGCAGGAGAAGTACAGAAAGAAGCAACAGAGGTGCAGAAAGAGGCAAGAGAGGTGCAGAAGAAAGAAGCAAGAGAGGTGTAGAAAGAAGCAAGAGAGGTGCAGAAAGAAGGGAGGTACAGAAAGCGGAAGAGATGTGCAGAAAGAGGCAAGAGAAGTGCAGAAAAAGGAAGGAAGGTGCACAAAGAAGCAAGAGAAGTGCAGAAAGAAGCAAGAGAGGTGCACAAGGAAGCAAGAGAAGTGCAGAAAAAAAGCAGTGGTGCAGAAAGTGGCAAGAGAAGTGCAGAAAGAGACAAGAGAGGTGCAGAAAGAGGGAAGAGGGGTGCAGAAAGAGGGAAGAGGGGTACATAAAGAGGCAAGGGGTGCAGAAAGAAGCAAGAGAGGTGCAGGAGAGTAGGATCTGCTTCACATGGGTACCCCCACTTTTTGCTGATGCTTCACTGTTTTTCGACTTTAGTCTGGCTGGGGCCCTGCTAATCAGAACCCCAGCCTAGCTGCTTCCTCTCTAAAATGGATTCCATGTGCCTTAGGTACATCTTTGATTGGATTCTGGAGTGCCCTTATAAGTCCCTAGTATATGGTATACTATGTACCCAGGGCATAGGTACTCCAGAGGCCTATCAGGGGCTGAAGCATGTATTATGCCACCCCTGGGAGGTCCTCCAAAATGACACCACAGGTCTGCTACTGCAGCCTGGGTAAGGTGTTATATGCACCCCTTGCTGTGATATGGGCTACCTATATCACTACCATTGCACACACATATAAACCTATAAGTCCCTCCTATGGCAGGCCTTAACAATCCTGAAGGCAGAGTGCTTGGTCTTTATGTGAGAGGGTGCCCCTGCATGAGCAGAGCCCCTCTGCAGTGTTCGGAGTCCATCCTCTGATGCTGTTTGTGGTACAGCCTGACCATATACTCTTAAGTGCATTATATCCTCGCGGTAGAATGCTAACTTTGGACTGGCTGCACCAAAACATGTCGTGTTTGGTGTCAAACACCTTGGAATACTACCCCCCTGCCAGTCCTGGTGGCGGGGGTAGCATTCCACCCTTCTAGAGGGAGAGACATGTACACACCGGCATACCCGGTATCCTCTTTTCAGAGCCCTGGCATCACAAAATGGATGCCGATGCCACAGACACGGGTCTGGCCTCCTGCCGCTGACCGAAACACTGGCAGGGGAGGCCTGGACAATAGGTTTCCTGTCGCAGGGAGGTGTAACCACCTCCCCAGACAGGACAATGTGTATTGGGGCTGGGCGGGAGCACTCTCTGGTGCTTTGAAGTCCTGCACTGGGGGCACGTTTGGTGTCCCTGTGCATAGTCCAGTTCAAACCGGTTGCAGGGGCTACCTGCCCCTGCTCTGGCGTAAAACTGGACAAAGGGAATGGGTGTAACCACCCCTCTTCCCTGACCCTCCCATAGGTGGGTCCCCAGAGTATGTCCAAACCCCTAACTTAGTATAAGTATGGGACCCCAGTCCTTAGGACTTTAGATTACCCTGGACGAAACTCTGAAGCCGAATCCTGGACCTTCGACGCTCTACTTCAAGATTAGAGGACTGAAGAATCTCCCTTGGGGTCAAGGAGTGTGTGAGAAGTTGGCCTGGTATATGCTGTTCACTAATTAAAGTGGACACCTTGCACCAGGGCAAATCGACTCTTATGGTAGATAGGTTTAAGACAACCTTTTAAAGAAAGCTATCCTAGTGGTAGCTGTGGAGAGCAGCCTTCAGGCTAAGTCTCGGAGGAATGTAAAGCAGCTTGTTTTACCATATAATCTCTTGAATCACCAAATGAAAAGACACCACACAGGTATATATATCAAATATATATGTATTTATTTCTAAATAACTCTCTACTAATCTCTTTATGAGATTAGAAGACAAACATATGCACAAATCAACGTTTCACAATGAGTTAAGCACAAAATATGGCTGGGGCCCTAGGGGCGTACCAGACCATATACTAAGTAAGAGACTTAGAAACAACGACTTGCAGGGAGACAAGGCCTAGGGCCTTCAGAAGTGCTGGGGCCTCACGAAACCACCCAAGGCAGGTAAGTAAAGGACCCACGGGGGACGCGTGCAGTGTGGATACACAGGCGCGAATCGCCGTTAACTTCAATGGGGCAAGTCGCGGTTGGAAATAAAGAGTTTTAGGATACTTCGGGAGAACCTACAAGCAAGTCACTTACAGGGTAAGTAGTTCTAGGGCCCACACCCACAGGAGCACCGTAGTGCTGGAGTTACCTCACCCAGGGAAGCCGGGTGCACAGGTGTCCTTTGGTGTCGGGTCGCGGCGTCGTTTTCAATGGCGAACAAAGAAGACTTGCTGCTTGCGGGAGCTGAAGAAGTGTCCGGTGGAATCCAAGCCTGGATTCTGAAGAAGGATGACCTGAAAGCAGAGGGGACAGTGTTCAAAGTCACTTGGCAGTGACCCGGGGCAAGGAAGATGGATGCCCACCGTCGTCGGTCGCTTCAGGTCGGTTGCGGGTGCCTTGACTCTTCAGCCACGTGGTCCAGGAGGCGTCGACGACGACCAGGAGCTGGATTCGGTGTGTCCCTCGACGTCTGCAGCTGACTGCGGTGTCGGCAACTCGATCGGAGCCAACAAGCCTTGGCAGCCGCAAGTCTCGGGGAGATGGAGAAAAGTCGATGGCGCAGACCAGCAAGGTCTGTGGAACTCACCCAGCGAGGGTAAGTCAGGGCAGGCCTGGAGCAACCAGGGGAGCCCTTCGGTTTCTTTAAGAAGTCTTCTGGGGACCCACAAGCCAGCGGGCAAGGGATCGCGAAGACACCTCGGGCGGAATCACTCAACAGGGGCCCACGGTCACTCGGGACGGTGTAGGCCTCTGATCTTCGGAGGGATTCCTGCTGGAGGTCGGGACCACACGTGGTCCAAAGCACAAGTTCGTAGAACGTTGTGAAGGGGTTGCACTCGACAATAGTGCACGGTACCCAGGGGTCGCGGTTCCTCGTTACTCGGGGGGTCCACTTGCCTCAGCTTCGCTGGGGACTCACGATGGCCTGGGAGAGGTCAGGAAATCTACTTCTTGGGCTGCAGGGACTTCGGACTCCGGCGGGAGCGGCGTAGTTTGCGACCGTCGTTGTCGTTTTTGGTGCCTGCCAAGCAGGGAGTCACTCCTTGACTCCAAGGGAGATTCTTCTGTCTTCCAAAGGTAGTGGAACGTCGAAGGGCCAGGATTCTTCTGTAGAGCGTCGTCCAGGGGTTATCTGCTTTGCAATGGCAAGGTTCCCCCTCTTATACTAAAAGAGGGGATGGACTAGCTCTATGACCCCACCTATGGGAGGGTCAAGGGAGGGGTGGCTACACCCACTTCCCTTTGTCCAGTTTCGCGCCAGAGCAGGGGCAGGTAGCCCCTGAGCTGGTTTGAACTGGCATATGCACAGAGGAGCCTTCTGCTCCCCCAGTGCAGGACTTCAAAGCACTCTAAGAGTGCACCCACCCAGCCCCAATACACTAAACCCTGTCTGGGAGGTGGTTACACCTCCCTGTGACAGGATGCCTATTGTTGGGCTTCCTCCACTGTGAGTTTCGGTCATCAGCAGGAGGGCAGCCCAGTGTCTGTGACTGGTGGCATCCATTTTGTGATGCCAGGGCTCTTTAGGATTCTACCGCGTTTCCACAGCAGGTACATGTCTTATCCCTCTAGAAGGGTGGAATGCTACCCCCGCCGCCAAGATTGGCGGGGGGTAGTATTCCAAGATGTTTGACACCAAACACGACATGTTTTGATGCAGCCATTCCAAAGTTAGCATTTACCGCGAGGATATAATGCACTTAAGAGTATATGGTTTAACCGCATCCACAAACAGCACCAGAGAATGGACTCTGAGAACTGCAGAGGGGCCCTGCTCATGCAGAGGCACCCCCTCACATAGAAGCCAAGCACCCTGCCCTCAGGATTGATAGGGCCTGCCTTAGGGGTGACTGATAGGTTTATATGTGTGTGCAAGAGAGATATAGGAAACTTATATCTCAGTGAGGGGTGCTAGCACCACCTCACCCAGGCTGCAGTAGCAGGCCTGTGGTGTCAGATTTAGACTGCTTCCCAGGGGTGGCATAACACATGCTGCAGCCCCTGGTAGGCCTGTGAAGTACCTATGCCCTTGGCACCTAAGTTACCATATACTAGGGACTCATAAGGCACCACAGTATCCAATCACTAGTGCACCTAGAGTGCACTCCATGTCGTTTAGAGAGAGCAGATAGACTGGGGCCCTGAATAGCAGGGTCCCAGTCCAACTAAGTCATAAACCAGCAAAACACCAGGAAAAAAGTGGGGGCAACCATATAGTCAGATTCCACCTTCCTACATAACCCCCCCAAACGAAAGGAGATAAGGCTAACCTTGGCCAGTTGAGCCTTTATTGACTAAGTGGCCATATAAGGAAGCACCTGCACTAGCATGGTTGCCCCCTGTCTTATGGTCCACTAAGCAATCCCTCACCCTAAGGGTATGAGAGGGTCTCCACCATGGGGAATCACTACCTGTGGTGTGCTTTGGTAAAGTACCAGGCTGGTGAGGTGTCTGAGTAGGGAAGTGAGGCCCTAGGAATGTTGGCCTCAGCTTTCTCAGCTCACTGGTCACCATGTATGCCTGTCTTTCCATGACTGAGTGGTACTTTGCTCTAAGGGTCAACCTTTGACTGCCTACAGCCGTGGGTTGGGTCCCTTTGGGTGGAACACTGGAGGGACATGGCATGTTTGGAACCTTTTGGTCCCAGGTTTGCCCTTGCCTAACAGAGTCCTTCTGGCGGAGGTCCCTACATAAAGGTATGGGGGATCCCTCAGTGGGTTGAGGAATTTCCACCTGGCTAGGGCTACTAGCCGGGGTGCCCCTAATCTGCTGATGGGGGGTTCCTCTGGACAGGGGGCCCTGGGGGTCCACTGACCTCCCTGACCTCTGCAGCCCTGGGCTGACTGAGACAGGGTAGAGAGGGGCAGGTTACCTGCTCCAGACTGGGTACCACCTTGTAAGGGTCCTCTGCCATCAGGGGGTGGCCAGGCCAGGCCTGACTACCTCTGTGGCAGTTCCTTCACTAGGGGTAGGGTCAGTTCCCTGAGGAGGCTGACCCTTACCTACTGTCTGGAGGGAAGAAGACTTTTCTTCAACCCTTGTGCTCTCTTCTGGGGGAGAGTGGGCCATTCTTCCAGGCTCCATCTCTCCAAAATCTTGGGCTGGGGCTGTGGCCATCACAGCCCCACTAACCTTTACAGGGACACCCAACATCTTCAGATGGGTTTGGTGTTCAATTTCAGCCCAGGCTGAAATTTCCAGATCATTGCCCATCAGGCAATCTACAGGTAAGGTTGGGGACACTGCCACTCTCTTTGGGCCTGTGACTCCCTCCCAGCTGAGATTGACTATGGCCATGGGGTGATCTGTTCTGACACCATCAATGTTGGTCACCTGGTATTTAAACTCAGGTAAAAGCTGGTGAGGGGGACTAGTTTCCCTGCCACCATGGTGACACTAGCCCCTGTGTCCCTAAATGCCACAGCTTTCTGACCATTAATTATTGGCTCCAGTCTGTACCTGCCCAATGCTATGGGACCCATGGTAAAGGTGGCATATCCTACACCACCATCAGAATCTGAGGAGTCTGTTGAGGGGGTCCTGTCTAAACTAGGGCCCACCTCTGTTCCTCTTGCAAAAGCACCTAACTTTTTGGGTGCACTACTCCCAACTGGAGGATTACTACTGGTAGTACCAGGAGGGGTGGTAGTAGTTGTTGGAGGAACATTTTCTTTATTGCCATTCCTGGGACAACTGGGATCAGATTTCCAGTGCCCAGGCTTTTTACAGACATGGCAATAGGGTTTCTTTTCAGGAGAGGAAGGAGTTTGGGACCCACCCCCAGAAGAGGAATTTTGGGGCCCTGTAGTGGACTTATCCTTGGATTTATCCCCACCTTTCTCTTGGGACTTGGTAGAATCTTTCTTGTGGTCACCACCCTGATTCTTAGGCCTTACCCTGGTTCTGACCCATTTGTCTGCCTTCTTTCCCAATTCTTGGGGAGAGGTCAGATCAGAGTCCACCAGGTACTGGTGTAAAAGCTGGTTTTGACAATTATTAAGGATCTGTTCTCTCATCATTAGATTATAAAATCCTTTGAAATCAGTAACCCTACTGCCAACCAGCCAACCCTCCAGAGCCTTGGATGCACAATCTACAAAGTCAGTCCAGTCCTGAGTCTGTGCCTTCTGGGTATCTCTGAACTTCAACCTGTACTGCTCAGTGGTTAAGCCAAACCCATCTATCAGTGCACTCTTCAGGACCTCATAATCATCAGCATCCTCTTCTCTAACAGTGAGGAGCTTGTCTCTACCTTTATCTGAAAAGGAGAGCCACAAGATTGCTGCCCACTGCTTTTGGGGGACCTGCTGTACTCTACAGGCCCTCTCCATAGCAGTTATCCACTTGTGGATATCATCCCCACTCTGGTAGGGAGGAACAACCTTGCTCAGGTTCCTATGGTCAGGGACATATTCTCTGCCTCTAGGGACACTGTTGCTGCCACCAGGGGGTTCTAAACCCTCCCTTCTGGAAGCTCTCTGGATCTCCAGGGCTTCTCTATCCAGTGCCAACTGCTTGGTTCTGAGGGCCACTCTGGCTTCCTCATACTGGAGCAGTTTGCACCTTCTCTCAGAGGAGGTCTCTCTTAAGGGAAAGTATGAGTTCCTCTGCTGGACAAATTCTCTGCCAGAGTGATAAGAGTGGTCAGATTCCCTGGAAGGGGATCTGTGCCTCTCCTCCTCTCTGTCAGTTCTCTTATGGAGAATTCCTCTGTCCTTTTCAGGCCCCTTGGAGCCTGGCCCTTCAATCACAGAGTCTTGGTCATTCTGATTTTCATCATCTGACCCAGATACTATGACTGACCCACCCACTGATTCAAACCCTTTAGCTCCTAGAGCCAATCTAAGGTCATCTGCTGTCAGCAGATCTATCAGGTGGAGTGTTGAGGGACTCTGTCCTATCCTCAGGTGTCTGTCAACACACATGGCTCTCAAGTCAGAGAAAGCCATGTCCTTGTACTGAGGCTGAGTGGATCCACTGGGTCCACCCTTTAAGGACATTCTAGTGTTGTGCAGTGTTGTACTACCTACACTAGTTTGTGGCCTACTGATCCTAGCTTGAGCTGTGGAAAGGGTGTGCTATCCCTTGGCACACAGCTCTAAGTTCAGTAGAACTTATTGATACTAAGCTTGACTTTATATGTACCTTGAGTACCTATAATGGTTTTCAGTTAGTAATTCAAATAGAGATTTTCTGGTAAAACAATGGCAAGCTGGAATCCCACACGCTGCCCACCAATGTGAGAAGTTGGCCTGGTATATGCTGTTCACTAATTAAAGTGGACACCTTGCACCAGGGCAAATCGACTCTTATGGTAGATAGGTTTAAGACAACCTTTTAAAGAAAGCTATCCTAGTGGTAGCTGTGGAGAGCAGCCTTCAGGCTAAGTCTCGGAGGAATGTAAAGCAGCTTGTTTTACCATATAATCTCTTGAATCACCAAATGAAAGGACACCACACAGGTATATATATCAAATATATATGTATTTATTTCTAAATAACTCTCTACTAATCTCTTTATGAGATTAGAAGACAAACATATGCACAAATCAACGTTTCACAATGAGTTAAGCACAAAATATGGCTGGGGCCCTAGGGGCGTACCAGACCATATACTAAGTAAGAGACTTAGAAACAACGACTTGCAGGGAGACAAGGCCTAGGGCCTTCAGAAGTGCTGGGGCCTCACGAAACCACCCAAGGCAGGTAAGTAAAGGACCCACGGGGGACGCGTGCAGTGTGGATACACAGGCGCGAATCGCCGTTAACTTCAATGGGGCAAGTCGCGGTTGGAAATAAAGAGTTTTAGGATACTTCGGGAGAACCTACAAGCAAGTCACTTACAGGGTAAGTAGTTCTAGGGCCCACACCCACAGGAGCACCGTAGTGCTGGAGTTACCTCACCCAGGGAAGCCGGGTGCACAGGTGTCCTTTGGTGTCGGGTCGCGGCGTCGTTTTCAATGGCGAACAAAGAAGACTTGCTGCTTGCGGGAGCTGAAGAAGTGTCCGGTGGAATCCAAGCCTGGATTCTGAAGAAGGATGACCTGAAAGCAGAGGGGACAGTGTTCAAAGTCACTTGGCAGTGACCCGGGGCAAGGAAGATGGATGCCCACCGTCGTCGGTCGCTTCAGGTCGGTTGCGGGTGCCTTGACTCTTCAGCCACGTGGTCCAGGAGGCGTCGACGACGACCAGGAGCTGGATTCGGTGTGTCCCTCGACGTCTGCAGCTGACTGCGGTGTCGGCAACTCGATCGGAGCCAACAAGCCTTGGCAGCCGCAAGTCTCGGGGAGATGGAGAAAAGTCGATGGCGCAGACCAGCAAGGTCTGTGGAACTCACCCAGCGAGGGTAAGTCAGGGCAGGCCTGGAGCAACCAGGGGAGCCCTTCGGTTTCTTTAAGAAGTCTTCTGGGGACCCACAAGCCAGCGGGCAAGGGATCGCGAAGACACCTCGGGCGGAATCACTCAACAGGGGCCCACGGTCACTCGGGACGGTGTAGGCCTCTGATCTTCGGAGGGATTCCTGCTGGAGGTCGGGACCACACGTGGTCCAAAGCACAAGTTCGTAGAACGTTGTGAAGGGGTTGCACTCGACAATAGTGCACGGTACCCAGGGGTCGCGGTTCCTCGTTACTCGGGGGGTCCACTTGCCTCAGCTTCGCTGGGGACTCACGATGGCCTGGGAGAGGTCAGGAAATCCACTTCTTGGGCTGCAGGGACTTCGGACTCCGGCGGGAGCGGCGTAGTTTGCGACCGTCGTTGTCGTTTTTGGTGCCTGCCAAGCAGGGGAGTCACTCCTTGACTCCAAGGGAGATTCTTCTGTCTTCCAAAGGTAGTGGAACGTCGAAGGGCCAGGATTCTTCTGTAGAGCGTCGTCCAGGGGTTATCTGCTTTGCAATGGCAAGGTTCCCCTCTTATACTAAAAAGAGGGGATGGACTAGCTCTATGACCCCACCTATGGGAGGGTCAAGGGAGGGGTGGCTACACCCACTTCCCTTTGTCCAGTTTCGCGCCAGAGCAGGGGCAGGTAGCCCCTGAGCTGGTTTGAACTGGCATATGCACAGAGGAGCCTTCTGCTCCCCCAGTGCAGGACTTCAAAGCACTCTAAGAGTGCACCCACCCAGCCCCAATACACTAAACCCTGTCTGGGAGGTGGTTACACCTCCCTGTGACAGGATGCCTATTGTTGGGCTTCCTCCACTGTGAGTTTCGGTCATCAGCAGGAGGGCAGCCCAGTGTCTGTGACTGGTGGCATCCATTTTGTGATGCCAGGGCTCTTTAGGATTCTACCGCGTTTCCACAGCAGGTACATGTCTTATCCCTCTAGAAGGGTGGAATGCTACCCCCGCCGCCAAGATTGGCGGGGGGTAGTATTCCAAGATGTTTGACACCAAACACGACATGTTTTGATGCAGCCATTCCAAAGTTAGCATTTACCGCGAGGATATAATGCACTTAAGAGTATATGGTTTAACCGCATCCACAAACAGCACCAGAGAATGGACTCTGAGAACTGCAGAGGGGCCCTGCTCATGCAGAGGCACCCCCTCACATAGAAGCCAAGCACCCTGCCCTCAGGATTGATAGGGCCTGCCTTAGGGGTGACTGATAGGTTTATATGTGTGTGCAAGAGAGATATAGGAAACTTATATCTCAGTGAGGGGTGCTAGCACCACCTCACCCAGGCTGCAGTAGCAGGCCTGTGGTGTCAGATTTAGACTGCTTCCCAGGGGTGGCATAACACATGCTGCAGCCCCTGGTAGGCCTGTGAAGTACCTATGCCCTTGGCACCTAAGGTACCATATACTAGGGACTCATAAGGCACCACAGTATCCAATCACTAGTGCACCTAGAGTGCACTCCATGTCGTTTAGAGAGAGCAGATAGACTGGGGCCCTGAATAGCAGGGTCCCAGTCCAACTAAGTCATAAACCAGCAAAACACCAGGAAAAAAGTGGGGGCAACCATATAGTCAGATTCCACCTTCCTACAGAGTGACTCCCCTGCTTGGCAGGCACCTAAGAAGCATCTGTCCGGTCTGCATCGCTGAAGCTCCCGCCGGACGCCGAAGTCTTTGCATCACCAGAGGGGGATTTCCTGACTTCCCCAAGGCTGCCCTGAGACCCCAGAGAAGCTGAGGCACGTAGCTGTCGTGGGTAACGTGGAACCGTGACCCCTGGACACCAAGAACTTTTGCAAGTGCATCATCTTCCTGGTCTCCCTCGAAGTTGTGCTTTGGGCTCTGAGTAGCCCCTGCCTCCAGCACTGACTGCACCGAAGATCACTGGCCTCCACTCCACTCCTGTGAGCCAGCTCCAAGTGCGTCCACTTGAGGCTCCTTCGCGGTCGCAAGTCCGTTGGCTAGTGGGCCCTCCCGAAGGCAACTCTTCTTCTGCTTGGGCTTTCCTGGTTGCTCCAGACGTGCCCTGACTTATCCTTGCTGGGTGAGTCCCCCAGACCTTGCTGGTCTGCATCAACGTCCTTTCTTTGTTTCCACGTGACTTGCCGTTGCCAAGGCTTGTTGGGTCCCATCCGGTCGCCGACACCGCAGCAATCGACAGATGTTGTGGGACAGCTCGAATCCAGCTCCTGGTTGTCGTCGACACCTCCTGGACCTCGTGGCTGAAGAGTCAAGACGACTGTCAACCTACCTGAAGCACCCGACATCGGTGGGCATCTGCTCGTCGCCTTCCTGGTCACTGGCTAGTGACCCAGACTCTGTCCCCTCTGCTTTCAGGTTCTTCAGAACTTCGATCCACTCTTGGATCCACCCGGACACTTTCGACTTGGTCGCCAGCAGCCCGCTGCAGCAGATCGCCATTGAAAACGACGACGAAACCCGACATCAAAAGACACCTATGCACCCGGCTTCCCTGGGTGAGGTAACTCGAGTACTCCGGTGCTCCCGTGGGTATTGACTCTAGAACTGCCTGTTCTAAAGGGGTTTGCTCCAAGTCCTCCTCTAAGTGTCCTTTCCTTTTAAAAATCCAACCGCGACTTTCCCCGTAGAAGTCAACGGCGGCTCACGGCTGTGTTCTCACACTGCACGCGTCCCCCGTGGGTCCCCTGTGTCACTACCTTGGGTGGTTCCTTGGGGTCCAAGCACTTCTACAGGCTCTAGGCCTAGTGTCTAGCTCAGTCGTGGTTCTTATACCACTGTTTTGGTATATGGTTTGGTACGCCCCTAGGGATCAACCGTGTATTTGTGCTATTACTGTTGATAACTGACTTGTAACGTATGTACTTCGAACTCTAGCCTCATAAAGAGACTAGAGGGGTGTGTTTAAGACTAAATACATATATTTTATATATATACCTGGTGTGGTCCTCTTTCATTTGGTCACTCAAGAGATTATAGACTGGTAAAACAAGCTGCTTTACATTCCTTCAAGACTTAGCCTGAAGGCTGCTCTCCATAGCTACCACTAGGATAGCTTTCAATAAAGGTTGTCTTTAACCTATCTTCAATAAGGGGTTGTTTGGACTGGTGCAAGGTGCCCACTATAATTAGTGGACAGCATATACCAGGCCAACTTCTCACATTGGTGTGCAGCGTGTGGGATTCCAGCTTGCTATTGTTTTACCAGATAATCTCAATTGAATTGATCAACTGAAAACCACTAAGGGTACCTTAGGTACATATAATAACAAGCTTAGTATACAGTAAGTTCTACTGAACTTAGAGTTGTGTGTTAAGGGCTAGCACACCCTTTCTACAACTCAAGAGAGTTTAGTAGGCCACACTAGAGTAGGTAGTGCATACACCACACCTCACTAGTGATGTCTTCACTACCAGGAACCAGTGGGCTCCTGCCATCCAAATATGACAACCTCCCATTCTTGGAATTGAGAGAGTTGTGCAAGATTAGGAAGTTGAAGACAGGCAAAAGTGCCAACACCCAACGTCTCCTGGAGATGCTTCTGCTAGATGATCTTAGAAGACCCATAGGGTCTGCAAGGGTAGGCAGAGAGGGTGGGGCAGAAGATGAGGGAGGGCCCAGGGATGAAAATACCCAGGACCTGACCTCTGAAACTGGCCAGGAGGATGACAATGATCCTGACCTGGATAATGCAGCTACTCCTGAGGATGAGGAGGAGGATCAGAATGACCTCCCCTTTGTCCCCCCAGGAAGAGTTGTGAGTATGCCCAGAAGGTCTAGATCTCCTTCTCAGGAGTCTAACCACTCTGACACCTCAGTAGGGACCTCTGTTTCTTCTCATAGGAGGGAATCCTCTCATGAGAGGAGAGACTGCTCAAGTATGAGGAAGCTCCGTTGAGAATCAGAAGAGAGCAGTTGGCTATAGACAGGGAGTCCCTAGGGCTTCAAAGGCAAAGAAGAAAGTTGGGACTAGAGTCCCATGGTGGCAGCAATTTCCCTAGTGGTAGGGAAAGGTCTTATGACCATAGAAACCTGAGCAAGATTGTCCCTCCCTACCAGAGTGGGGATGACATCCACAAATGGATAACTGCACTGGAGAGGGCCTGTAAAGTACAGAGGGTCCCTCAGGAGCAGTGGGCAGCAATCTTGTGGCTCTCCTTTGCAGACAAAGGTAGAGACAAGCTCCTCACTGTTAGAGAAGAGGATGCTGACAATTACAAAGTCTTGAAGAGTGCTCTGATTGATGGGTTTGGCCTAACAACTGAACAATACAGGTTAAAGTTCAGAGAAACCCAAAAAGCACAGAACCAAGACTGGGTGGACTTTGCTGATTGTTCTGCTAAGGCTCTGGAAGGTTGGTTAGTGGGCAGTAAGGTATGTGACTTCAAAGGATTGTACAATCTTATCACGAGGGAGCAGATTCTTAATAACTGTCAAAATCAGCTGTTGCATCAGTACCTGGTGGACTCTGATCTGACCTCTCCCCAAGAATTGGGAAAGAAGGCAGACAAATGGGTCAGAACCAGGGTGAAGCAGAAGGTACAGAACCAAGGTGGTGACCCAAAGAAGCAAGATTCTAAGAACTCTGAGAAGGGTGGGGAGAAGGGTAAAGACCAGAAGTCTTCACAAGGCCCCTAAAAATCTTCTTCAGGTGGGGATTGGGAGAAGTTGGCCTGGTATATGCTGTTCACTAGTTAAAGTGGACACCTTGCACCAGTACAATTCGACTCTTATGGTAGGTAGGTTTAAGACAACCTTTACAGAAAGCTATCCTAGTGGTAGCTGTGGAGAGCAGCCTTCAGGCTATGTCTTGGAGGAATGTAAAGCAGCTTGTTTTACCACACAATCTCTTGAATCACCAAATGAAAAGACACCACACAGGTATATATATCAAATATATATGTATTTGTTACTAAACAACTCTCTACTAATCTCTTGTGAGATTAGAAGTCAGGAACATATGCACAAATCAACGTTTCACAACAAATTGAGCACAAATATGGCTGGGGCCCTAGGGGCGTACCAGACCATATACTAAAAAAGAGACTTAAGAACAACGACTTGCAAAGGGACAAGGCCCAGGGCCTTCAGAAGTGCTGGGGCCTCACGAAACCACCCAAGGCAGGTAAGTAAAGGACCCACGGGGACGCGTGCAGCGAGTGAACACAGGCGCGGATCGCCGTAGACTTCAATGGGGCAAGTCGCGGTCGGAAATTAAGAGTTTAAGGGCACTTCGGGAGTAGCTACAAGCAAGTCACTTACAGGGTAAGTAGTTCTAGGGCCAACACCCACAGGAGCACTGTAGTGCTGGAGTACCTCACCCAGGGAAGCCGGGTGCATAGGTATCCTTTGGTGTCGGGTCGCGGCGTCGTTTTCAATGGGAGCCAATGAAGACTTGCTGCTTGTGAAGCCAGAAGAAGTGTCCGGTGGAATCCAAACCTGGATTTGGAAGGAGGAAGACCTGAAAGCAGAGGGGACAGTGTTTAAAGTCACTTGGAAGTGACCCGGGGCAAGGAAGATGAATGCCCACCGTCGTCGACAGATTCAGGTCATTCACGGGTGTCTTGACTCTTCAGCCACGGGGTCCAGGAGGTGTCGAGGACAACCAGGAGCTTGATTCAGCGTGTCCCACAAAGTCTGCAGCTGACTGCAGTGTCGGTGACCCGATTGGAGCCAACAAGCCTTGGTAGCAGCAAGTCTTGTGGAAAGAACGAAAAGTCAATGGTGCAGACCAGCAAGGTCTGGGGGACTCACCCAGCAAGGGTAAGTCAGGGAAGGCCTGGAGCAACCAGGGGAGCCCTTTGGATTTGTAGAAAAGTCTTCAGGGGACCCACAACCCGGCTGGCAAGGGATCGCAAAGACGCCTCGGGAGGATTCCTTCAACAGGGGCCCACGGTCACTTGGGACAGGGTAAGCCACTGATTTTTGGAGGGATCTCTGCTAGAGGCTGGGACCACACGTGGTCCAAAGCACAGGTTTGTAGAATGTCGTGAAGGGGTTGCACTCGAAAATAGTGCACAGTACCCAGGGACTGCGGTTCCTCGTCACTTGTGGGGTCCACTTGCCTCAGCTTCGCTGGAGACTCACAATGGCCTTGGAGAAGTCAGGAAATCCTCTTCCTGGGCTGCAGGGACTTCGGGCTCCGGTGGGAGTGGCGTAGTTTGCGACCATTGTTGTAGTTTTTGGTGCCTGCCAAGCAGGGGAGTCACTCCTTGACTCCAAGGGAGATTCTTCAGTCTTCCAGAGGTAGTGGAACGTCGAAGGTCCGGGATTCTTCTTCAGAGCGTCATTCAGGGATATCTAGTTTTCAAGTTCAAGGGTTCCCTATCTTATACTAAAAGGAAGGGAGGGACTAGCTCTATGACCCTACCTATGGGAGGGTCAGGGGAGTGGGTGGCTTCACCCACTTCCCTTTGTCCAGTTTCGCGCCAGAGCAGGGGCAGGTAGCCCCTGAGCCGGTTTGAACTGGTGTATGCACAGAGGAGCCTTCTGCTCCCCCAGTGCAGGACTTCAAAGCACTCTAGGAGTGCACCCACCCAGCCCCAATACACTAAACCTTGTCTGGGAGGTGGTCACACCTCCCTGTGACAGGATACCTATTGTTGGGCCTCCTCCACTGCGAGTTTCGGTCATCAGCAGGAGGGCAGCCCAGTGTCTGTGACTGGTGGCATCCATTTTGTGATGCCAGGGCTCTTCAGGATTCTACCGCGTTTCTACAGTAGGTACATGTCTATCCCTCTAGAAGGGTGGGATCATACTCCCACACCAGTTACTGGTGTGGGGGTATGATTCCAAGGTGTTTGACACCAAACACGACATGTTTTGATGCAGCCATTCCAAAGTTAGCATTAACCGCGAGGTTATAATGCACTTAAGAGTATATGGTTTGACCGCATTCACAAACAGCCCCAGAGAATGGACTCTGAGAGCTGCAGAGGGGCCCTGCTCAGGCAGAGGCACCCTCTCACATAGAAACTAAGCACCCTGCCCTCAGGATTGATAGGGCCTGCGTTAGGGGTGACTGATAGGTTTAAATGTGTGTGCAGGGGAGATATAGGGAACCTATATCTCAGTGAGGGGTGCTAGCACCTCCTCACCCAGGCTGCAGTAGCAGGCCTGTGGTGTCAGATTTAGTCTGCTTCCCAGGGGTGGCATAATACATGCTTCAGCCCCTGGTAGGCCTGTGAAGTACCTATGCCCTTGGTACCTAAGGTACCATATACTAGGGACTCATAAGGTACCACAGTATCCAATCACTAGTGCACCTAGAGTGCACTCCAAGTCGTTTAGAGAGAACAGAGAGGCTGGGGCCCTGATTGGCAAGGTCCCAGCCAGACTATAGCCAGAAACCAGTGTAAACATCAGAAAAAAAGTGGGGGCAACATAAGAGGCAGATCCTACTCTCCTACACAACCCCCCCCCCCAAATGCAGGGACACTAAACTAACCTTGACCAGTTGAGTCTTCGTGCTCTAAGTGGAAATACCTTGAGAGTCCATCTGCATTGGCATGTTGGGTCCCAGGCCTGTGTTCCACTGTATAGTCCGTCCCCTGTAGGGAAATGGACCACCTTAAAAGTTTTGGGTTTTCACCTTTCATCTGTTTAAGCCATAGGAGGGGCTTGTGGTCAGTCTGAACTATGAAGTGAGTGCCAAACAAGTATGGCCTCAGCTTCTTCAGGGCCCACACCACAGCAAAGGCCTCCCTCTCTATAGCTGACCAACGTTTCTCTCTAGGGGTCAGCCTCCTGCTAATAAAAGCTACTGGTGGGTCTTGACCTTCATCATTCAGTTGAGACAGTACAGCTCCCACACCCAGCTCAGAAGCATCTGTTTGGACAATGAACTTTTTGGTGTAGGCTGGACTCTGTAAGATGGGGGCAGTGCACATGGCCTGCTTTAGGTCTTCAAATGCCTTCTGACAGCTAGCTGTCCACTGAACCTTATTTGGCATTTTCTTTGAGGTCAGATCATTCAAGGGGGTCACTATAGATCCATATCCCTTCACAAACCTCCTATAGTACCCAGTCAGGCCTAAGAAGGCTCTCACCTGTGTCTGGGTGGTTGGAGCAACCCATTCCATTATGGTTTGGATTTTGCTCTGTAAAGGCTGAACCTGGCCTCCACCCACAAGGTGGCCCAGGTACACAACCTGACTCTGCCCTATCTGGCACTTAGTGGCCTTGATAGTGAGGCCTGCTTTCTGCAGAGCCTCCAAAACATTTCTGAGGTGGACCAGGTGATCCTGCCAGGAAGGAACTAAAGACAGCAATATCATCTAGATAAGCTGAGCAATAAGTTTCCATCCCTGCCAGAACTTTGTTCACCAACCTCTGAAAAGTGGCAGGTGCATTTTTCAATCCAAAGGGCATCACCACAAAGTGGTAGTGCCCACCAGGGGTCGAAAATGCTGTTTTGGCTTTTGCATCATCAGCTAACCTGATCTGCCAGTAGCCAGCTGTTAGGTCAAATGTACTCAGATACTTGGCTGAGGCCAAAGTATCAATCAGCTCATCTGCCCTTGGTATGGGATAGGCATCAGTCCTGGTGACTGCATTGAGGCCTCTGTAGTCTACACAAAACCTCATTTCTTTCTTACCACCCTGGGTATGAGGCTTGGGTACTAGGACTACTGGGCTAGACCAAGGGCTATCTGAAGGCTCAATCACACCTAACTCCAACATTTTCTGGACTTCAATCCTGATACAGTCCCTGACATGGTCAGGTTGCCTGTAGATTTTACTCTTGACAGGCAGACTGTCCCCAGTGTCCACCTCATGGGTGCACCAGGTAGTCTGACTAGGGGTCAGGCTAAACATATGTCTGTACTGCTGCAGAACTTGTCTGCACTCAGTTTGCTGATGGTCAGTGAGGCTGCTTGCCAAAGCAACACCATCGACTGACCCATCATCAGGGTTCTGTGAGAGCAGGTCAGGGAGAGGGTCACTCTCCTCCTCCTGTTCCTCATCAGTTGCCATGAGCAAGCCCATGTCAGCCCTGTCAACATATGGTTTCAATCTGTTGACATGGAGCACCCTCAGGGGGCTCCTGGGAGTTCCAAGATTCACCAGATAGGTGACTTCTCCCTTTTGCTCAACTATTGTATGGGGGCCACTCCATTTGTCTTGGAGGGCTGCTGGGGCCACAGGCTCCAACACCCACACTTTCTGTCCTGGCTGGTACACAGTCAGCGCAGCCTTTGGTCATGCCAAGCTTTTTGTAATTCTTGGCTGGCCTCCAGGTTTTTGGTTGCCTTTTTCATGTATTCGGCCATCCTGGAGCGGAGACCAAGTACATAGTCCATCACATCCTGTTTGGGGGTTTGAGAGGTAACTCCCAGCCCTCTTTTACCAAACATAATGGACCTCTTACAGGATGCCCAAACAGAAGCTCAAATGGGCTGTAACCAACCCCCTTCTGTGGAACCTCTCTGTATGCAAACAACAGGCAGGGAAGAAGAAGGTCCCATTTCCACCTAAGCTTCTCTGGGAGTCCTTTAATCATTCCCTTCAGGGTTTTGTTGAAACGTTCAACCAACCCATTGCATTGTGGGTGATAGGGGGTGGTGAACTTATAAGTTACACCACACTCCTTCCACATTGCTTTCAAATATCCTGACATGAAGTTTGTATCTCTGTCAGAGATGACCTCCTTTGGGAAACCCACTCTGGAGAAAACTCCAATGAGGGCTCTTGCCACCACAGGGGCTGTGGTGGTCCTCAGGGGAATTGCCTCTGGGTACCTGGTGGCATGATCCACTACCACCAGGATAAATCTGTGCCCAGATGCAGATTGAGGGTCAAGGGGACCAACAATGTCAATCCCTACCCTTTTAAAGGGTACCCCCACCACAGGTAGTGGTATCAGGTGGGCCTTTGTGGTGCCACCTGCTTTGCCACTGGCTTGGCATGTGACACAGGAGCGACAAAACTCCTTTGTGTCCTCTGACATATGTGGCCAATGAAAATGTGGAACAAGCCTGTCCCAGGTCTTGTTTTGGCCCAAGTGACCTGCTAAAGGGATATCATGTGCTAGGGTCAAGAGGAACCCCCTAAACTTCTGAGGTATTACCAACCTCCTGGTGGCTCCAGGGTCTGGATCTCTACCCTCAGAATATAGGAGTCCCTCATCCCAATAAACTTTATGGGACCCACTAGCACTCCCAGCAGCCTCAGCAGCAGCCTGCTGTCTGAGGGGTTCAAGAGAGGAGCAGCACTGTTGCTCCTTACTCAGATCTTCCCTAGAAGGGCCCCCTGCCCCCAAGAACTCAACCTGATCAGGCTCAAGTTCCTCTGGGGCAGTTCCTTCTTCAGGATCTGCTCCTCCTCCCTCAAGAGGGGAATCAGTGATCTGAGACAGAGGGGAAGGCACTGCCTTACCCCTACTGCTTCTCTTCTTGGGAAGCATCTGGTCCATGGTTTCAGGATCCAGAGCTGGTTCAGTGTCATGCATTTTGGCCTGTGACCTGGTCACAGCAAATACCTCTGCAGGGATGCCCAACATCTCAGCATGATTCCATAACTCTACTTCAGACCAGGCTGAAGTTTCTAGATCATTGCCCAATAGACATTCTACAGGGAGGTCTGGACTGACTACAACCTTCTTGAGGCCAGTTACCCCTCCCCAGGAGAAATTCACAACTGCCAGACTATGGTTGGTCCTGACATTGCTTGCATTGGTCACCTGGTACATTTCGCCCAGGACGATCTGTCCAGGGCCCACAAGATCCTCTGCCACCATGGTGACACTAGCACCTGTGTCCCTAAATGCCAAAGCCTGTTTGCCATTTATTACAGGCTGCTGTTCGTATTTGCCCAGATTACTGGGGCTCACCAGGAAGGACATGTCAATGTCTCCATCACAAATCAGCATTGCCTGAGTGGGTACTCTGACTAGGCCAGAGTCCACTTTAGAACCCAGGGTCAACCCTACTACACCCTTATTCGGAGTACCACCTCCACCAGTAGCTGAACTAGGGGGAACAGTTGCCTTAGGGGCAGGAGTGGTGGTGGTTTAGTCTTTGGACTTGTTACAATCAGAAGTCCAGTGCCCTTTCTGTTTACAGAATTTTCACCAGGGCTTCTTTTGGCCTTTTCCCTTGTTGGATTGTGACTCCCCACCAGATGCAGATTTTTGGGGCCCTTGTGAAGACTTCTGGTCTTTTGACTTATCCCCACTTTTCTCAGAGCCCTTAGAATCCTGCTTCTTTGTGTCACCCCCTTGGTTCTGGGTTTTCTGCCTCACCCTGGTTCTGACCCACTTGTCTGCCTTCTTTCCCAATTCTTGGGGAGAGGTCAGATCTGAGTCCACCAGGTATTGATGCAACAACTGCTTCTGGCAATTATTAAGGATCTGTTCTCTCATCATTAGATTATACAATCCCTTGAAATCAGTAACCCTACTGCCAACCAGCCAACCCTCCAGAGCCTTGGTTGCACAATCTACAAAGTCAGTCCAGTCCTGAGTCTGTGCCTTCTGGGTGTCTCTGAACTTCAACCTGTACTGCTCAGTGGTTAAGCCAAACCCATCTATTAGTGCACTCTTCAGGACTTCATAGTCATCAGCATCCTCTTCTCTAACAGTGAGGAGCTTGTCTCTACCTTTATCTGAAAAGGAGAGCCACAAGATTGCTGCCCACTGCTTTTGGGGGACCTGTTGTACTCTACAGGCCCTTTCCATAGCAGTTATCCACTTATGGATATCATCCCCACTCTGGTAGGGAGGAACAACCTTGCTCAGGTTCCTATGGTCTGGAATATATTCTCTGCCTCTAGGGACACTGTTGCTGCCACCAGGGGGTTCTAACCCCTCTTTTCTAGAAGCTCTCTGGAGATCCAGGGCTTCTCTATCTAATGCCAACTGCTTGGTTTTGAGGGCAAATCTTGCTTCCTCATACTGCAGCAGTTTGTACATTCTGTCAGAGTAGGTCTCTCTTCTTGGGAAGTAGGAGTTCCTCTGGTAGACATATTCTCTGCCAGAGTGATAGGAGTGGTCAGATTCCCTAGAAAGGGACCTAGGCCTCTCCCCCACTATGTCAGTTCTCTTAGGGAGAATTCCTCTGTCCTGTTCAGACCCCTTGGGATCTGGCCCTACAACCACAGAGTCTTGGTCATCCTGATGTCCATCATCTGACCCAGACACTGTAATTGACCCACTCACTGATTCAGACCCATTAGCTCCTAGAGCTAATCTAAGATCATCTGCTGTCAGCAGATCTATCAGGTGTAGTGTGGAGGGACTCTGTCCTAGCTTCAGGTGCCTTGCAGCACACATGGCTTTCAAGTCAAAGAAAGTCATGTCCTTATACTGAGGCTGAGTGGATCCACTGGGTCCACCCCTTAAGGACATTCTAGTGTTGTGCAGTGTTGTACTACCTACACTAGTTTGTGGCCTACTGATACTAGCTTGAGCTGTAGAAAGGGTGTGCTATCCCTTGGCACACAGCTCTAAGTTCAGTAGAACTTATTGATACTAAGCTTGACTTTATATGTACCTTGAGTACCTATAGTGGTATTCAGTTAGTAATTCAAATAGAGATTTTCTGGTAAAACACTAGCAAGCTGGAATCCCACACGCTGCCACCAATGTGAGAAGTTGGCCTGGTATATGCTGTTCACTAGTTAAAGTGGACACCTTGCACCAGTACAATTCGACTCTTATGGTAGGTAGGTTTAAGACAACCTTTACAGAAAGCTATCCTAGTGGTAGCTGTGGAGAGCAGCCTTCAGGCTAAGTCTTGGAGGAATGTAAAGCAGCTTGTTTTACCACACAATCTCTTGAATCACCAAATGAAAAGACACCACACAGGTATATATATCAAATATATATGTATTTATTACTAAACAACTCTCTACTAATCTCTTGTGAGATTAGAAGTCAGGAACATATGCACAAATCAACGTTTCACAACAAATTGAGCACAAATATGGCTGGGGCCCTAGGGGCGTACCAGACCATATACTAAAAAAGAGACTTAAGAACAACGACTTGCAAAGGGACAAGGCCCAGGGCCTTCAGAAGTGCTGGGGCCTCACGAAACCACCCAAGGCAGGTAAGTAAAGGACCCACGGGGGACGCGTGCAGCGAGTGAACACAGGCGCGGATCGCCGTAGACTTCAATGGGGCAAGTCGCGGTTGGAAATTAAGAGTTTAAGGGCACTTCGGGAGTAGCTACAAGCAAGTCACTTACAGGGTAAGTAGTTCTAGGGCCAACACCCACAGGAGCACCATAGTGCTGGAGTTACCTCACCCAGGGAAGCCGGGTGCATAGGTGTCCTTTGGTGTCGGGTCGCGGCGTCGTTTTCAATGGGAGCCAATGAAGACTTGCTGCTTGTGAAGCCAGAAGAAGTGTCCGGTGGAATCCAAGCCTGGATTTGGAAGGAGGAAGACCTGAAAGCAGAGGGGACAGTGTTCAAAGTCACTTGGCAGTGACCCGGGGCAAGGAAGATGAATGCCCACCGTTGTCGACAGATTCAGGTTGTTCACGGGTGTCTTGACTCTTCGGCCACGGGGTCCAGGAGGCATCGAGGACAACCAGGAGCTGGATTCAGCATGTCCCATAAAGTCTGCAGCTGACTGCGGTATCAGCGACCCGATTGGAGCCAACAAGCCTTGGTAGCAGCAAGTCTTGTGGAAAAAACAAAAAGTCAATGGTGCAGACCACCAAGGTCTGGGGGACTCCCCCAGCGAGGGTAAGTCAGGGCAGGCCTGGAGCAACCAGGGGAGCCCTTTGGATTTGTGGAAAAGTCTTCAGGGGACCCACAAGCCAGCTGGCAAGGGATCGCAAAGACGCCTTGGGAGGATTCCTTCAACAGGGGCCCACGGTCACTCGGGACAGGGTAAGCCGCTAATTTTGGGAGGGATCTCTGCTAGAGGCTGGGACCACACGTGGTCCAAAGCACAGGTTCATAGAACGTCGTGAAGGGGTTGCACTTGAAAATAGTGCACGGTACCTAAGGACTGCGGTTCCTCGTCACTCGTGGGGTCCACTTGCCTCAGCTTCACTGGGGACTCACGATGGCCTTGGAGAAGTCAGGAAATCCTCTTCCTGGGCTGCAGGGACTTCGGGCTCTGGCGGGAGCGGCGTAGTTTGCAACCATTGTTGTAGTTTTTGGTGCCTGCCAAGCAGGGGAGTCACTCCTTGACTCCAAGGGAGATTCTTCAGTCTTCCAGAGGTAGTGGAATGTCGACTGTCCAGGATTCTTCTTCAGAGCGTCATCCAGGGATATCTAGTTTGCAAGTTCAAGGGTTACCTATCTTATACTAAAAGGAAGGGAGGGACTAGCTCTATGACCCTACCTATGGGAGGGTCAGGGCAGTGGGTGGCTACACCCACTTCCCTTTGTCCAGTTTCGCACCAGAGCAGGGGCAGGTAGCCCCTGAGCCGGTTTGAACTGGTGTATGCACAGAGGAGCCTTCTGATCCCCCAGTGCAGGACTTCAAAGCACTCTAGGAGTGCACCCACCCAGCCCCAATACACTAAACCTTGTCTGGGAGGTGGTCACACCTCCCTGTGACAGGATACCTATTGTTGGGCCCCCTCCACTGCGAGTTTCGGTCAACAGCAGGAGGGCAGGCCAGTGTCTGTGACTGGTGGCATCCATTTTTGATGCCAGGGCTCTTCAGGATTGTACTGCGTTTCCACAGTAGGTACATGTCTATCCCTCTAGAAGGGTGGGATCATACTCCCACACCAGTTACTGGTGTGGGGGTATGATTCCAAGGTGTTTGACACCAAACACGACATGTTTTGATGCAGCCATTCCAAAGTTAGCATTAACCGCGAGGTTATAATGCACTTAAGAGTATATGGTTTGACCGCATTCACAAACAGCCCCAGAGAATGGACTCTGAGAGCTGCAGAGGGGCCCTGCTCAGGCAGAGGCACCCTCTCACATAGAAACTAAGCACCCTGCCCTCAGGATTGATAGGGCCTGCGTTAGGGGTGACTGATAGGTTTAAATGTGTGTGCAGGGGAGATATAGGGAACCTATATCTCAGTGAGGGGTGCTAGCACCTCCTCACCCAGGCTGCAGTAGCAGGCCTGTGGTGTCAGATTTAGTCTGCTTCCCAGGGGTGGCATAATACATGCTTCAGCCCCTGGTAGGCCTGTGAAGTACCTATGCCCTTGGTACCTAAGGTACCATATACTAGGGACTCAAAAGGTATCACAGTATCCAATCACTAGTGCACCTAGAGTGCACTCCAAGTCGTTTAGAGAGAACAGAGAGGCTGGGGCCCTGATTGGCAGGGTCCCAGCCAGACTATAGCCAGAAACCAGTGTAAACATCAGAAAAAAAGTGGGGGCAACATAAGAGGCAGATCCTACTCTCCTACAGGGATTCACAGTCTAACAAAGGGAAAGGCCAAAAGAAACCATGGTGCAAAGTCTGTAAGCAAAAGACACACTGGACCAGTGATTGCACCAAGTCCAAAGACTCTATTCCAGCCACCACCAATGCCCCTAAGGCACCTGTTCCCCGTAGTGCAGTTACAAATGGTGGTGGGAGTACATAAGCCAAGGGTTTAGTAGGGTTGACCCTGGGTAATGAGGTGAGCTCTGGCCTAGTCAGAGAACTCACTCAGGCTGTCCTAGTCTGTGATGGAGGCATGGATGTGACCTCCTCTGTGAGTCCCAGTAATCTGGGCAAGTACAGACAACAGCCATTAATAAATGGAAAAGAGGCTTTGGCATACAGGGACACAGGAGCAAGTGTCACCATGGTGACACAAGATCTTGTGGATCCTGGGCAGATTATACTTGGTGAAATGTACCAAGTGACCAATGCTAGCAATGTCAGAACAGACCATACTCTGGCAGTTGTTAACTTCTCCTGGGGAGGGGTAACTGGCCTTAAGAAGGTTGTGGTGAGTGCAAACCTACCAGTTGAATGCTTGCTTGGCAATGATCTAGAAACTTCAGCTTGGGCAGAAGTGGAGCTCAGGACCCATGCAGAAATGCTGGGCATCCCTGCAGATGTGTTTGCTGTGACCAGGTCACAGGAAAAAATGACTAACACTGAACAGGCCTTGGATCCTGGAACAATGGACCAAGTGCCATCCAAGAGGAGGAGTAGTAGGGTTAAGGCAGTGCCTTCCCCCTTGGCTCAGAAGGAAGATCAGTCTCTTGAGGGAGATGATCTCAGTCCTGAGGAAGGAACTGTCCCAGAGGAGCTTGAGCCTGATCAGGTTGAGTTCTTAGGGACAGGGGGCCCTTCCAGGGCAGATCTGAGCCAGGAGCAGCAGAGCTGCCCCTCTCTTGAACCCCTCAGACAGCAAGCTGCTGCTGAGGCTGCTGAGAATGTTAGTGGTCCCCATAAAGTGTATTGGGATGATGGACTCTTGTACTCAGAGTGTAGAGACCCCAAGCCTGGTGCCACCAGGAGGTTGGTTATACCTCTGAAGTTCAGGGGCTTCCTATTGACCCTAGCCCATGATATTCCTCTAGCAGGTCACCTGGGCCAGAACAAGACTTGGGACAGTATTGTCCCTCACTTTCAATGGCCCCACATGTCTGAAGACACCAAGGAGTTTTGTTGCTCCTGTGTAACCTGCCAGGTCAGTGGCAAGGCAGGTGGCACCACAAAGGCCCCCCTGATACCACTACCTGTGGTGGGGGTTCCCTTTGAAAGGGTGGGGATTGACATTGTTGGTCCCATGGATCCCCAAACAGCATCTGGGCACAGGTTTATCCTGGTGGTGGTGGACCATGCCAGCAGGTACCCAGAGGCTATTCCCCTTAGGACCACTACAGCACCTGTGGTGGCAAGAGCCCTCCTGGGAATTTTCTCAAGAATGGGCTTCCCTAAGGAGGTTGTATCAGACAGGGGTGCAAACTTTATGTCTGGATACCTGAAGGCAATGTGGAAGGAGTGTGGAGTGACTTACAAATTCACCACACCCTATCACCCACAATGCAATGGTTTAGTTGAGAGATTCAACAAAACCTTAAAGGGCATGATTAAAGGACTCCCAGAAAAGCTTAGGCGAAGATGGGACATACTCTTGCCCTGCCTTTTGTTTGCATACAGGGAGGTGCCTCAAAAGGTGGTTGGCTACAGCCCTTTTGAACTTTTGTTTGGTCACCCTGTCAGGGGTCCATTGTGCCTGGTGAAGGAAGGAATTGGAGTTACCTCTCAAGCCCCCAAAGCAGGACATAGTGGACTATGTACTTGGTCTCCGCTCCAGGATGGCTGAGTACATGAAAAAGGCAACTAAAAACCTTGAGTCTAGCCAGGAACTGCAAAAAGCATGGCATGACCAAAAGGCTGTACTGACTGTTTACCAGCCAGGACAGAAGGTGTGGGTGTTGGAGCCAGTGGCCCCAGCAGCTCTCCAAGACAAATGGAGTGGACCCCATACCATTGTTGAACAGAAGGGTGAGGTTACCTATTTGGTAGACCTAGGAACACCCAGGAGTCCCCACAGGGTTCTCCATGTCAACAGATTGAAACCATATGTGGACAGGGCAGACATGGGCTTGCTCATGGCTACTGATGAGGGACAGGAGGAAGAGAGTGACCCACTCCCTGACCTGCTCTCACAGAACCCTGATGATGGGTCAGTGGATGGTGTAGCCTTGGCAGGCAGCCTCACTACCCAGCAGCAAACTGATTGCAGAGAGGTGCTCAATCAGTTCAGGCATATGTTCTCTCTGACTCCAAGTCAGACCACCTGGTGCACTCATGAAGTGGACACTGGAGACAGTCTGCCTATTAAAAATAAGATTTATAGGCAACCTGACCATGTCAGGGATTGTATCAGGACAGAAGTCCAGAAGATGTTGGATTTGGGAGTTATTGAACCCTCAGATAGCCCTTGGGCTAGTCCAGTGGTCCTTGTGCCAAAACCTCACACCAGTGGTGGGAAAAGAGAGATGAGGTTTTGTGTGGACTACAGGGGTCTCAATGCAGTCACTAGGACTGATGCCCATCCAATACCCAGGGCAGATGAGCTAATAGATACTTTGGCCTCAGCCAAATATCTAAGCACATTTGACCTAACAGCTGGCTACTGGCAGATCAGGCTAGCTGATGATGCAAAAGCCAAAGACAGCATTCTCAACCCCTAGTGGGCATTATCAATTTGTGGTAATGCCCTTTGGTCTGAAGAATGCACCTGCCACTTTTCAGAGGTTGGTGATTACAGTCCTTACAGGTCTGGAAGCCTATAGTGCAACATATCTAGATGATATTGCTGTCTTTAGCTCCACCTGGGAGGATCACCTGGTCCACCTCAGAAATGTTTTGGAGGCCCTGCAAAAGGCAGGCCTCACTATCAAGGCCACCAAGTGCCAGATAGGGCAGAGTCAGGTTGTGTACCTGGGCCACCTTGTGGGTGGAGGCCAGGTTCAACCACTGCAGAGCAAAATCCAGACCATCATGGACTGGGTTGCTCCCACTACCCAGACTCAGGTGAGAGCCTTCTTAGGCCTGACTGGGTACTATAGGAGATTTGTCAAGGGGTATGGATCAATAGTGACACCCCTGAATGACTTAACTTCCAAGAAAATGCCCAAAAAGGTTCAGTGGACAGCTAACTGTCAAAAGGCATTTGATGACCTGAAGCAGGCCATGTGCACTGCTCCCATTCTACAGGGTCCTGATTACTCCAAGAAGTTCATTGTCCAAACAGATGCATCTGAATTGGGGGTAGGGGCTGTACTGTCACAATTGAATGATGAAGGTCAGGATCAGCCAGTAGCTTTCATTAGCAGAAGGCTGACCCCTAGAGAGAAACGTTGGTCAGCCATAGAGAGGGAGGCCTTTGCTGTGGTTTGGGCTCTGAAGAAGTTGAGGCCATACTTGTTTGGTACTCACTTCCTTGTTCAAACAGACCACAAGCCCCTCTTATGGCTAAAACAAATGAAGGGTGAAAACCCCAAACTGCTTAGGTGGTCCATTTCCCTACAGGGGATGGACTTTACAGTGGAACATAGACCTGGGAGTAACCATGCCAATGCAGATGGACTCTCTAGGTATTTCCACTTAGAACATGAAGACTCAACTGGTCAAGGTTAGTTTAATGTCCCTGTGTTTGGGGGGGGTTGTGTAGGAGAGTAGGATCTGCTTCACATGGGTACCCCCACTTTTTGCTGATGCTTCACTGTTTTTCGACTTTAGTCTGGCTGGGGCCCTGCTAATCAGAACCCCAGCCTAGCTGCTTCCTCTCTAAAATGGATTCCATGTGCCTTAGGAACATCTTTGATTGGATTCTGGAGTGCCCTTATAAGTCCCTAGTATATGGTATGCTATGTACCCAGGGCATAGGTACTCCAGAGGCCTACCAGGGGCTGAAGCATGTATTATGCCACCCCTGGGAGGCCCTCCAAAATGACACCACAGGTCTGCTACTGCAGCCTGGGTAAGGTGGTGCATGCACCCCTTGCTGTGATATGGGCTACCTATATCACTACCATTGCACACACATATAAACCTATAACTCACTCCTATGGCAGGCCTTAACAATCCTGAAGGCAGAGTGCTTGGTTTTTATGTGAGAGGGTGCCCCTGCATGAGCAGAGCCCCTCTGCAGCGTTCGGAGTCCATCCTCTGATGCTGTTTGTGGTACAGCCTGACCATATACTCTTAAGTGCATTATATCCTCGTGGTAGAATGCTAACTTTGGACTGGCTGCACCAAAACATGTCGTGTTTGGTGTCAAACACCTTGGAATACTACCCCCCCGCCAGTCCTGGCGGCGGGGGTAGCATTCCACCCTTCCAGAGGGAGAGACATGTACACACTGGCATACCCGGTATCATATTTTCAGAGCCCTGGCATCACAAAATGGATGCCGCTGCCACAAACACGGGTCTGGCCTCCTGCTGCTGACCGAAACTCCGGCAGGGGAGGCCTGGACAATAGGTTTCCTGTCGCAGGGAGGTGTAACCACCTCCCCAGACAGTACAATGTGTATTGGGGCTGGGCGGGAGCACTCCCTGGTGCTTTGAAGTCCTGCACTAGGGGCACGTTTGGTGTCCCTGTGCATAGTCCATTTCAAACCGGTTGCAGGGGCTACCTGCCCCTGCTCCAGCATGAAACTGGACAAAGGGAATGGGTGTAACCACCCCTCTTCCCTGACACTCCCATAGGTGGGTCCCCAGAGTAGGTCCAACCCCCTAACTTAGTATAAGTATGGGACCCCAGTCCTTAGGACTTTAGATTACCCTGGACAAAACTCTGAAGCCGAATCCTGGACCTTCAACGCTCTACTTGAAGATTAGAGGACTGAAGAATCTCCCTTGGGGTCAAGGAGTGACTCCCCTGCTTGGCAGGCACCTAAGAAGCAACTGTCCGGTCTGCTTCGTTGAAGCTCCTGCCGGACGCCGAAGACTTTGCATCACCAGAGGTAGATTTTCAGACTTCCCTGAGGCTGCCCTGAGACTCCAGCGAAGCTGAGGCACGTAGCTGTCGTGGGTAACGTGGAACCGTGAACCCTGGACACCAAGAACTTTTGCAAGTGGATCATCTTCCTGGTCTCCCTTGAAGTTGTGCTTTGGGCTCCGAGTAGCCCCTGCCTCCAGCACCGACTGCACCGAAGATCACTGGACTCCACTTCACGAGTGTCCTGTGAGCCAGCTCCAAGTGCGTCCACTCTAGGCTCCTTCGCGGTCGCTACTCTGTTGGCTAGTGGACCCTCCTGAAGGCAACTCTTCTTTTGCTTGGGCTTCCCTGGTTGCTCCAGATGTGCCCTGACTTATCCTTGCTGGGTGAGTCCCCCAGACCTTGCTGGTGTGCATCAACATCCTTTCTTTGTTTCCACGTGACTTGCCGTTGCCAAGGCTTGTTATGTCCCATCCGGTCGCTGTCACCGCAGTAATCGACAGACATTGTGGGACAGCTCGAATATAGCTCCTGGTTGTCATCGACGCCTCCTGGATCTCGTGGCTGAAGAGTCAAGACGACCGTCAACCTACCTGAAGCACCCAACATCGGTGGGCATCTGCTTGTCGCCTTCCTGGTCACTGGCTAGTGACCCAGACTCTGTCCCCTCTGCTTTCAGGTTCTTCAGAACTTCGATCCACTCTTGGATCCACCCGGACACTTTCGACTTGGTCGCCAGCAGCCCGCTGCAGCAGATCGCCATTGAAAACGACGACGAAACCCGACATCAAAAGACACCTATGCACCCAGCTTCCCTGGGTGAGGTAACTCGAGTACTCCGGTGCTCCCGTGGGTATTGACTCTAGAACTGCCTAGTTCTAAAGGGGTTTGCTCCAAGTCCTCCTCTAAGTGTCTTTTCCTTTTAAAAATCCAACGGCGACTTTCCCCATAGAAGTCAACTGCGGCTCGCGGCTGTGTTCTCACACTGCACGCGTCCCCCGTGGGTCCCCTGTGTCACTACCTTGGGTGGTTCCTTGGGGTCCAAGCACTTCTACAGGCTCTAGGCCTAGTGTCTAGCTCAGTCGTGGTTCTTATACCACTGTTTTGGTATATGGTTTGGTATGCCCCTAGGGCTCAACCGTGTATTTGTGCTATTACTGTTGATAACTGACTTGTAACGTATGTACTTCGAACTCTAGCCTCATAAAGAGACTAGAGGGGTGTGTTTAAGACTAAATACATATATTTTATATATATACCTGGTGTGGTCCTCTTTCATTTGGTCACTCAAGAGATTATAGACTGGTAAAACAAGCTGCTTTACATTCCTTCAAGACTTAGCCTGAAGGCTGCTCTCCATAGCTACCACTAGGATAGCTTTCAATAAAGGTTGTCTTTAACCTATCTCCAATAAGGGGTTGTTTGCAGAAAGAAGCAAAATGGGTGCAGAAAGAGGCAAGAGGAGTGCAGAAAGAGGCAATAGAAGTGCTCAAAGAAGCAACAGAAGTGCAGAAGGAGGTAAGAGAACTGCAGAAAGAGGCAAGAAAGTTGCACAAACAGGTAAACAAGGTACAGAAATATGGAACAGGGGTGCAGACAGAGGCAAGAGAGGTGCAGAAACAGCAAAGAAGGGTGCAGAAAGAGGCAATAGGGGTGCAGAAAATAGCAAGACAGGTGCCGAAAGAAGCAAGAGGAGCGCAGAAAGAACCAACAGATGTGCAGAAAGAGGCAAGAGGAGTGCAGAAAGAGGCAAGAGAAGTGCAGAAAGAAGCAACAGAAGTGCAGGAAGAGGCAAGAGAACTGCAAAAATACGGAACAGGGGTGCAGAAAGAGGCAAGAGAGGTGCAGAAAGAGGCAAGAGGGTGCAGAAAGAAGCAAAAGATGTGTAGAAGGAAGCAAGAGAAGTGCAGAAAGAGGCAAGAGAAGTGCAGAATGAACCAACAGAGGTGCAGAAAGAGGCAAGAGAGGTGCAGAAAGAGGGAAGAGAGGTACAGAAACAGGCAAGAGAGGTGCAGAAAGAGGGAACAGGGGTGCCGAAAGAGGCAAGAGAGGTACAGAAACAGGGAAGAGGGGTGCTGAAAGAAGGAACAAAGGTGCAGAAAGAAGCAAGAGAAGTGATGAAAGAGACAGGAGAGTTGCATAAACAAGCACAAGAAGTGCAGAAAGAGGCAATAGAAGTGCTGAAAGAAGCAACAGAGGTGCAGAAAGAAGCAAGAGAAGTGATGAAACACACAAGAGAGTTGCTGAAAGAAACAAGAAGGTCCAGAAGAAAGGAAGAGAAGTGCAGAAAGAGGCAAGTGAGATACAGAAGGAGGCAAGACAGGTGCAGAAAGAGGCAAGACAGGTGCAGAAAGAGGCAAGAGAGGTCCAGGAAGAGGCAATGAGGTACAGAAACAAGCACAAGAAGTGCAGAAAGAGGCAAGAGAAGTGCTGAAAGAAGCAACAGAGGTGCAGAAAGAAGCAAGAAAAGTGATGAAACAGACAAGAGAGTTTCTGAAAGAAACAAGAAGGTACAGAAGAAAGGAAGAGAAGTGCAGAAAGAGGCAGTGAGATACAAAAAGAGGCAAGACAAGTGCAGAAAGAGGCAAGAGGGGTGCAGAAAGAGGGAAGAGAAGTGCAGAAAGAGGGAAGAGACGGGCAGAAAGATGGAACAGGTGTACAGAAAGAGGCAAGAGGGGTAAAGAAAGAAGCAACAAAGGTGTAGAAAGAGGCAAGAGAAGTACAGAAAGAGTCAAGAGAGGTGCAGAAACACGCAGGAGAGATGCAGAAAGAGGGAACAGGGGTGAAGAAAGTAGTGACAGAGGTGCAGAAAGAGGCAAGAGAAGTGCAGAAAGAAGCAAAAGAGATGCAGAATTAGGCAGGAAAGGTGCAGAAAGAGGCAACAGGGGTGTAGAAAGAGGCAAGAGAGGTACAGAAAGAAGGAAGAGGGGTGCAGAAAGAGGCAAGAGGGGTGCAGAAAGAAGCAAGTGAGGTGCATAAAGTGGCAACAGAGGTACAGAAAGAGGCAAGAGAGGTGCAGAAATAGGCTAGAGAGGTGCAGGAAGAGGCAAGTGAGGTACAGAAACAAGGAAGAGGGGTGCAGAAAGAGGCAAGAGGGATGCAGAAAGAAGCAAGTGAGGAGCAGAAAGTGGCAACAGAGGTGCAGAAAGAGGCAAGAGAGGAGCAAAAATAGGCAAGAGACGTGCAGAAAGAGGCAAGAGAGGTGCAGAAAGAGGCATCAGTGGTGCAGAAAGAGGAAAGAGGGGTGCAGAAAAAGGGAAGAGGGATGTAGAAAGAAGCAAGAGAGGTACAGAAAGAAGCAAGAGAAGTGCAGAAAGAAGCAAAAATAGGTGCAGAAAGAGGCAAAAGGGGTGCAGAAAGAAGCAAGAGAGGTGCAGAAAGAAGCAAGGGAACGGCAGAAAAAAGCAAGTGGGGTGCAGAAAGAGGCAAGAGAAGTGCATACACATGCAAGAGAGGTGCAGAAAGTGGCAATAGAGGTGCAGAAAGAGGGAAGAGGGTGCAGAAAGAGGTAAGAGAAATACAGAAAGGAGCAACAGAGGTGCAGAAAGAGGCAAGAGAGGTGTAGAAGAAAGAAGCAAGAGAGGTGCAGAAAGAAGCAAGAGAGGTGCAGAAAGAAGGGAGGTACAGAAAGCCGAAGAGATGTGCAAAAAGAGGCAAGAGAAGTGCAGAAAAAGTAAGAAGTTGCACAAAGAAGCAATTGAAATGCAGAAAGAGGCAAGAGAGGCGCAGAAAGAAGCAAGAGTGGTTTGCGCACTATTAGTACCAATTTAACACCCACATTTAGCAATAAGGAACAGATGACCATTCCAGGTTTGCGAATGGCCTTCCGCCACGCTGTAACACTTGTCGCTGCATTTTTGGTAACGTTTGAGCTGTTTGAGCTAGAAACAAGGTTTTTTTTGTTCAAATTTGCAGATTATGCAGCAGATGATGGATTATGTTGCAAATGCCGAAAATGTCTAATTATGCGAAAATCGGTGCAGCCGAACAGTCGCATAATTCCAGTGGCCCTGCTCATACCTCCGACTAGGTCCAGAAGTGCTCCTCAGTGGTACCTTCTTTTTTTTGTCTCATTGAGTTTACAGTTTAGCTTCTATGGAAACGAGGAAGACTAAACCTGAGGTTACCACTCCACAACACAGACTACCATACCACATATTTACTCTCCATAACACATAATCCCACTCTACATAATTCCTATACACTAAATACCACATACTATCTATCCAAATAATTTCACTGCACAACATACCGCATAATTGCACTACACACAACGTACATCCACTCCACTCCAAAAAACATTAGTAAAAAAGGTTTCCATTTACAACGCCAATAGCCGTAACTTTTGCAAATGCGAGACCTATTATATTGCAAATGCTTCTTTAACTAGTAGGCGCGTTTGCAGAGTGATCGAGAAAGGTGGCAGGGCCTCTGACCAGCGCTCATGAATTCTGCTGTGTAGGACTTACAGGAGGTACCAGGAAGGCTTCTTAGCCCCCAAAGTCCCTCAGGAGTAAAGTGGACTTCATCTCCCAACCAGTAGAGTGCCAGGATGCGCGCTTGCAGAGTGGTGGCGAAAGGGGGGGGCGTGGCCTCCGAAGACTTCTTAGCAATCCTGCTGTGTGGGACTTACTGGAGGTAACAGGAGGGGTAGTTGGCCCCCAAGGACATCCTTGGGGGCCAACTACCCCTCCTATTACCTCCAGTAAGTACCATACAGCAGGATTGCTAAGTTCTCATAGCAGGCCATGCCCCCTTTGCCCACCTCTCTGCAAATGCGCTCCCTGGTGCGCTCCTGGATGGGGATTGAAGTCCCCTTTGCTGCTGGGATCCTTAGGGGCCAACTAGCCTACCTGTTACCTCCAGTAAGCCCCACACAGTGGGATTGCTGAGAGGTGGACACAGGCCACGCCCCCTTTCTCCACCACTCTGCAAACGTGCCTCCTGGCGCGCTCTTGGTTGGGGGATGAAGTCCCCTTGCCTCCTGAGGGTCCCTGGGGGCAAACTAGCTCTCCTGTTACCTCCAATAAGCCCCACACATCTGGATTGCTGAGAGTGTTCAGAGGCCATGCCCCCTTTTTACACCACTCTGCAAACGCAGTGATGTCACTGACCACGTCATGAGTGATGTAATATGTGACGTCATCAGCAGTGCATTGCGGGGGCGTGAGTTATAGTTAGCTCATAACGGCTGAATTTCTCTGATTTTGTAAGAGTGAAATGTCATACTAACTATAACGTCCCTGAAACCTGTGGTTTTTTCAGTGAATATCTAAGGTTTTTTAAATGCTAATTTTCAACTATAACGTCCCTGAAACCTGTGGTTTTTTCAGTGAATTTTATATATATGTATTCAATCTCCTCTCACCCTTACAAGGAAGGAATCAGCACTCAGGTTGTAGTTTGGAAGTATTTAATCTGCAAAGGACGCAATCCACGCGTTTCGGCTCATCCGAACCTTGATAACGATACAAGAAGTCATTGTAGCTTCCTTATTTAAATGTACAAATGCCTCCAATTGCCAACATTAACAAAGGACTACATATTACATTAATCCAAAAAGCTGGCGGCCATATTGGCCTGGTTACGATGCGAAAATTCAGAAATTCATACAATAAAGAAAAGAAAACAAGTGTTGATATGCACACAATGTAATTTCAGCATATCTTGCCCGTGACCGCCGTACCTGTATGTTCGTCAACGTGACTTGTTTATAATAAACATACGTACGATTGCAAACATCAACATAAACAATGGACTACACATTACTTTAAAGTGAAAGGCTATCGGCCATATTGATCTGGGCACTTTGCGTATTATAGTGGTTCTTACACGAAAGAAAAGAAAAAAAAGGGGTGTTAATATACACACATTATCCCTAAATAAAGTTCTAGCGATTATAGTTCCATTCCATTCACAGCTCATTTGAGATGCCATGCGTGATGTCATGAGTGATGTCATTGACCATGTCAAGAATGATGTAATGTCTGAGGTCATAAGCAGTGCATTGCGGGGGCGTAAGTTATAGTTAGCTCAGGTAACTATAACTGCTGAATTTCACTGGTTTTGTATGAGTGTAATCTGAGTCTAACTATAATGTCCCTGAAATCTTTGTTTTTTTCAGTGAATTTCTAGTTTTTTTTAAGGCTAAGTAAGATGCCTACCACAATGGATGGTGGGGGGTTGGAAGCAGGGCTTGGCCTGGCATTGTGCTGCCCCCACCCAAGCTTGCTGCTCCTGCCTCCCCTCCTCCTTGCCATCCATTGTCCAAGTCAATTCCCCTGCTCCCTCATTACAGCCCTGTGTGGCCGTTGTTCTGCCACTGGCCTTCCCGCCTTCTCTAAACAGTTAGCTTGCTGCCCCATCCACTTCTTCCCTATTCTCTGTTGTCTGAATCCATGCACTAGCCTCCTCCCTCCTGCCAAGCATGGTCTGATGTGCTGCCACTGCCCTCCATTTAGCATGATGTCCCAGTCCACTCCTCCTGCCCTCCATTGCCCAATTCTGTGCCCCATCATTGACCTCCTGCTTAGCCTCTGTGCTTAGCTTGCTGCCCCTACTCTCCTTCCCCCTGCCCTCCGATGTCTGTGTGCATGCCCCTGCTCCATCCTTTTTGCCCACCATATTCCATGGACCTGCCCCTCCTATCTACTCGGAGTGTTCTGTTGAGCTGCCACTCCCTCCCACCTGCCTAGCATTGTCAGATGACTGTAACCTGTCCCTGCCACCTCCACCCTGCCTGTCCACGTTCCATGCCCCTATCCCCTTTCTCCTGTCCTCCATGGTCCATTTTATTGCCATACCCTTCTGCCCTCACTGGTCTGTTATGCTGCAACTGCTCATCCTGCCTGCCCCGCGTGGTCTGTTGTGAGGCCCCTTCCCCTGAACTCTCTTGCCTGTGCTCAGCTCCTACCCCTCCCTTCTATCCTCCATGGTCCTTTGTGCATGCCCCTACCCCCTCCTTCTTGCCCATCATGGCCATTGTGCTGCCACTAATCCTACGCTTGCCATGCATGGTCTTCTGTGCTGCTACGGCTCCTCCCACCTTCCCTGTGTGGTCAGCTAGCTGCCCCTGACCCCCTCCCACCTTCCCTCCATGGTCTGTGTGTATGCCATCATAGTCTCACTGTTGCCCTTCATGGTGTGTTGTGCTTCTAGTGCCCATCCTGTCTGACCTCCATGGTCAGCTTGCTGCTCCTGCCCCCTTGCCCCTGCCCTCTGTTTTCCATGTTCAGACCCCTATTCCCTCCCTCCTGGCATTTCTGCTCCATTGTAATGCCCCTGATCCCTCCCTCCTGCCCTTTATGGTCCGTTATGCTTTAGCTTTCTCTCCTGTCCGTCCATTATGGTCAGCTTGCTGCCATTGCCTCTTTCCCCTCTGTTCTCTGTTGTCCATGTGCATGGTCCTGTCCCCTCCTTATTGCTTTCCATGGATTGTTGTGCTGCACTGCTGTCTCACATGCCCCGTGTGGTGTATTGTGCTGCTGCAAACACTGATGCCTGCCCTGTAAGGTCAGTTTGGTGCACCTGTCCATGTCCCTCCTGTCCTCTGTTATCCGAGTCCATGTCCCTACCCCAATTCCTCCTGCCTTCCATGATCCAATGTACCATACTTGCTAACATTTTGAACTTGGTAAGAGGGAGATTTTGAAAAAGAAACTGGCGAACTGATTTTTCCCATTGACTTAAATTGAAAAAGAGGAGATTGTAGACAGGAGACAGATAAAATATAGCCCATTTGGGCTTAAAAATATTGGGCGTTTCCTGGCTGAATCGGGTCTGGTGGCATGTATGGTTGTACTACCACTGCCTCTTCCTTCTGCCCACAATGGTCTATTATATTGCCACAGCCTCTCTTGCCTCTCCTGCATTGTTGGTTTGTTGCCCCTGCCCCCCTTTCCACTGCCCTCCATAGTCTGTTGTGCTGCCACTGCCCTTCCTGCCTGCCCAGTATGGTTAAATTGTTGCCTCTGTACCCTCCTACCTGCCTTCAATTTTCCGAGTCCATGCCCCTGATCTGTGCCTCTCAGCAGTATCCTAATGAACAACTAGATTGCTAACTTTCTATATTTATTACAAAAGTGTGGCACGCCTGACGTCATCTTGATGTAATCAAAACTGTAATACCTAAAGCATTTCCTTTAGAAATCATAGAAATGAGAGGGTCTTATTTGCATCGAAATTATGGTTAGTGCTCTAAAAAACTAAAATGGAGACATATTTTCTGAGTTCTCAAATAGCGACAAAGCACTTTAAAATTATTTGTCATCTTTATGTTTTTTTATCCAGTTGGCCACTTGATTAAATGTTGCACTTAGGGGAGAGGATGTGGTGTTACTTCCAGAGCTGCAGACTTTGCAACTGGTGAACCAGGTTGGAGTTTCTGCTTCAGCTCGACATTCTGTAATTCTGGTCAAATCACTTAATCTCCCCATTCCTACAACCAAAATGAATTTGTCCTTGTGTGATGTAACCAATGCTCATGTAAAGCACTCCAATACCTGACCAGTCTGCACTATATAAAACTGCAAAAAACCAAAAAATAAAAAGTGTTTTCCACACTTCTGTCATTGGGCTATACGTGGGCTACATCTGGGTGATATTTGTGCTACATTTGGGCTCCTTTTTCTCTGGTGGCCATCTTGGGAGACATCAATTCAATTCAATAAACTTTATTCGATCTGATTTAGAAACATAGATCATAAAAGTGTACATAAAAACAGTAAATCTTCTTTCTTAATACAATACAATGAGAATTAATTAAAACCAGTAGGTAAAAACGGGTGTTACAAAGCCCAGCTCAGAGCAACTTCAGATTAACAGAATAGTAAAGTTCAATGTTTCGCAAGATCAATCTCAAGTACTTCGTGCAAAATACGCAATAAGGGGTCCAAGTAAGATGCAACGCTCCAATACCTGACCAGTCTGCACTATAAAAAAACTGCAAAAAAAAAAAGTGTTTTGCACACTTCTGTCATTGGGCTATACGTGGGCTACATCTGGGTGATATCTGTGCTACATTTGGGCTCTTATTTCTCTGGTGGCCATCTTGGAAGACTTATTTGTTATGAAGCTTCATAATTTCCTCATTTACTGCAATCTCCTCAGTAGGAAATGCTTTCAGTTTTTTACTTTGATTTCACCAAGAAGGCATTCAGATGTGTCACACATTTGCCATAAATTGAGAATGTTAGCACTCTAGTTGCTCATTAGATCACTGTAGCAAAGCTACTGCTCACCAGGGAGTTAACTGGAAGTCTGCTGCTGGTATTGAAAGTACATGTTTCAGTCTGCATGTCAGAATTGTTTAATGAAATAGAAGAGGATTTGAGAAGTCACTCAAAATGTGCCCTAATTTTTCTTTCTGCAGCACTAATCATATTTTCTATGGCAAAATGAACCCCTCATTTTGTTCCTTTTTAAATTAAATGTTTTAAGTGTTACCAGTTTATTCTAATCAAGATGGCTTCAGGTGTGCCATACTTGTGTCATAAGTAAGACAGTTAGTGCTCTAGTTGTTCTTTAGAACACTCTGGGAAGCTGCAGTAGAACACAAAGAAATCAACTGACAGTCTCTGCCCTTGCTGGATGTACATGTTTTACTGAGAATGTTAGACTTCAATCTCACATGACTGAGAAAGATAATGTGAACTTACAGAAAATATGCTCTCATTTTAGCTTCTGGAGCACCTTCCAAACCTCTATGGGAAAAGCATGAGAAAATAGTTTTCTCTCAAACATGATTCATGATATCCCAGCAGAAGGCTTTTTCACAGGGTAAAATCACCTTAGAACACACCACAGTTCCTAAAATTAATATGGTACCATCAACAAATGATTTATAATGTAAAGTCTGTTATCACCCTTTATACGTTCTCCTTTTGGTGACCCTCAAAACCTTCCATTCACTACAATGCATTTTATTTGCAAATGTGGATTGCACCACCCGTTCCAAATTCCAAAGCGATTAAGTCCATCCAAATATTGGTATCACAAAGTTGCTTTATTCTTTACTTCGATATTTTAGTTAAAACAGCCAAACAGCCAACACGTTTCGTCCAACTTCTGTGGACTTCCTCAGAGCGTATTATTTAGGTATATTGTTAAAAGAACCAGTGAAATTTGAAGCAACACTGTATGGTTCCTGTACCACAGTGTATGTCTATTAGTTAGAACTAATCCCTCCTGTATCCAGGGTACGTTCTAGTGTTACTCGGCTCCTATGCCACGTCGCATCAGAGTGAGGCCGCCATTGTCCGCGTCCTTGTTCAAACCATACAGTGTTGCTTCAAATTTCACCGGTTCTTTTAACAATATACCTAAATAATACGCCCTGAGGACGTCCACGGAAGTTGGACGAAACGCATTGGCTGTTTGGCTGTTTTAACTAAAATATCGAAGTAAAGAATAAAGCAACTTTGTGATACCAATATTTGGATGGACTTAATCGCTATGGAATTTGGAACGGGTGGTGCAATCCAGATTTGCAATTGATTTAACATTGGTCCTGGTGACTGCTCTCTGGAAACAGCGGGAGTGGTGGAGGTGCACACCGCATGAGTATAATACTCATCGCATTGGACTCTTGTGGGGGATTTGTACTTTGGGGGAAGTGCGTCGCATGTACATTGTTTTGTTAATGTTTTGGCTTGCTGTTTCACCTTGGTATTACTACAATGCATTTTAATGGGGTGCTATCATGTATATTAGTCCCAAGATGGCTGCCAACACTTCTTGGATGAAGTGCTGACAGCCAATCAGATCTCACGATGAGATGTGTGGTTGGGCTCCGCCCAGTTATATACATTTCTTTTGCCTTTAATATTTAAAAAACTACTGAACGGATTTACACCATTTACAGCAAAGAGTGCACTCTGGACCAAGAGCTACCTTTCTGCCAAATTTGGTGCAATTCCGATCAGCAGTTTGGGCTGTAGCCGCGACAAAAGTTTCCTATGGAAATTAACATGGAGAAAACACATTTTGGGACCCCCCTTTTTCTCGGCCCCGCTTGATGAATTACCCCGAAACTTTTAAGACAGGAGTTGACCAAGGTGCCCCATTAGTTTTGAACATTTTGCGAAGATTCGTCAAACGGTGCCAAAGATATTGGCAAAAGAAAAACGCTTTTGAATTGAAACGAGGTCCTAACTATAACTACCTACTGGCGACCGCCGGTAGGTAATATATATATATATATATATATATATATATATATATATATATATATATATATATATATATATATATATATATATATATATATATATATATATATATATTCACTGAAAAAACCATAGGTTTTAGGGACAGTTATAGTTAGTTGGACATTTCACTCGTACAAAACCATAGAAATTCCCCCGTTATAGTTAGTTCAGCTAACTATAACTCGCGCCCCGCAATGCACTGCTGATGACATCACATATTACATCACTCTTGACATGGTCAGTGACATCACTGATGACATCACTGATGACATCTCAAATGACATCACTGATGACATCACTGATGACATCATCCAGTGACTGTGTGTTTCTGTAAAGTTTAAATATGTTTAATATATATAGGGAAAGGCGTATTGAAGAATGAGTGGGTGTATAAGTGTCTGAATGGATGATTTAGTACGTGCGTGACTGACTCTACAAGTGAGTGATTAAACGTATCTTACTGAATGCATGGGTTAGTGACTAAACTGTGTGAATGTCTGTATCCGTCTGTTTGTTGGTGTGTAAGTGGATGCATGGATTTGCGAATAGCTACACGAGTGTCTAAATGGGTTATTGATTGGTTCTCTGAGTATCTGTATGGCTGCCTGAGTGTTTGTGTGGGTGGGGTGTGTGTGACTCTGTACATAGATGTGTGAGTGGGTAATTCACTGGGTGCATGATTTCAAGAGTGCATCTGTGATGGACTGCTTGGGTGGGTGAGTGTGTGTATGGGTGTGTTAGTGAGTGAATGTATATCTCAGTGGTACATGTGCGAGTAACTACATATGTAAAAGGCAGTATATATGTGTGTGTTAGAGTATTTAAATGGCTATAAGTGAGAGTGTGTGATTGTGAGAGTGGCTGTATGGATGTGTGTGTGCTTGTATCAGTTATTGTCTAAGAGCGTAAGAATGTGCTAGTATTTGTATGAGTAAGTGAGCTGGTGTGTGTATAACTGTATAGGTGAGTAAATGGGTGTGTGATTAATTTTTTGCATGACTGACTAGGTGTGTGAGTACCTCTATGGATGAGTGGCGGTGTGTGAGTGTTTATATAGGTGTATGAGTGCATATGATAGTCCTGTACTGAGTGACTGTAAGTATGAGTGACTGTACGGGTGAGTGAGTAGATGTGTGTATGTAGACCTAAGAATCAGTGAGTGGGTATGTAGTTATTGGTATTGGAGTGTGTATGGTTTTGAGAATGGCAGTCTGTAATTTAGAGTGGGTGTATCAAAAGTTATATTAGGGTGTGAGAAGATGCATGAAATTATCACATGGATGATGTCATCAGTGATGTCATCAGTGATGTCATTTGAGATGTCATCAGTGATGTCACTGACCATGTCATGAGTGATGTAATATGTGACGTCATCAGCAGTGCATTGCGGGGCGCGAGTTATAGTTAGCTGAACTAACTATAACGGGGAATTTCTATGGTTTTGTACGAGTGAAATGTCCAACTAACTATAACTGTCCCTAAAACCTATGGTTTTTTCAGTGAATTTCAAAGGTTTTTTAAATGCTAATTTCTAACTATAACGTGCCTGAAACCTATGATTTTTTAAGTGAATTTCAAAGGTTTTTTAAATGCTAGTTTCTAACTATGCCTACAGAGGTAGGACATGTGAAGAAAGAAGAAAAAACGCACAGAAAGAAGCAAAAGAAATGCAGAAAGAAGCAACAGAAGTCCACAAAGACGAAGAAAAGTGCAGGAAGAAGCAAAAGATGTGCAGAAAGAACCAACAGAGGAGCAGAAAGAGGCCTTGTTGCAAAATCATAATGTGCCCACAACTTTTTCAGACGGGTACTGGTGGTAACTGACTCTGACTAACCAGAGTCAGTGCTATGCTAAAAGACACTTAGAATACAGTGAAAACACCTACATACACTAGGGAACACTATGCGTTGGGGTACCCCTGTGATTAGCATGACCTCCTCTGTAAGTCCCTAGTACATAATAGGGCAGGGGGATTAAAGCTACCTCTTAAAACGCGCTACAGGGCGCGTTTGCACAGTGGTGAATGGAGGGGGGCCTGAGGTGACATGTGTGCAAACTCGCCCCGTGGCGCGTTTGAAGTTGAGGAATTAAGTCCCCTTGAATCCTGAGGGTCCCTGGAGCCCAACTAGCCCCCAGGTACCTACAGTTAGGACCACAGAGCTGAGTCGCAGAGAGGCGTTCCGAGGCCACGCACCTTTTTCACCTCTCTGCAACGCAACTCTGTTGTGCTTACTGAAGGTACCTGGTGGGCTAGTTGGCCCCCAGGGTCCCTCAGGATTCAAGGGAATTAATTCCCCAACTTAAAACGCACCACAGGGCGTGTTTGCGCACATGTCACCTGAGGCCCCGCCCCTCCCTTCACCACTGTGCAAACGCGCCCCGTGGCGCGTTTTAAGTTGGGGGATTAGGTCACCTTGAATCCTGAGGGTCCCTGGGGCCCAACTAGCCCACCAGGTACTTCCAGTAAGCACCACAGGCCTAAGTTGCAACGCCTGTAACAAATTGTGCAGTTGTGTTTAGGTAGTGAAGGGGGTCATGCTGGGGGTAGTGTTTTAGGGTTTAGGGTAGTGCAGTGGTGTTTGTGTAGTGTAGGGGGTCATGCAGGGGGTAGATTTAGGGTTTAGGGTAGTGCAGTGGTGTTTGGATAGTGTAGGGAGTCGTGCTGGGGGAGTGTTTTAGGGTTTAGGGTAGTGCAGTGGTGTTTGGGTAGTGTAGGGGGTTGTGCTGGGGATAGTGTTTTAGGGTTTAGGGTAGTGCAGTGGTGTTTGGGTAGTGTAGTGGGTACTGCTGGGGGTAGTGTTTTAGGGTTTAGGGTAGTGCAATGGTGTTTGGGTAGTGTAGGGGGTACTGCAGGGGTAGTGTTTTAGGGTTTAGGGTAGTGCAGTGGTGTTTGGGTAGTGTAAGGGGTACTGCTGGGGTATTGTTTTAGGGTTTAGGGTAGTGCAGTGGTGTTTGGGTAGTGTAAGGGTTCGTGCTGGGGGTAGTTTTTTAGGGTTTAGGGTAGTGCAGTGGTGTTTGTGTAGTGTAGGGGGTAGTGTTTTAGGGTTTAGGGTAGTGCAGTGGTGTTTGTGTAGTGTAGGGGGTCGTGCTGGGGGTAGTGTTTTAGGGTTTAGGGTAGTGCAGTGGTGTTTGTGTAGTGTAGGAGGTCGTGTTTTAGGGTTTAGGGTAGGGCAGTGGTGTTCGGGCAGTGTAGGGGGTCATGCTGGGGGTGGTGTTTCAGGGTTTAGGGCAGTGCAGTGGTGTTCGGGCAGTGTAGGGGGTCTTGCTGGGGGTGGTGTTTCAGGGTTTAGGGCAGTGGTGTTCGGGTATTGTAGGGGGTCACGCGGGGGTAGTGTTTCAGGGTTTAGGGCAGTGCAGTGGTGTTTGGGTAGTGTAGGGGGTCATGCTGGGGTGAGTGTTTTAGGGTTTAGGACAGTGCAGTGGTGTTCAGGTAGTGTAGGGGGTCGTGCTGGGGGGAGTGTTTTAGGGTTTAGGGCAGTGCAGTGGTGTTCGGGTAGTGTAGGGGGTCGTGCTGGGGGAGTGTTTGAGGGTTTAGGACAGTGCAGTTGTGTTCGGGTAGTGTAGGGGGTCGTGCTGGGGGAGTATTTTAGGGTTTAGGGTAGTGCAGGGGTGTTCGGGTAGTGTAGGGGGTCGTGCTGGGGGTTGTGTTTCAGGGTTTAGGGCAGTGCAGTGGTGTTCGGGCAGTGTAGGGGGTTGTGCTGGGGCTGGTGTTTCAGGGTTTAGGGCAGTGCAGTGGTGTTCGGGCAGTGTAGGGGGTCTTGCTGGGGGTGGAGTTTCAGGGTTTAGGGCAGTGCAGTGGTGTTCGGGCAGTGTAGGGGGTCTTGCTGGGGGTGATGTTTCAGGGTTTAGGGCAGTGCAGTGGTGTTCGGGCAGTGTAGGGGGTCTTGCTTGGGGTGGTGTTTCAGGGTTTAGGGCAGTGGTGTTTGGGCAGTGTAGGGGGTCGTGCTGGGGGTGGTGTTTCAGGGTTTGGGGCAGTGCAGTAGTGTTCGGGCAGTGTAGGGGGTCGTGCAGGGGTGGTGTTTCAGGGTTTAGAGCAGTGCAGTGGTGTTCGGGCAATATAGGGGTTCGTGCTGGGGGTGGTGTTTCAGGGTTTAGGGCAGTGCAGTGGTGTTTGGGCAGTGTAGGGGGTCATGCACAGGGTGGTGTTTCAGGATTTAGGGCAGTGCAGTGGTGTTCGGGCAGTGTAGGGGGTCGTGCTGGGGCTGGTGTTTCAGGGTTTAGGGCAGTGCAGTGGTGTTCGGGCAGTGTAGGGGTCTTGCTGGGGGTGGTGTTTCAGGGTTTAGGGCAGTGGTGTTCGGGCTTTGTAGGGGTCTTGCTGGGGGTGATGTTTCAGGGTTTAGGGCAGTGCAGTGGTGTTCGGGCAGTGTAGGGGGTCTTGCTGGGGGTAGTTTTTCAGGGTTTAGGGCAGTGCAGTGGTGTTCGTGCAGTGTAGGGGGTCGTGCTGGGGATGGTGTTTCATGGTTTAGGGCAGTGCAGTAGTGTTCAGGTAGTGTAGGGGGTCGTGCTGGGGCTGGTGTTTCAGGGTTTAGGGCAGTGCAGTGGTGCTTGGGCAGTGTAGAGGGTCGTGCTGGGGGTGGTGTTTCTGGCTTTAGGGTAGTGCAGTGGTGTTCGGGCAGTGTAGGGGTCATGCTGGGGCTGGTGTTTCAGGGTTTAGGGCAGTGCAGTGGTGTTCGGGCAGTGTAGGGGGTCATGCTGGGGGTGGTGTTTCAGGGTTTAGGGCAGTGCAGTGGTGTTCGGGCAGGGTAGGGGGTGGTGCTGGGGGTGGTGTTTCAGGGTTTAGGGCAGTGGTGTTCGGGCAGTGTAGGGGGTCTTGCTGGGGTGATGTTTCAGGGTTTAGGGCAGTGCAGTGGTGTTCGGGCAGTGTAGGGGGTCTTGCTGGGGGCAGTGTTTCAGGGTTTAGGGCAGAGCAATGGTGTTCAGGCAGTGTAGGGGGTTGTGCTGGAGGTGGTGTTTCAGGGTTTAGGGCAGTGCAGTGGAGTTCGGGCAGTGTAGGGGGTCTTGCTGGGGGTGGTGTTTCAGGGTTTAGGGCAGTGGTGTTCAGGCAGTGTAGGGGGTTGTGCTGGGGGTGGTGTTTCAGGGTTTAGGGCAGTGCAGTGGTGTTCGGGCAGTGTAGGGGGTCGTGCAGGGGCTGGTGTTTCAGGGTTTAGGGCAGTGCAGTGGTGTTCGGGCAGTGTAGGGGGTCGTGCTGGGGGTGGTGTTTCAGGGTTTAGGGCAGTGCAGTGGTGTTCGGGCAGTGTAGGGGGTCGTGCTGGGGTGGTGTTTCAGGGTTTAGGGCAGTGCAGTGGTGTTCGGGCAGTGTAGGGGGTCGTGCTGGGGTGGTGTTTCAGGGTTTAGGGCAGTGCAGTGGTGTTCGGGCAGTGTAGGGGGTCGTGCAAGGGGTGGTGAGTCAGGGTTTAGGGCAGTGCAGTGGTGTTCGGGCAGTGTAGGGGGTCATGCTGGGGGTAGTGTTTTAGGGTTTAGGGCAGTGCAGTGGTGTTCGGGCAGTGTAGGGGGTCATGCAGGGGGTGGTGTTTCAGGGTTTAGGGCAGTGCAGTGGTGTTCGGGCAGTGTAGGGTGTCGTGCTGGGGGTGGTGTTTCAGGGTTTAGGGCAGTGCAGTGGTGTTCGGGCAGTGTAGGTGGTCTTGCTGGGGATGGTGTTTCAGGGTTTAGTGCAGTGGTGTTCGGGCAGTGTAGGGGGTCTTGCTGGGGGTGGTGTTTCAGGGTTTAGGGCAGTGCAATGGTGTTTGCGCAGTGTAGGGGGTCTTGCTGGGGCTGGTGTTTCAGCATTTAGGGCAGTGCAGTGGTGTTCGGGCAGTGTAGGGGGTCTTGCTGGGGGTGGTGTTTCAGGGTTTAGGGCAGTGGTGTTCGGGTAGTGTAGGGGGTCATGCGGGGGGTAGTGTTTCAGGGTTTAGGGCAGTGCAGTGGTGTTCGGGTAGTGTAGGGGGTCATGCTGGGGTGAGTGTTTTAGGGTTTAGGACAGTGCAGTGGTGTTCAGGTAGTGTAGGGGGTCGTGCTGGGGGAGTGTTTTAGGGTTTAGGGCAGTGCAGTGGTGTTCGGGTAGTGTAGGGGGTCATGCTGGGGGGAGTGTTTGAGGGTTTAGGACAGTGCAATTGTGTTCGGGTAGTGTAGGGGGTCGTGCTGGGGGGAGTATTTTAGGGTTTAGGGTAGTGCAGGGGTGTTTGGGTAGTGTAGGCGGCCGTGCTGGGGGTTGTGTTTCAGGGTTTAGGGCAGTGCAGTGGTGTTCGGGCAGTGTAGGGGGTCGTGCTGGGGCTGGTGTTTCAGGGTTTAGGGCAGTGCAGTGGTGTTCGGGCAGTGTAGGGGGTCTTGCTGGGGGTGGAGTTTCAGGGTTTAGGGCAGTGCAGTGGTGTTCGGGCAGTGTAGGGGGTCTTGCTGGGGGTGATGTTTCAGGGTTTAGGGCAGTGCAGTGGTGTTCGGGCAGTGTAGGGGGTCTTGCTTGGGGTGGTGTTTCAGGGTTTAGGGCAGTGGTGTTCGGGCAGTGTAGGGGTCGTGCTGGGGGTGGTGTTTCAGGGTTTGGGGCAGTGCAGTAGTGTTCGGGCAGTGTAGGGGGTCGTGCAGGGGGTGGTGTTTCAGGGTTTAGAGCAGTGCAGTGGTGTTTGGGCAATATAGGGGTTCGTGCTGGGGGTGGTGTTTCAGGGTTTAGGGCAGTGCAGTGGTGTTTGGGCAGTGTAGGGGGGTCATGCACGGGGTGGTGTTTCAGGATTTAGGGCAGTGCAGTGGTGTTCGGGCAGTGTAGGGGGTCGTGCTGGGGCTGGTGTTTCAGGGTTTAGGGCAGTGCAGTGGTGTTCGGGCAGTGTAGGGGGTCTTGCTGGGGGTGGTGTTTCAGGGTTTAGGGCAGTGGTGTTCGGGCAGTGTAGGGGGTCTTGCTGAGGGTGATGTTTCAGGGTTTAGGGCAGTGCAGTGGTGTTCGGGCAGTGTAGGGGGTCTTGCTGGGGGTAGTTTTTCAGGGTTTAGGGCAGTGCAGTGGTGTTCGTGCAGTGTAGGGGGTCGTGCTGGGGATGGTGTTTCATGGTTTAGGGCAGTGCAGTAGTGTTCAGGTAGTGTAGGGGGTCGTGCTGGGGCTGGTGTTTCAGGGTTTCGGGCAGTGCAGTGGTGCTTGGGCAGTGTAGAGGGTCGTGCTGGGGGTGGTATTTCTGGCTTTAGGGTAGTGCAGTGGTGTTCGGGCAGTGTAGGGGGTCATGCTGGGGCTGGTGTTTCAGGGTTTAGGGCAGTGCAGTGGTGTTCGGGCAGTATAGGGGGTCATGCTGGGGCTGGTGTTTCAGTGTTTTGGGCAGAGCAGTGGTGTTCGGGCAGTGTAGGGGGTCGTGCTGGGGGTGGTGTTTCAGGGTTTAGGGCAGTGGTGTTCGGGCAGTGTAGGGGGTCTTGCTGGGGGTGATGTTTCAGGGTTTAGGGCAGTGCAGTGGTGTTCGGGCAGTGTAGGGGGTCTTGCTGGGGGCAGTGTTTCAGGGTTTAGGGCAGAGCAATGGTGTTCAGGCAGTGTAGGGGGTTGTGCTGGAGGTGGTGTTTTAGGGTTTAGGGCAGTGCAGTGGTGTTCGGGCAGTGTAGGGGGTCTTGCTGGGGGTGGTGTTTCAGGGTTTAGGGCAGTGGTGTTCAGGCAGTGTAGGGGGTTGTGCTGGGGGTGGTGTTTCAGGGTTTAGGGCAGTGCAGTGGTGTTCGGGCAGTGTAGGGGGTCGTGCAGGGGCTGGTGTTTCAGGGTTTAGGGCAGTGCAGTGGTGCTCGGGCAGTGTAGGGGGTCGTGCTGGGGTGGTGTTTCAGGGTTTAGGGCAGTGCAGTGGTGTTCGGGCAGTGTAGGGGGTCGTGCTGGGGTGGTGTTTCAGGGTTTAGGGCAGTGCAGTGGTGTTCGGGCAGTGTAGGGGGTTGTGCAGGGGGGTGGTGAGTCCGGGTTTAGGGCAGTGCAGTGGTGTTCGGGCAGTGTAGGGGGTCATGCTGGGGGTAGTGTTTTAGGGTTTAGGGCAGTGCAGTGGTGTTCGGGCAGTGTAGGGGGTCATGCAGGGGGGTGGTGTTTCAGTGTTTAGGGCAGTACAGTGGTGTTCGGGCAGTGTAGGGTGTCGTGCTGGGTGTGGTGTTTCAGGGTTTAGGGCAGTGTAGTGGTGTTCGGGCAGTGTAGGTGGTCTTGCTGGGGATGGTGTTTCAGGGTTTAGTGCAGTGGTGTTCGGGCAGTGTAGGAGGTCTTGCTGGGGGTGGTGTTTCAGGGTTTAGGGCAGTGCAATGGTGTTTGCGCAGTGTAGGGGTCTTGCTGGGGCTGGTGTTTCAGCGTTTAGGGCAGTGCAGTGGTGTTCGGGCAGTGTAGGGGGTCTTGCTGGGGGTGGTGTTTCAGGGTTTAGGGCAGTGCAGTGGTGTTCGGGCAGTGTAGGGGGTCTTGCTGGGGCTGGTGTTTCAGGGTTTAGGGCAGTGCAGTGGTGTTCGGGCAGTGTAGGGGGTCTTGCTGGGGCTGGTGTTTCAGGGTTTAGGGTAGTGCAGTGGTGTTCGGGCAGTGTAGGGGGTCGTGCTGGGGCTGGTGTTTGAGGGTTTAGGGCAGTGCAGTGGTGTTTGGGGAGTGTAGGGGTCATGCTGGGGCTGGTGTTTCAGGGTTTAGGGCAGTGCACTAAAGTGGAGAGGTGTGGTGCAGCGGCCAGGGCAGCTGACTTCGGAGCACAGGGTTCACGGTTCGATCCCCGGCTCCGGCGGCAGCTCAGCTCAGCACCATGTGACTCTGGGCAATAGCTCACTTAATTTCCACGATGGCCCCCAGCGCCTTGAGACCCGTAAGGGTGAGCAGCTATATAAAAACGGACTTACATTTTTTACATTTACTTACAGTGCAGTGGTTTTCAGGCAATGTAGGCGGTCGTGCTGGGGGTGGTGTTTCAGGGTTTAGGGCAGTGCAGTGGTCTTCGGGCAGTGTAGCGGGTCATGCTGGGGGTGGTGTTTCAGGGTTTAGGGCAGTGCAGTGGTGTTCGGGCAGTGTAGGGGGTCGTGCTGGGGCTGGTGTTTCAGGGTTTTGGGCAGAGCAGTGGTGTTCGGGCAGTGTAGGGTGTCGTGCTGGGGGTGGTGTTTCAGGGTTTAGGGCAGTGCAGTGTTGTTCGGGCAGTGTAGGGGGTCTTGCTGGGGGTGGTGTTTCAGGGTTTAGGGCAGTGGTGTTTGGGCAGTGTAGGGGGTCTTGCTGGGGGTGATGTTTCAGGGTTTAGGGCAGTGCAGTGGTGTTCGGGCAGTGTAGGGGGTCTTGCTGTGGGTAATGTTTCAGGGTTTAGGGCAGTGCAGTGTTGTTCGTGCAGTGTAGGGGGACATGCTGGGGTTGGTGTTTCAGGGTTTAGTGCAGTGCAGTAGTGTTCAGGCAGTGTAGGGGGTCGTGCAGGGGGTGGTGTTTCAGGGTTTAGGGCAGTGCAGTGGTGTTCGGGCAGTGTAGGGGGTCGTGCTGGGGGTGGTGTTCCAGGGTTTAGGGCAGTGCAGTGGTGTTCGGGCAGTGTAGTGGGTCTTGCAGGGGGTGGTGTTTCAGGGTTTAGGGCAGTGCAGTGGTGTTCGGGCAATGTAGGGGGTCGGGCTGGGGCTGGTGTCTCAGAGTTTAGGGCAGTGCAGTGGTGTTCGGGCAGTGTAGGGGGTCTTGCTGGGGGTGGTGTTTCAGGGTTTAGGGCAGTGGTGTTCGGGCAGTGTAGGGGGTCTTGCTGGGGGTGATGTTTCAGGGTTTAGGGCAGTGCAGTGGTGTTCGGGCAGTGTAGGGGGTCGTGCTGGGGATGGTGTTTCAGGGTTTAGGGCAGTGCAGTAGTGTTCGGGCAGTGTAGGGGGTCGTGCAGGGGGTAGTGTTTCAGGGTTTACGGCAGTGCAGTGGTGTTCAGGCAGTGTAGGGTGTCGTGCTGGGGGTGGTGTTTCAGGGTTTAGGACAGTGCAGTGGTGTTCGGGCAGTGTAGGGGGTCGTGCACGGGGTGGTGTTTCAGGGTTTAGGGCAGTGGAGTGGTGTTCGGGCAGTGTAGGGGGTCATGCTGGGGCTGGTGATTCAGGGTTTAGGGCAGTGCAGAGGTGTTCGGGCAGTGTAGGGGGTCGTGCTGGGGCTGGTGTTTCACAGTTTAGGGCAGTGCAGTGGTGTTCGGGCAGTGTAGGTGGTCATGCTGGGGCTGGTGTTTCAGGGTTTAGGGCAGTGCAGTGGTGTTCGGGCAGTGTAGGGTGTCGTGCTGGGGCTGGTGTTTCAGGGTTTAGGGCAGTGCAGTGGTGCTCGGGCAGTGTAGGGGGTCGTGCTGGGGGTGGTGTTTCTGGGTTCAGGGTAGTGCAGTGGTGTTCGGGCAGTGTAAGGGGTCGTGCTGGGGCTGGTGTTTCAGGGTTTAGGGCAGTGCAGTTGTGTTCGGGCAGTGTAGGGGGTCTTGCTGGGGGTGATGTTTCAGGGTTTAGGGCAGTGCAGTGGTGTTCGGGCAGTGTAGGGGGTCTTGCTGGGGGTAGTGTTTCAGGGTTTAGGGCAGTGCAGTGGTGTTTGGGCAGTGTAGGGGGTCATGCTGGGGGTGGTGTTTCAGGGTTTAGGGCAGTGCAGTGGTGTTTGGGCAGTGTAGGGGGTCGTGAAGGGGGTGGTGTTTCAGGGTTTAGGGCAGTGTAGTGGTGTTCGGGCAGTGTAGGGGGTCGTGCTGGGGGTGGTGTTTTAGGGTTTAGGGCAGTGCAGTGGTGATTGCGTAGTGTAGGGGGTCGTGCTGGGGGTAGTGTTTTAAGGTTTCGGGTAGTGCAGTGATGTTTGTGTAGTGTAGGGGGTCATGTTTTAGGGTAGTGCAGTGGTGTTTGGGTAGTGTAGGGGGTCGTGCTGGGGGTATTGTTTTAGGATTTAGGTTAGTGCAGTGGTGTTTGGGTAGTGTAGGGGATCGTGCTGGGGGTAGTGTTTTAGGGTTTAGGGTTGTGCAGTGGTGTTTGTGTAGTATAGGGGGTCGTGCTGGGGGTAGTGTTTTAGGGTTTAGGGTAGTGCAGTGGTGCTTGTGTAGTGTAGGGGGTCGTGCTGGGGGTAGTGTTTTAGGGTTTAGGGTAGTGCAGTGGTGTTTGTGTAGTGTAGGGGGTCATGTTTTAGGGTAGTGCAGTGGTTTTTCGGGTAGTGTAGGGGGTCATGCTTGGGGTAGTGTTTTAGGGTTTAGGGTAGTGCAGTGGTGTTTGTGTAGTGTAGGGGGTCATGCTGGGGGTAGTGTTTTAGGGTTTAGGATAGTACAGTGGTGCTTGTGTAGTGTAGAGGGTCGTGCTGGGGGTAGTGTTTTAGGGTTTAGGGTAGAGCAGTGGTGTTTTTGTAGTGTAGGGGGTCATGTTTTAAGATGCAACGCTCCAATGCCTGACCAGTCTGCACTACATAAAACTGCAAAAAAACTAAAAATAAAAAGTGTTTTGCACACTTTTGTCATTGGGCTATATGTGGGCTACATCTGGGTAATATTTGTGCTACATTTGGGCTCTTTTTTCTCTGGTGGCCATCTTGGAAGACTTCTTTGTTATGACGTTTCCTAATTTCCTCATTTACTGCAGTCTCCTGAGTAGGAAATGCTTTCAGTTTTTTACTTTGATTCCATCAAGAATGCATTCAGATGTGTCTCACATTTGCCATAAATTCAGAATGTTAGCACTCTAGTTGCTCATTAGATCACTATAGTAAAGCTACTGCTCACCAGGGAGTTCACTGGAAGTCTGCTGCTGGTATTGAAAGTGATTGTTTCAGTCTGCATGTCAGAATTTTCTAGTGAAATAGAAGAGGATTTGAGATCTCACTTAAAACATGCCCTCATTTTTCTTTCTGCAGCACTAACCATAATTTCTATTACAAAAAGAACCCCCTCATTTTGTTCCTTTTTAAATTAAATGTTTTAAGTATTAACGGTTTATTCCAATCAAGATGGCTTCAGGTGTGCCATACTTTTGTCATAAGTAAGGCTGTTAGCACTCTAGTTGTTCTTTAGAACACTCTGGGAAGCTGCAGTAGAACTCAAAGGCATCAACTGGCAGGCTGCTCCTGTTGAAATATAACAGGAAGATATTTGAGATCTCACTTGAAACATGTCCTAATTTTTCTTTCTATAGCACTAACCATAATTTCTATGACAAAATGAACCCCATCATTTTGTTCCTTTTTAAATTAAATGTTTTAAGTGTTACCAGTTTATTCAAATCAAGATGGCTTCAGGTGTGCCATACTTTTGTCATAAGTAAGGCTGTTAGCGCTCTAGTTGTTCTTTAGAACACTCTGGGAAGCTGCAGTAGAACACAAAGGAATCAACTGACAGTCTCTGCCCTTGTTGGATGTACATGTTTTAATGAGAATGTCATACTTCATTCTCACATGACTGAGAAAGATAATGTGAATTTACTGAAAATATGCTCTCATTTTAGCTTCTGGAGCACCTTCCAAAACTCTATGGGACAAGCAGGTGAAAATAGTTTTCTCTCAAACATGATTCATGATATCCCAGCAGAAGGTTTTTCACAGGGTAAAATCACCTTAGAACACACCACAATTCCTGAAATTAGTATGGTACCATCAGCAAATGAATTCTAATGTAACTAAAGTCTGTTATCACCCTTTATAGTTCTCCTTTTGGTAACCCTCAAAATCTTTGATTCACTACAATGCATTTCAATGGGGTACTATCATTTATATTGGTCCCAAGATGGCTGCCAGCAATTCCAGGATGAAGTGCTGACAGCCAATCAGATCTCACGATGACATGTGTGGTTAGGCTCCGCCCAGATATATATGTGATTTTACTTTTGATTTTCTCAGCAACTACTGAACGGATTTACACCATTTAACAAAAGGGTTCTTTCTGAACCAAGAACTACCTCTTTGCCAAATTTGGTGTAATTCCGTTCAGCAGTTCGGGCTGTAGCTGTGTCTAAAGTTTCCTATGGAAAATTGCATGGGGAAAACACGTTTTGAGACCCCCCTTTTTTCTCGGCCCCCACTTGCCGAATCACCCCGAAACTTTCAGGATAGGAGCGGACCGGAGCGGGCCATAAGTTTTGAAAATTTCGCGAAGATTCGTCAACCGGCGCCAAAGTTATTGGAAATAGAATGTTGTGGATTTCCTATGGAAAATAGGTCTTAACTATAACTATCTACTGGCGACCGCCAGTAGATAATATATATATATATCTATGTATATATATATATATATATATATATATATATATATATATATTTTAATATATATATATATATATATATATATATATATATATATATATATATAAAATAACCGTCACTCCTGTGACAAATTGAGAGAGCACTTCCAAAGTCCATGGCAAAAATATTTATTCCACACATCTCCAGCAGTGAAACCCTAGGTGTTTCAGTCCTCCTTGGACCTTGATAATGGGTTAATGCAAGTCCTGTTTCACTTTCTGTGACCATATTTAAATGTTAATTTTCCATTTTTGTATTGACAATTAAGATGCATGCTGGTACTTATAGATCAATTTCATTATTCCTGCCCTCCATTGAGTTACCTTTTCAAGTTTCTTTATAAATAACTGCATGCTTAAACACTTATATTCATAATTTCATTATTTTCACGTGAAGCATTCCTTCATGTCTGATTTTAGAGTCCTCCAAAGAACTATTGGGCACATTACTGCCAGGCTCATAGGAAGATAAAATAATTATGGCTGTGTAATTGTTCCATTACTGCACACTTTTAGATGCAGTCAGGACCCACTGACTGCCGTTTGGTCAGTGGCAGCAGCTGATGCTCAATTTAAGCATACCTCTACAAAGGTCCTTGGTGGGCAGAACGGCGCACTTTCTTGTGGTGGTGTGCCTCGTGTGGCAGCCAAGCCACTATGAATTTCTCCAACCAGCGTCACTCCTGTGGCAAATTGAGACGCACTCCCTAATTTCATGCCAACATTTTTTATTCCACACACATCTCCAGGAGTGAAACCCTATGCGTTTCATCAGTAATTTGAGATATCATGAGTGATGCCTTCAGTAATGTCACTAACCATGTCATGAGTGATGTAATATGTGATGTCATATGCAGTGCATTTCGGGGGCATAAGTTATAGTTAGCTCAGGTAACTATAATTGCTGAATTTGTATGGTTTTGTGCGTGCAAAATCTGAGCCTAACTATAACCTCTCTGTAACCTTTGTTTTTTGAGTGAATTTCTAATTTTTTTTAAATTCTTCTTCTCATCTATAACATGCCAGTAACCTTTGTTTTTTTTTCCTTTTTAAAAAAAATATTTTTTATTCATCACCATTGTATATATATATATATATAAAGTACGGACATAAATCATGAGGAGAATCAACCTACACAGGTAATAAATACAATACAATATTATATGTTAAAACCAGAAAGGTTCATATGTCATTATTTTAAAATGCAACAATTGGAGTCTTACAACATGCCTAAAATTAGTTAATTAATCAGCTGTGATCTATACAGCGGGGCCCAGATACAGTTGCATAATTTCCTGCTCCCGGTCCTTTCTTTCGTACACCCCCTTTTCAAGATTAAAAATAGCCAGAAGCCTCCCAAGCCACTGCTAGATTGTGGGGGCAAGTGGGTCCAGCCACGCTGAGGATATACAGATTCTAACCACGGCCATGTCCAGAAACAGAAAGTATTGGTGTGGCCTAGAAGGACATCTCTGCCAACCCCTAGCACCATTAATTCTGGAGTTAAAGTTACTTTTCTTTTCAGGGATTGGTCTAAAAAAAATTCGATATCCCCCTTCAGAGTTTCTAGGAGAGAGCATGTTGAAAACATATGTATTTGATCAGCTTCTATGTTCTTACATCGGGGACAATTGACCACCGATTGACCACCACATTGCGCTATCTTCGCCGGGGTATAGTATAGCGAAAAAATAGTTTTGTAGTGCTGCGCTTGTAGTCCGGCAGAGCACAAGATAGTATGCCCTAACTCCAATGAAGCTAAAAAGCAGTCATGATCTGTGCTTAGCTTTTGTTTCCATTTATCCGCCTGCTTCTCGAGATCGTCCTGCTTCAATTGAGTCAGTCCCTCATATATCTGACTAATGGTACACCCCTCTTCAGCCCTTACCACCTCCATGATAGAATCTTTGCTAAAACCCTTTGATCCCCCTTTCTTCTTAACTAGGAAACTCCGTATTTGCATATGCTTAAAAAAATCTCTTCTCTCAACCCCAAAGTTGGCTTGAACATCGTTAAATGCCTGAATACCGTCTGTGTCCAATAGATCCCCAATCCTCCAGATTCCCAGGTCCTCCCAACGTGACATAACAGTGTCATGAAAGTTCTCTGGGAATACCGCATTCCTAAAAAGCAGGGTGTAGAAATTCATCCTGCCAAGCGCTATTTTCCTCTTAAAAGCCACCCATACCTTAAATGCAGCAGACAAAGTCTTAAATCTAGCTTTCTTATAATAGCTGGGCTCGTTATATTTCAGAAACCAATTTTGAGCCTCATCTCCTAACAGTAACTCATAGACATCTGGTGACCCCATCCTGCTCCAGCGGTCCGCAGAGTTCCCGCCCACAAGACCCCGCATATACTGTAGAGCTGTGGCCAAGTAATACAATCTAAGATCTGGCACTGCCCATCCCCCTCTCTCTCTCTCTCGTGACTGTCATGAACTTCAATGCTCTCCTGGTCTTCCCAGAAGCCCAAATGAATCTATTAAACATATCTTCCAAACCCTTAAACCAAACCTTTACAAATTCCAGGGGTATAGCCCTGAGGATGTAAAGAATTTTAGGTAAAAGGATCATTTTAATTATATTACACTGGACGACGATAGATAGATGGAGATTATTCATCCTATCGAAGTCTTTCTTGCCTTTGTGAATAATTTGGGTTAAGTTCTTTTCCACAATTTGCCTAAGCACTAATGTGATATTTATCCCTAAATAGGTAGCTGTCTGTGTCACCTGGGTGTCTTCTAAGTCTACCAAGCTGTTTATAACTATCTGAGTTTTCTGCTAATTGAGTGAGTATCCCGAAATGATCACAAATACCCGAGCCTCCTCCTCAATCTCAGTGAGTGCTTGTTGGAGATCAGACGTTACTACCGCCCGATCGTCAGCATAACCCAGGATTTTGGTTTCATGGCCTTAGAAGCACATTGATCTAATATTCTTGTTGGCATCAACCCTCCGAATCAGAGGATCTATAAAGCATGTGAAAAGAAGGGGAGAGCAGGAACAACTTTGCCTTGTCCCCCTTGTAATAAAGAGTGGTTCTGTGTGTCCGCCATTTAAACAGAGCCAGGCGGCAGGGGCCCGATACAAGACCCGAATTGCATTGATGAAGCCCTTTCCGATACCTAGCTATTCATAAGCGTTATGGGTCTATATGACCCAGGTTCAGTTGGAGGTTTCCCCTTCTTCAAAAATATAGTGATGGTAGCCCATGACCATGACTCTGGGATGGAAAGCCCACTTGAGCTTGACTGAGCATTTTCACAAGGTCTGACCCTAAGATAGTAAGAAAAATGTTATAAAATTTCAAGGGAATTTGATCTGGTCCCACAGCCTTTCCGGAAGGAAGATCCTGGAGTGCTCCATTTATTTCATCATTTGTAAATGGAGCATCTAGATATTCCGCGTCTTCAGGGGAGAACTGCTCCAGTTTTATACAACTGAAATACTCTGTAATTAGACTATTCTTGATTTGCTGGTCTTCCCGGTATAAATTCTCATAGTATTTACCAAATGCCTCCCGAATGCCTGTGGGGCCAATTACTAGGTTACCCTTCTCATTTTTATTCTCAAGGATCCCCCCCCCTGGTTATTTTGTGTCTGGTCCGTACTGCCATAGTCTGTCCTACCCGTTCATTAAGCTCATGACAGTCCTGAAGATATGCAAGATACTTTTCCGCTGCTCTACCTGCTGAGATTCCTCCTATTGCAGCCATGCGAAGGCGAGTCTAATGAGTATATTCTCTATTTGCGCCCCCACAGTTATAGCCCGACAAGCGCCTCCTCGACATCTGCCAGAGCTTTGTATAGAACCTTTAGGTGTTGTATTTCTTTCTTTTTTAACTGCAAACTATAGCTAAGCGTCTCCCCCCTTATCCCTGCCTTGAATGCGTCCCAGACCATACCAGTACCTACGCTATTTCTATTAATCTCCAGGAACTCTTCAATCCATTCATTCATATGCGATATATAACTTTGATCCTGCAATAAGCCCCTTTCAAACGTCCAGGTGTATTCCACTCTTTCAACCCCGTAAAGGTTACTTCCAGTACCAAGGGATTATGGTCCGACATAACTTGAGGGTATTTCTCTATACTACAGCTCGATACCAGCTGCTGAGTGACACATAATAGTCTAGTCATGCTACAGATTTATGGGGGGCTGAAAAATAGGTGCTGCCAAGGTCAAAAGGCTTTAAATATGGCCATACCTCAATTGACCCGTTATCTCGTGTAAGAGACGTAAGAGCTCTAAATACCTCGTGTTTCCGACCAGTATAATTGCTGGTATTGCTGACCCATAACCCTCCCATACCATCAATATTCAAATCCCCACAGACTATTATTGGTGTTGGCCACAACACTAACTCGTTGTTAAGAAATTCAAAAACATCAGGGTCATCTCCAGTAGAGCCACATACAGAGCAAATGGTAAAAACATGTTTGTTATAGCAACATTCAATTACCAGCCAGCACCCAAATTTATCCGAGACATGCCTTTTGTAGATTATATCTCTCCTTCACGATAAAACTGCCACCCCTCTTGTTCTCGTTCCTTTTGTAGTGTTAGCAATAAGTTTGCACCCCAGCTGTTCCATGAGCTTCTGTCGAGCATCTTCAATATGGGTTACTTGTAAACATAAGATATTGGCACAAAGTACTTTTAAATCTATTGCTACTTTCCTTCGTTTAACGTGATCATTTAGACCACATATATTCCGCGTTGCAATTCAAATTTTGGCCATCTAGAGCAGTATAATCCTTCTAGTAGGGCCGACCTTTTTGTCTCTACTGCCTGGCCTGTGTCCCAGCTGCATCAGCCACTTCCTCATCCTTCATTCCGGTTTCTTAAATCTCCTCATGTACCTGTTTTTTCCTTCTTTCTCCCCCTTCCCTTTACCCGCCTCTATGCTCACCCCTGACCCGTGCCCCAGCCCTCCCCACCACTCTCCCCTACCTGTGCCATCCCACCCCCCCACCTAGCCCCAAAGGGAAGCTGACCAATTAGGTCTGGGTGTTGTAGTCTGTGCTTGGGATCTCCCCCGCGGCTCTAGCCCCGTACCTACCTTTCCCCCTGGGGATAAAGAAACCCCCCCTCAGCATTAATGGCCTATGCCAAATCACATCTCGGTTATGAGCCATTAAACCATATTACAGAATTTCCTCCATATATTCTTTAGCTTTTATCTCTGAGATAAAGATCCTAGTTTGGTTTTTATAAAATATTTTCAGGCGAGCCGGATTCAGTAGATAGGCTTCCGCCCCTTCTGCCGGACATGGTTGTATCAGCTGTCTCAGCCGCCAGCGTCTCTCTACGGTAACATGACAGAAGTCAGGCCTCATGAAAAAAGACTGTCCCTCGTAAGTCCGCTTGGCATCTGGGTGTGCCTTAGAGAACACGGCTTCGCGGAGCAAAAATTTCCCAAAGTAGATGATTATTGCCCTGGGCTTTGGTGCTTCACCAGTATGTTGCTGATCAGATTCGTTCAACATAAGAGGAAACCGGTGCACCCGTTGAATTTCCAACTCCCAGTACCATTGTTGAAGCTTGGGGAAGGCCCCCTTTATCAGAGTCAACATGTAACCCCAGATATCTTTACCTTCGACCCCTTCGTCGATGCCTAGGATTCTGAGGTTGTTGCGACGCTGCCTGTTTTCAAAATCTTCAATTTTCCATTGGATGTCAGAAATATGTGCGCCTTGTGCTTCAGCAAGCTTTTGAGTCGAGGTAATGTCATTTTCCAGAGTGGCTGCTCGATCTTCTACTGACACAAGCCTCTCGTTAATTTCTGAGCATGCTTTAGCCACCTTTCTGACTGCTCCTTGAAGTTTTTTCGTGGCCAGTCAGTTTTTTTGCCATCAGCTCGGGTCTATTCCTGATGCTGTTTTATGGTCTTGTAAATCAGTTTTAAAGAGGGTTCACCCTCTTGAGCATTCATAGATTTATCATGAGTACCTTCCTGCGAGTCAGGATAGATTTTACGCGTGGCTGAGTAATCCCATTTTAGCATGGCGCCTGGCCCTTGCCTTTGTGTCCCGTTGGGAGCGTGTCCTTGCCATGCAGTATCTTTATTCCATCTGGATTGCCTTTTTTTTATCGTGGTACCTACGCTCTCATTCTGGCTACCTGCGCTGGAGCTAGAGGTCTGAAAGATTCTCCCAGCTTCAAAGTCACCAGAGCGAATGTCCTAGCCGTCCGTTAGCGAGAAGAACTTATTGGCCAAATCCTGGGAGTCCTCTAGCCCTTTGAACCCTTTAGCTTCTTCAGCCAGAGCATTGGTCCCCACAGTGCTCCACAGGGGGGATTGTGGTGATAGGACTGCCTGATTACTATCCACAGTGCCTGTCACCTGGCCAGCTACTTCCTTGTGGGGGTGTCCCCAGGGGGCCTTGAGTTGTTCAAGCATGTCGTTGCTCCCCTGTTGAGCCCCGTGGGCGAGTTCACCTGGCAGTCTGTTCAGCCACCTGGGAGGCCTCCGCTGACCATTGCCATTGGATAAATCACATGGGAAGCCATCTGCTCCTCCCTTTACACTCGCCGTATTAAGGTCAGTGTCCGGGGTGCCATCCTCAATAACATCACAGTCATCCTTTCCCCAGGTGCCTTCTGATGCTGCCCCCTGAGAGATCCCATCTGCTATCACTGCGGCTGTTGTCACTGCCGGGAAATATTCTGTTATACTCTGCTGTTGTGATAGCAGTGGCTGGCTTAGTGGCTGCAGTTGGCTTCCCTGAGTGAGCTCCTGGCAAGAGATAGTCAGAATTTTTCTCCCCTTCTGTTACAGGGTGTTAGAAATGGGATCTCTAGTTGGCAAGGGCTTGCACCTTTGTCCAAGTAGGGACCCTTCTTCCTAGTCAGGGTAAGGGTGTTACACTCGTGAAGTAACCCCTGCTCACCCTCGTGGTAGCTTGGCACGAGCAGTCAGGCTTAATTCAGAGGCAGTGTGTAAAGCATTTGCACATAACCAACAGTAATACAGTGTAAGCACTACAAAGGGACACCACACCAGTTTAGGAAAATAACCAATATTTTATATACTCAAGACAAGACCAATTACGACAAAAATCCACAATACTGTACTTTAAAAACGAATGCTTGATACGGTACTTCTTCTTTGCAGGAATAGCACAAAAGCAAAGTTCGTACGAGTCGGTAGCTCCGTCCGAGCCTACCGTGATGCTGAAAACCACAGAGTCTAACAGTTCCAGCCGACCGCGTCGATACGGGCCAGCAGAGTCATGAACAGACTCGGTTACAGTACCTTTCTCGTTGTGGCTGGTACGGAGTGTACGAGCCGGTCGGCGTTCGTCGCGGTTGCGGTGCAAGACGGAGCGATGCAAGGTGCGGTGTCCCTCGATGCGGTGCAGGCAGCGGCTCGATAAGCGTCGTGCAGACGGAGTCGGTGAGTCCAAGGCGTGCGATGCAGGGCGAGACGATGCTCGATGCGGTGCTGACAGGTTGCGATGCAGGCGACCTAGCCGGAGTGCGGGAGCTGGCGTCAGACAGCGGTGCGAGTCGGAGCGGTGCGTCGCAGACGTGCGAGCGGTGCCCCAAATGCGGTGCTGTCTCGACTCTTGAGCCAGTTGCAGCGACAGCGTCGGTCTGGTCCGGCTGGCCCAGTGAAGCGATGCGATGCGAACTGCGGTGCCCACAGGTCACGGTGCAAGCAGCGGCTCGATGTTGGCGGCGTCAGACGTCGCCCACGGTGAGACCAGGGTTGCGATGCGAAGCGGGGCGATGCGGTCTGCGGTGCAAACAGGTCACCGGCCAGGGATGGATTCGGTTGACGGAGTCGGTTGCGGTTCCCTTCCTCTGTGGCAACTGAAACAGCGTTCCAGAAGCGGTACCCAGAGGCTTGTGAAGTCTTTGTAGTCCCTGAGACTTCTTAACAGGAGGCCAGCTCGGTTTCAGGCCCTTGGAGATACTCAGCACAAGTTTGTAGAAAGTTGAGTCCAGTCCTTTCACTGCCCAAGGCAGAAGCAGCAGCTGCAGGCCAACCCAACAAAGCAACAACACAGCAAAGGGGCAGTACTCCTCCTGGCAGCTCTTCCAGCTCTTCGTCTTGGCAGGTTCCTTGATTCCAGCGAGATCTAAATTCATGGGGTCAGGGCCCCAATATTTATATCCCAAATTCCTTTGTTCTCTGAAGGCAGAGAGGCCTTTGCCTAGTCCAAACCAGTTCTGGAGCACTTTGTTGACAAGTCTCCGTCCCTTCTTTCAGTGAGTAGGCCAGGGACATCAGACGCACCACAGGAGGTGGAGCCAGCATTGTGGGGGAAGGCACTGTCCTATTCAGGGCCCAGGTGCGACCCCTCCCACCCATCTACATGTAGATCTTGCTATTCAGCCCTGCGCTGACTCACCCTGTCTCCTGGCATCCCCCAGCCCCTGTCACTCACACTCCAGACAAGGAATACACAACCTCGCAGAGGCAGGCTTGGATGGTTAGACAAGAAAATACCCACTTTCTAAAAGTGGTATTTTCAAACACAGAATGTTAAAACCAACTTCACTAAAAGATGCATTTTATCATTCTGAGTCCAGGCATACTAAACTCGAATTTCTACCATGTTCCCGGGGTCAGTTAGGATTATAAGCTGTAATAATCAAAACTGCCCGTTCTGGCCTAGGGGAACAGGTAGCCTTGCAATAGTGAAAAACGAACTAGGCTGTAATTCACTATCAGGCCATGCCGCACACACCCGGGCATGTCCTACCTTTCGCATACAACGCACCCTGCCCACAGGGGTACCTTGGGCCTACCTTAGGGGTGACTAACATGTAGAAAAGGGAAGGTTTAGGGACTTGCAAGCGTGTGCACTTGCCAAGTCGACATGGCAGCCCCAGGCTGCGCACAGGCTCTGCGGTGGCAGGCCCGAGTTACATTTTACCGGCTGTTTGCGTGGGTGGCACAATCCAGTGCTGCAGCCCACCAACAGCATTTGGTCTATAGGCCCTGGCACTCGCAGTGCACTTTACAAGGGACTGACAGATAAACCAAATAGGCCAATCATGGAAACACCAATCCATAACGCATTTTATACAGGAGCACTTGCACTTTCCCACTGGACCGCAGTGAGGAAAGTGCGCAGAATCATTACACCAGCAAAAACAGAGTCAAAACCGGGAGGTCAGAAAGCAAAAAGTCAGGGGAAACACGCCAAAAGATGCCAAGTCTAACACATGTCCCCTCCAGCTGAAAGTAGGGAGAACTACCCAACCCCATTGGAGTTCTCTTCACTAAGGCGGAAGAACCTGGACAGACCATCTGCGTTGGCGTGTTCTGTACCAGGACGGTGTTCCACCGTAAAGTCCATTCCCTGTAGGGAGATGGACCACCTCAGCAGTTTTGGATTCTCACCCCTCATTTGCATCAACCATCTGAGGGGCCTGTGGTCTGTCTGAACCCGGAAGTGAGTCCCAAACAGGTATGGTCTCAACTTCTTCAGTGCCCAGACCACAGCAAAAGCTTCCCTTTCTATGGCACTCCACCTCTGTTCCCTGGGAAGTAGTCTCCTGCTAAGGAAGACTACAGGCTGATCCAGGCCCTCTTCGTTCAGTTGTGAGAGCACCGCTCCCACACCATGCTCTGAAGCGTCAGTCTGCACGACGAATTCCTTGGAGAAGTCAGGTGCCTTGAGCACGGGCGCCGTGCACATGGCTGCCTTCAGGGCATCAAAAGCTTTCTGGCAGGACTCAGTCCAGATCACTTTCCTGGGCTGCCTCTTAGAGGTCAGCTCTGTTAAGGGGGCAACGATGGTGCCATAGCCCTTAACAAATCTCCTATAATAACCGGTGAGACCTAAGAAGGCTCTCACCTCTGTCTGGGTCTTGGGGGATTCCCAAGCCAGAATGGTGTCAATCTTGGGTTGTAGGGGCACCACCTGGCCGCTTCCTACCTGGTGTCCCAAGTACACCACAGAACCCTGCCCGATCTGGCACTTACTGGCCTTGATCGTGAGGCCTGCACCTTGCAGAGCCCTCAACACTTTCTGAAGGTGCTGTAAATGTTCTTCCCAGCTGGAACTGAACACAGCAATGTCATCCAGGTAGGCGGCACTGAAATCCTCCTGCCCAGCCAACACCTGATTGACCAACCTCTGAAAGGTGGCAGGGGCATTCTTCAACCCAAAGGGCATCACCCGGAATTGGTAATGACCTTCTGGGGTCGAGAATGCTGATCTCTCCTTGGCCCCATCGGTTAAGGCAATCTGCCAGTACCCAGACGTCAAATCAAACGTGCTGAGGAACCGGGCAGCTCCCAACCGATCAATGAGCTCATCAGCTCTGGGGATGGGGTGCGCGTCAGTCCTGGTGACGGCATTGAGCCCACGGTAGTCCACACAAAACCGGAGTTCTGGAGTGGCACCGGGCGCCGCAGCCTTTGGGACCAAGACCACTGGGCTGGCCCAAGGACTGTGGGAGGGCTCAATCACCCCTAACGCCAACATCTTAGAGACCTCCTCCTTGATGCTGGCTCTGACCCGGTCAGTCAACCTGTAAATTTTGTGCTTCACAGGATGGCTGTCACCGGTGTCCACGTCATGGGTACACCAGTGAGTAACACCGGGGGTCAGGGAGAACAGTGGGGCGAACTGTCCCAACAACTGGCGACAGTCCCCCTGCTGCTCCTGAGTCAGAGTAGGGGAGAGGATCACACCCTCTACTGACCCATCATGCTCCTTGGTAGACAGGAGGTCAGGGAGAGGCTCACTCTCCTCTTCCACCCCATCATCTGTCGCCAAGAGCATACTCACTTCGGACCTCTCGAAGTGGGGCTTGAGGCGGTTCACGTGAAGGACCCTCAAAGGGTTCCTTGGAGCCTGCAAATCCACCAGGTAGGTGACGTCACTTTTGCGCTCCTTTACCTCATATGGCCCAGTCCACTTGTCCTGCAAGGCACAAGGTGCCACTGGGGCCATGACCCACACTTTTTGCCCAGGTTGAAATTCGACCAGAGTGGCGTTCTGGTCATACCATCTCTTCATTTCTTCCTGGCTGGCTTCTAGGTTCGCCTGAGCGAGTTTCCTGAAGCGGGCAGTTTGGTTTCTAAAGGCCAGCATGTAGCTAAATACATCCTGGGGAGTTTTCCTGGGAGCTGCCTCCCAGCCTTCCTTTACCAAACTCAGAGGTCCTCTGACAGGGTGGCCATACAGGAGCTCAAAGGGGCTGTACCCAAGAGACTTCTGAGGCACCTCCCTGTATGCAAAGAGTAGGCATGGCAAGAGGACGTCCCACTTACGCCTCATGGGTTCTGTTAGACCCTTGATCATGCCTTTTAAGGTCTGGTTGAATCTCTCCACCAGACCGTTTCCTTGTGGGTGTTAAGGAGTGGTGAACTTGTAGGTTACCCCACACTCCTTCCACAGGGATGTCATATACTTCGATATGAAATTGGTCCCCCTATCGGAAACCACCTCTCTGGGGAATCCCACACGGGAAAAGATCCCCATTAACGCCCGGCCCACCACTGGCGCCGTCGTTGTCCTGAGAGGGATTGCCTCCGGGTACCGGGTGGCATGGTCCACCAAGACCAGGATGTACCTGTTGCCCATGGCTGTCTTGGGATCCAGTGGCCCCACAATATCCATCCCTACCCTTTCAAAGGGTGTTCCAACAACAGGAAAAGGTTGGAGAGGAGCTTTGACCTTCCTCCCACTCTTACCACTTGCCTGGCAAGTTTGGCAAGACCTACAGTGTGCATCTGACTGCCTTCGCATTTGGGGCCAAAGAAGTGGGTGACAAGCCTGTCAAAGGTCTTGTCCTGCCCCAAATGTCCTGCCAAAGGCACGTCATGAGCCATACCCAGTAGGAAGGTCCTGAAGCGCTGGGGTACCACCAGCACACGGGCTGACCCAGGCTCAGCAACCTTAGGCTCACTGTATAGGAGATCACTCTCCCAGTAGATCAGATGTGACCCGGACTGATTACCAGCTGCCTGGTCTGCAGCCTGCCGCCGCAGACCCTCCAGAGTAGGGCACTCGTTCTGCTCCCTGCAGAACTCCTCCCTGGTGGGACCCCTTTCTTGCTGCCAATGGGTCAGCTCAGAGATGTCTCCCAGTTCGGCTACCTGCTCCCCTGTAGGCACCGGGGCGTCCCCCTCGAGGTCCGCCTCCTCCCGGTCCGTGGGAACTTCAGGGGCCGGTTTCCCGCACCCCCTGCCCTTTCTCTTGGCAGGGACTTGGGCCACTGTTTCAGGCTCCAAGTCCTCTTGATCACCCTTTCTGGCTGCCATTGACCGAGTAGACACGCATGCCCACTCTGGCAACCCAAGCATCTCCAAGTGAGACCTGAGCTCAACCTCCTTCCATGAGGACTGCTCCAGGTCGTTTCCTAGCAGACAATCTACAGGCATGGTAGGGCTCACAACCACCCTCAAGGGACCTGAGACCCCCCCCATTCAAAGGGAACCTGCGCCACCATACACTGGCGCTCAGAGTTGTCGACAGCAACTACTTGGTGGAATGCTCCTGGGACTACTTGCTTCTCAGACACCAGGTGACACCGGACTGAGGTCACACTGGCTCCAGTATCTCTGAGAGCCTCTACCCTGTTCCCATTAATGGTCACCCAGGTGCTATATTTCTTTGTGTTAGGGGGCACCTGGTTTCCTGGGACCATCTCACTGTCCCCTAGTGAGACAAGGGTCATTTCTGCGGGATCCCCACCCTCCTGTGGGCACCCCTCCTCCCCAAGCGCTACACTAGCCAACACTTTGGACTGTCCACCGGTGGGTGGCTGTGTCCCCTTCGGGCACTTGGGGTCCCCCTTAAAGTGACCTACCTGGTCACATGCATAACACTTGCGGGGGCCAGTCTCAACAGGCTTCCCTGTAGAGACCCCTTTCTTCTTATCACCGGGGGCTGGGAACCTTTACCCTGGGTACTAGTTTGGGGCCCTTTAGAGAACTCCTGTGCTTTACCCTTGTCCCCCACTTTTCTGCTGGGGACCCTGCCCACCTTTGGCTGAGTCTCCCCCAAACGCTTTCTTGTGGACCCTCGTACTCACCCAGCGGTCCGCTTCCATAGCAAGCTTCCTGGGGTCAGTTAGCTTACTATCCACTAGGTGCTGGCGCAGATCTGCAAAACATAGACTAGACAAGTGCTCCCATGCAATCAAGTTGTAGAGCCCCTGAAAATCTGTTACGCTACTGCCCTTCACCCAACCATCCAGAGACCTGCAGAACACATCCACACATTCCAACCAAGTGTTGGCATCAGACTTCTTACTGGACCTGAACTGATCCCTGTACTTTTCAGGAGTAAGACCATACTTCGTGAGAAGGGCATCCTTCATGTCAGCATAGGTGAGGTGATACCCCTTACCCAAAGCTATCAGAGCATCCCTTGCTTCTTCAGGGAAAAGTGGCCACAATCCTGCTCCCCAATTCTCCTCAGGGACCCCATTCATGTGTATGGCTGCCTCATAACCCTGAAACCACCTTTGTATGTCATCCCCCTTCTTGAACTCCTTGCCTACATTCTTGGGAATGTGCACAATCCTGTCTGCTTTTCTGGACGAATTGCTGCCACCATCTGAGCCTGACTTACTCCTAAGTTCTAGCTCCTTCAGTTCTCTCTCATGCTCTAAGAGCATCTTCCTCTCCTCTATGGCCAATCTCTTCTCCTCCCGCTCACTCTCCAGCCTGAGCTTCTGCAGCTCAAACTGCCTCGCCTCCCGCCTGTCCTCCAGCTCCTCTGGGGACAGACTGCTGCTGCCTGACCTGGCGGGTTCCCCCTACCCAAAAGCACATCCACCCTGGAAATAGGCTCCTCCACCTCCTCACTGAGATCACCAGGCTGCCCATTGGCATGTCTGGCTGCTACCCAGGCCCTCAGCGCCTTCTGTAGCTCCTCCTTCCTTGTGAGGCCTTTAATTTGGACTTTCAAGTTTTTACAAATCGCTCGTAACTCCTTTACGGCGTAGGATTCCAACCTGTCCTCCTCAAAGATAACTTCCAGAGATGCAACGGATGATGCAATTGATTCAGGCATGACAAAAGTCGTGAGTTGAAAACTGGCAAGATCAAAAATAGGCCAAAAGAAAAAGAACCAGTATGTGGTACGTAATGGTCTGCGATATGGTAGTAGTGCACACCAATCACTGTAAGTCAAGTGCAAACACAAGTCCTATCCCACCGCTTCCACCAATGTTAGAAATGGGATCTCTAGTTGGCAAGGGCTTGCACCTTTGTCCAAGTAGGGACCCTTCTTCCTAGTCAGGGTAAGGGTGTTACACTCGTGCAGTAACCCCTGCTCACCCTCGTGGTAGCTTGGCACGAGCAGTCAGGCTTAATTCAGAGGCAGTGTGTAAAGCATTTGCACATAACCAACAGTAATACAGTGTAAGCACTACAAACGGACACCACACCAGTTTAGAAAAATAACCAATATTTTATATACTCAAGACAAGACCAATTACGACAAAAATCCACAATACTGTACTTTAAAAACGAATGCTTGATACGGTACTTCTTCTTTGCAGGAATAGCACAAAAGCAAAGTTCGTACGAGTCGGTAGCTCCGTCCGAGCCTACCGTGATGCTGAAAACCACAGAGTCTAACAGTTCCAGCCGACCGCGTCGATACGGGCCAGCAGAGTCATGAACAGACTCGGTTACAGTACCTTTCTCGTTGTGGCTGGTACGGAGTGTACGAGCCGTTCGGCGTTCGTCGCGGTTGCGGTGCAAGACGGAGCGATGCAAGGTGCGGTGTCCCTCGATGCGGTGCAGGCAGCGGCTCGATGAGCGTCGTGCAGACGGAGTCGGTGAGTCCAAGGCGTGCGATGCAGGGCGAGACGATGCTCGATGCGGTGCTGACAGGTTGCGATGCAGGCGACCTAGCTGGAGTGCGGGAGCTGGCGTCGGACAGCGGTGCGAGTCGGAGCGGTGCGTCGCAGACGTGCGAGCGGTGCCCCAAATGCGGTGCTGTCTCGACTCTTGAGCCAGTTGCAGCGACAGCGTCGGTCTGGTCCGGCTGGCCCAGTGAAGCGATGCGATGCGAACTGCGGTGCCCACAGGTCACGGTGCAAGCAGCGGCTCGATGTTGGCGGCGTCGGACGTCGCCCACGGTGAGACCAGGGTTGCGATGCGAAGCGGGGCGATGCGGTCTGCGGTGCAAACAGGTCACCGGCCAGGGATGGATTCGGTTGACGGAGTCGGTTGCGGTTCCCTTCCTCTGTGGCAACTGAAACAGCGTTCCAGAAGCGGTACCCAGAGGCTTGTGAAGTCTTTGTAGTCCCTGAGACTTCTTAGCAGGAGGCCAGCTCGGTTTCAGGCCCTTGGAGATACTCAGCACAAGTTTGTAGAAAGTTCAGTCCAGTCCTTTCACTGCCCAAGGCAGAAGCAGCAGCTGCAGGCCAACCCAACAAAGGAACAACACAGCACAGGGGCAGTACTCCTCCTGGCAGCTCTTCCAGCTCTTCGTCTTGGCAGGTTCCTTGATTCCCGCGAGATCTAAATTCATGGGGTCAGGGCCCCAATATTTATATCCCAAATTCCTTTGTTCTCTGAAGGCAGAGAGGCCTTTGCCTAGTCCAAACCAGTTCTGGAGCACTTTGTTGACAAGTCTCCGTCCCTTCTTTCAGTGAGTAGGCCAGGGACATCAGACGCACCACAGGAGGTGGAGCCAGCATTGTGGGGGAAGGCACTGTCCTATTCAGGGCCCAGGTGCGACCCCTCCCACCCATCTACATGTAGATCTTGCTATTCAGCCCTGCGCTGACTCACCCTGTCTCCTGGCATCCCCCAGCCCCTGTCACTCACACTCCAGACAAGGAATACACAACCTTGCAGAGGCAGGCTTGGATGGTTAGACAAGAAAATACCCACTTTCTAAAAGTGGTATTTTCAAACACTGAATGTTAAAACCAACTTCACTAAAAGATGCATTTTATCATTCTGAGTCCAGGCATACTAAACTCGAATTTCTACCATGTTCCCGGGGTCAGTTAGGATTATAAGCTGTAATAATCAAAACTGCCCGTTCTGGCCTAGGGGAACAGGTAGCCTTGCAATAGTGAAAAACGAACTAGGCTGTAATTCACTATCAGGCCATGCCGCACACACCCGGGCATGTCCTACCTTTCGCATACAACGCACCCTGCCCACAGGGGTACCTTGGGCCTACCTTAGGGGTGACTAACATGTAGAAAAGGGAAGGTTTAGGGACTTGCAAGCGTGTGCACTTGCCAAGTCGACATGGCAGCCCCAGACTGCGCACAGGCTCTGCGGTGGCAGGCCCGAGTTACATTTTACGGGCTGTTTGCGTGGGTGGCACAATCCAGTGCTGCAGCCCACCAACAGCATTTGGTCTATAGGCCCTGGCACTCGCAGTGCACTTTACAAGGGACTGACAGATAAACCAAATAGGCCAATCATGGAAACACCAATCCATAACGCATTTTATACAGGAGCACTTGCACTTTCCCACTGGACCGCAGTGAGGAAAGTGCGCAGAATCATTACACCAGCAAAAACAGAGTCAAAACCGGGAGGTCAGAAAGCAAAAAGTCAGGGGAAACACGCCAAAAGATGCCAAGTCTAACACAGGGCCAGACCCAGATCCTTTTGAACCTCTTTGGCTCTGCTTGCTATTACTGCTGTTGGTGATGGAGTTAGTATTGTTGCTGGTTGCTGAAGCACCTGCATTGGCGGTCTTAAGTGCTGGGTGCAGGTCAAACTCTTGTTTGCTGACAGCACTGAGGAATCTGCTATCTTTTTGCGCACCGCGCGAGCCACCTTGGGAGGCATTCCATCCTCCGTGCTCGCCTTGGTGCTATCTTCTGCCGCAAGCCACCCGAGCTTTACCACCCCTCCAGCGATCAGTGAGGCAGTCCTAAACAGAAATTGCTTTGCGCGGCTGAGCGCTGATGCCCCTGCCACCAACATCCGCACCAGGACCCCAGACTGACTCCGTGACCTCAGGTAGAACATATGTTCCTCGCTATGATAATGCCTTCCGCGCCGTGCGAGTATCCCGTTTTGCCTTAATTAGGGCTCCGAACAACGGGGGAGCGGCCAGCCGGACCGCTTACACAGACGCCATCTTGCCTTTGCTTTTTTCTACAATTTATATATATATATATGTGTGTGTGTGTGTATATACATATATACACCACTCACACACACACAAAGTAATTTGAACTTTATATGCAGACTGTGAATTAAACAATACTATGGTCTGTGGAAAGGGCAACGTCTTCAGAGCACCTCAATCATTCCTGTTCTCTTCACACCACTCTCTTCTGCAGTCCCTTTGTTAGACATTAACCCACTTTTCTCCTCATATCTTGATGAAACAATCTACCTATCACACACCTCACCTCTTTTCTATTCGGCACCCTTTTTTCACTCTCTTCTGCACATAATTCCATGCATCTTCTTCACTTCATCCATCCCCACACACACACAATGCACTCAGTTACCTGTACTGGATGCATTTTTTATAACTTTCGTCTTATTAATATTTTGACTCTATACCTCCTTTACATACTTTAACATATAATGACAATTACAATTGGCACACCTGACCATTACTCTGTGCACTCAGTAGAGAGGCCAAGGATTGGATGAGCATGTATTCCGAACCCTCTTTATGACCCACTGGCAAACACTGTAAGAAATTTGCACTGCATTCAGGCTGAAATCCACAGCTTTCAAATGTGGCTCACCCACAACCTAAATTCACCCAACTACAAAGGAGTGACTCTTTTCACACTACACACCATACATCAAAAATGTGTTGCAAGAAAAAACTACGGATACACATCATACTCGTAAAAGCAAATACTATCAATGAATGCAAGAATAAATAAATATGTAAACAGGAACACCATCACTGTTTCCAAGCTGAGAGGGCAGTGTCTGTTGCTGCTGACTCCAGCTGTCGCTGGAGGTGGGACACAAGGGGGACCAAGACATTTATAAGTGGGGCACTGGCCCAACCAGACCACCCACTCCCTGTCCAGTGACACCACTAGGCACCTAATAAACAAATCTGGGAAAATCACTTTTTCTCACATTCCCTCCAATTGTGAATATGGAGAGATCAGTAGTGTAAATATGTATGAAGTCATATAAAAGTCATCTACATAGTAGGCTGTCCAACTTATGTATTCCACTTAGTTCTGGTTTATACAATGTAATCTCAATCAGATCCCATGCACACACAAAATTCCATGATACAACCAGAGCAAACACAAGGAGATGATGGACGGAGTGCTGAAACCTTTCAGAAACTCAACCCCAGTCACAGACCTGGGTTGAATCCATCATCGTTCTTTAGCTCACTTCACCACCCCAGTTCAGATCCTTCCATTTGCAAATCAGTCTTGACCCTGTGCATCATGGGAACAGTCCAGCCCAAACTGCCAAGCCAGGCCTTCCCTGAACCTGAAACAAACATCCTGGGACCAGTTTCTGGGTAACACCCCTCACCAGCCAGACTAGCTTGAATCTAGTGGCAAAGTGAGCAAGGGACCCACGTCTGGGCATACCCTGCCAACTTAGGGCAAACAAAGCAAACATAAGGAGATGACGGACAGATCGCTGAAACTTTTCAGACACTCACCCCAGTCACAGATCTGTGTTGAATCCATCATCGTTCATTAGCTCACTTCGCCACCCCAGTTCAGACCCAGCCACATGAAATCAGTCTTCACCCTGTGCCTCATGGAAACAGTCCAGCCTGAATTATCATGCTAGGTCTTCGCTGGACCGGAATAAAGCATCTTGGGACTGGTCTCGGGGTAACATCCCTCATCAGCCAAGCTAGCTTGAATCCAGTGGCAAAGTGAGCAAGGGACCCACGTCTGGGCATACTCTGCTAACTTAGGGCAAACAAAGCAAACACAGGAAGATGATGGATGGAGCAATGAAACATTTCAGACACTCACCCCCAGTCACAGATCTGGGTTGAATCCATTATCGTTCTTTAGCTCAGTTCAGCACCCCAGTTTAGACCCAGCCATAGCCTGCCAAATTAGGGCGAACAAAGCAAACACAAGGAGATGATGGACAGAGCGCTGAAACTTTTCAGACCCTCACCCCCAGTCACAGATCTGGGTGGAATCCATCATCGTTCTTTAGATAACTTCACCACCCCAGTTCAGACCCAGGCATATGAAAATCAGTCTTGACCCTGTGCCTCATGGGAACAGTCCAGCCCGAACTGCCAAGCCAAGCGGCCCATTTGCTTATTTGGGCAACGTTATGGGTATTGACAAGGCGCCTGGATTTGGGGGCAACTTTTGTGTGAGTTGAACTGGCAATAGAAAGTATTCTGGGTACGTACATTCATGGCAACCCACATGGGTAATACTGGACTACCAATCCCATGATTCCAAGCACTGGCTTTTGTTCACCTGAGAGGAATGAGTCTTCAAAAAGAGGGGAGTATTGGTGGACAATGTTTGCTGTGCGTGAAGCGTGCTGCCTTTGAGAAAGGAAGGAGATTCTGAAACGCGTCAGGCACTACGTTGCTGTGTGACTTACCAAAGCTGCCTTCTTTGAATAAATGTGCCTGTCTCAATGGGCAACCTTTTTCATTATATATATATATATATATATATATATATATATATATATATATATATATATATATATATATATATATATATATATATATATATATATCTACTGGCGGTCGCCAGTAGATAGTTATAGTTACAACCTATTATCCATAGGAAATCCGCGACATTCTATTTGAAATAACTCTCTTGCCGGTTGACGTATCTTCGCGAAATTTTCAAACTTCGTGGGGCGCTCCGGTCCGCTCCTACCCTGAAAGTCTCGGGGTGATACGTCAAGCGGGGCCGAGAAAAAGGGGGTCCCAAAACGCGTTTTCCCCATGCATTTTCCCATAGGAAACTTTAGACACGGCTACAGCCCGAACTGCTGAACGGAATTACACCAAATTTGGCAAAGAGGTAGTTCTTGGTTCAGAAAGAACCCTTTTTGTTAAATGGTGTAAATCCGTTCAGTAGTTGCTGAGAAAATGAAAAGTAAAAAGTTAGTGATATCTAGGGACGAGTAGGGTCCGCGTACCCTCCCGATCACGAGCTGCATGTTAATTGGCTGTCAGCTGGCTGTCAACATTCCGATTCAGGAAATGTTGGCAGCCATTTTGTCCCTCGGTAGAACCGAGGGACAGAAACAAGTGCGCAAAGCGCACAAAGGGGGCAGGTTAGAAACACCCTGACCCCCTAGGTTTGCTCAGGGGGTCCCACAAGGACCCCCTGGGCAAAAAAAAAAAAAAAAATTTTTTAAAAATCGGCAGGATGCGCTGCCTTCTTCCTTCACCACTCCTTCCTTCACCACTCTGCAAACGCGCCCCTGGCGCGTTTGCAGAGGAGAACAATCCCCTAGAATACTGGGGGTCCCTGGGAGCCAACTAGCCCACCAGGAACCTCCAGTATGTGCCAGGGAGCTGCCTTGCAGAGAGGTGTACAGAGGCCACGCCCCTTTTACACCTCTCTGCAACGCAGCTCTATGGCGCTTTTGGAGGTATATGGTGGGCTAGTTGCACCCCAGGGACCCTCAGGATTCAAGGGAGTTAATCCCCCGACTTAAAACGCGCCACGGGCGTGTTTGCACAGTGGTGAAGGGAGGGGGCGGGGCTTCAGGTGACATGTGTGCAAACAGGCCCCGTGGCGCGTTTTAAGATGGGGAATTAAATCCTCTTCAATCCTGAGGGTCCCTGGGGGCCAACTAGCCCAACAGGTACGTCCAGAAAGCGCCACAGAGCTGCGTTGCAGAGAGGTGTAAAGGGGTGTGGCCTCTGTACATGTCTCTGCAACGCAGCCCCTGGCGCATACTGGAGGTTCCTGGTGGGCTAGTTGGCCCGTAGGGACCCTCATGATTCAAGGGGACTTAATCCCCCAACTTAAAACGCACCACGGGGCGCGTTTGCACAGATGTCACCTCAGGCCCCGCCCCCTCCCTTCACCATTGTGCAAATATTCCTCTAAAATCAGCCGAAATACGAATTCCGATTTACTCACCTGTTATCAGGAGAGACCTCAGTGCTGCATCTTTCAGCCCAGTACTGATCCTCAAAAGTAATTTTAACCGTACTTACCAGTAACTTGAATTTCCTTCCATAGGATATCATTGACTGCTTTTTGCTGAAAAAGTTTCTAAGTGTTGATTTTTGAAACATACAAATATTCCTCTAAAATCAGCCGAAATCCGAATTCAGATTTACTCACCTGTTATCAGGAGAGACCTCAGTGCTGCATCTTTCAGCCCAGTACTGGTCCTGAAAAGTAATTTTAACCGTACTTACCAGTAACTTGAATTTCCTTAGATAGGCTAACATTGACTGGTTTCACTTGGAAATTCTTCTAAGTGTGGAGTTTTGGAACTTTAAAATATTCCTCTAAAATCAGCCGAAATACGAATTCCGATTTACTCACCTGTTATCAGGAGAGACCTCAGTGCTGCATCTTTCAGCCCAGTACTGATCCTGAAAAGTAATTTTAACCGTACTTACCGGTAACTTGAATTTCCTTCATAGGCTAACATTGACTGGTTTCACTTGGAAATTCTTCTGTGTGGAGTTTTGGAACTTTAAAATATTCCTCTAAAATCAGCCGAAATACGAATTCCGATTTACTCACCTGTTATCAGGAGAGACCTCAGTGCTGCATCTTTCAGCCCAGTACTGATCCTCAAAAGTAATTTTAACCGTACTTACCGGTAACTTGAATTTCCTTCATAGGCTAACATTGACTGGTTTCACTTGGAAATTCTTCTAAGTGTGGAGTTTTGGAACTTTAAAATATTCCTCTAAAATCAGCCGAAATACGAATTCCGATTTACTCACCTGTTATCAGGAGAGACCTCAGTGCTGCATCTTTCAGCCCAGTACTGATCCTGAAAAGTAATTTTAACCGTACTTACCGGTAACTTGAATTTCCTTCATAGGCTAACATTGACTGGTTTCACTTGGAAATTCTTCTAAGTGTGAAGTTTTGGAACTTTAAAATATTCCTCTAAAATCAGCCGAAATACGAATTCCGATTTACTCACCTGTTATCAGGAGAGACCTCAGTGCTGCATCTTTCAGCCCAGTACTGATCCTCAAAAGTAATTTTAACCGTACTTACCGGTAACTTGAATTTCCTTCGTAGGCTAACATTGACTGGTTTCACTTGGAAATTCTTCTAAGTGTGGAGTTTTGGAACTTTCAAATATTCCTCTAAAATCAGCCGAAATACGAATTCCGATTTACTCACCTGTTATCAGGAGAGACCTCAGTGCTGCATCTTTCAGCCCAGTACTGATCCTGAAAAGTAATTTTAACCGTACTTACCGGTAACTTGAATTTCCTTCATAGGCTAACATTGACTGGTTTCACTTGGAAATTCTTCTGTGTGTGGAGTTTTGGAACTTTAAAATATTCCTCTAAAATCAGCCGAAATACGAATTCCAATTTACTCACCTGTTATCAGGAGAGACCTCAGTGCTGCATCTTTCAGCCCAGTACTGATCCTCAAAAGTAATTTTAACCGTACTTACCAGTAACTTGAATTTCCTTCATAGGCTAACATTGACTGGTTTCACTTGGAAATTCTTCTAAGTGTGGAGTTTTGGAACTTTAAAATATTCCTCTAAAATCAGCCGAAATACGAATTCCGATTTACTCACCTGTTATCAGGAGAGACCTCAGTGCTGCATCTTTCAGCCCAGTACTGATCCTGAAAAGTAATTTTAACCGTACTTACCGGTAACTTGAATTTCCTTCATAGGCTAACATTGACTGGTTTCACTTGGAAATTCTTCTAAGTGTGGAGTTTTGGAACTTTAAAATATTCCTCTAAAATCAGCCGAACTACGAATTCCGATTTACTCACCTGTTATCAGGAGAGACCTCAGTGCTGCATCTTTCAGCCCAGTACTGATCCTCAAAAGTAATTTTAACCATACTTACCAGTAACTTGAATTTCCTTCCATAGGATATCATTGCCTGCTTTTTGCTGAAAAAGTTTCTAAGTGTTGATTTTTGAAACATACAAATATTCCTCTAAAATCAGCCGAAATACGAATTCCGATTTACTCACCTGTTATAAGGAGAGACCTCAGTGCTGTATCTTTCAGCCCAGTACTGGTCCTGAAAAGTAATTTTAACCGTACTTACCAGTAACTTATATTTTCTTCCATAGGAATCCATGGTCTGGTTTTCAGCAGAAAAGTTTCAAAGTGTCGATTTTCACAAACTACAAATATTCCTTAAAAATCGCCTGTATGACTTAAACGCATTCTTTCAACTGTTTACAGGAGATGCACCAGTGCTGGATCCAGGATCCAACACTGAGTAAGAAAAAGTAACGATAACAGTTTTTACCTGCTAAGTGAATTTCCTTCCATAGGATAACATTGGTGATTCTATGAGAAAAAGTTTCTAAGTGTCAACTTTTAAAATACAATAATATTCCTTAAAAATCACGACTGTAACCAAAACGCTTTTACTCAACTGTTTACAGGAGATGTACCAGGACTGAATCTAGGATCCAGTCCTGTGGTTAGAAAAAGTAATCCATAAAGTAACTAATTGCATTTAACTAGAAATTCACATTGAGCTGAATGTTGCATTGTGTTTGAAAATGTGTTGCCCATTGCAACAACTGTAACTACTGTACTTAAAAGTCTATTGCCTATGTGCAAAGTATTTAAACTAAAGTAATTCATTCTGAGAAAGTATTTTTTGTAATGTAATGTATAATGTAATTACAATGTAATTTAAAAAATAAAATATGTAAAAGAAATTGTTTCTAAAAATGTAGTAAATCAGTATGAAAAAAATTAATATAAAAATTAATACATTTAAAAATTGTCATTTAAAAAACCTTTGAAATTCACTGAAAAAACCGTAGGTTTCAGGCACGTTATAGTTACAAATTAGCATTTTAAAAACCTTTGAAATTCACTGAAAGACCATAGGTTTCAGACACGTTATAGTTAGAAATTCGCATTTAAAAAACCTTTGAAATTCACTGAAAAAACCAGAGGTTTTAGGGACAGTTATAGTTAGTTAGACATTGCAGTCGTACAAAACCCGTGAAATTCCCCCGTTATAGTTAGTTCAGCTAACTATAACTCGCGCCCGCAATGCACTGCTGATGACGTCACATATTACATCACTCATGACATGGTCAGTGACATCACTGATGACATCACTGATGACATCTCAAATGACATCACTGATGACATCATCCACGTGATAATCTGATGCAGCTCCTCACACCCTAATATAACCTTTGATACACCCAATCTAAATTACAGAGTGCCATTCGCAAAACCATAGACACTCCAACACCAATAACTACATACCCACTCACTGATTCTTAGGTCTACACACACACATCCACTCACTCACCCGTACAGTCACTCATACTTATGGTCACTCAGTACAGGACTATCATATGCACTCTTACTCCTATATAGACACTCAAACACCGCCACTCATCCATAGAGGTACTCACACACCTAGTCAGTCATGCAAATAATTAAACACACTGCCATTTACTCACCTATACAGTTATACACACACCAGCTCACTTAATCATACAAATACTAGCACATTGTTACGCTCTTATACAATCACTGATACAAGCACACAATCATCCATACAGCCACTATCACAATCACTCACTCTTGCTTATAGCTATTTATATACTCCAACACACATATATACTGCCTTTCACATATGTAGTTACTCACACATGTACCACTGGGACATACATTCACTCACTAACACACTCTTACACACACTTACCCACCCATACAGTCTATCACAGATGCACTCTTGAAACCATCCACCCAGTGAATCACCCACTCACACATCTATGCACAGTCGCACACACCCCATCCACACAAACACTCAGGCACCCATACAGATACTCATAGAACCAATCAATAACCCATATAGACACTCATGTAGCTATTCACAAATCCATGCATCCACTTACACACCAACAGACGGATACAGACATTCACACAGTTTAGTCACTAACCCATGCATTCAGTAAGATACGTTTAATCACTCACTTGTAGAGTCAGTCACGCACGTACTAAATCATCCATTCAGACACTTATACACCCACTCATTCTTCAATACGCCTTTCCCTATATATATTAAACATATTTAAACTTTACAGAAACACACAGTCACTGGATGATGTCATCAGTGATGTCATTTGAGATGTCATCAGTGATGTCATCAGTGATGTCACTGACCATGTCATGAGTGATGTAATATGTGACGTCATCAGCAGTGCATTGCGGAGGCGCGAGTTATAGTTAGCTGAACTAACTATAACGGGGGAATTTCACGGGTTTTGTACGAGTGCAATGTCCAACTAACTATAACTGTCCCTAAAACCTCTGGTTTTTTCAGTGAATATATATATATATATATATATATATATATATATATATATATATATATATATATATATATATATATATATATATATATATATATATATATATTTATTTATTAGAAGTCCAGAATATATGTGTATATGAATAGGTATAACTAGCCTTGAACTGGAATTCTTCTTTTATTTCCTTTCACATTAGTACGCCAAGAACACCAGCCCCTTTTCCAGAAGCTTAAGTATCCCGTCATTTGGTACTTCAAGTCCCAAGACCAATTCCAACATTCCTAGAGGTACCTTCCAGAGTTATTGAAGATGTGGAACCTGCGCCAGTCTTGTTTTCTCTCTCTCTCTCGTCCCAAATCCCCTTTTCCCCCTGGGCACTTCCAGAGACAGCAGTGTGCTATTGTCAGTCACTGCCTTTCTGTCAGTTCTCTGAGGATTTGGGGAATAAATGTCATCAAGGAAGAGCAATCCAGAACACAGGTGAGTGGCTTATCGTAACAGAAGACGAAGTCACACACACACTTCCCCTGCTCTCTTTGACGACAATCCAGCATGGATCTCTCTGAAGATGCCGTGCATTTAACAGAGGTAATTCGGAACTTACATTTAGAAATGCAACATTTAAAACCAGAAAATCATACCCTGAGAGAGGAACTAAGCAAAAACAAATCTGATTTCACTAAATGGAGAGAAACAAAGCCATTGGATTTTCGTCCTGTTTTAGCTCAACCGAAATTTGGTCCAACCACCTTCACCCCTCACTCAACACCTTCCCAACATCCTGATCAAAGCCTACAAGTAACAGTTGTCACTCCAAATCCAGTTCCGCTAGCTAATCCTGAGCGTTTTACAGGGGACAGCTCTCGTTTTGCCTCATTTATGAGTCAATGGCAACTGCATTTTCTTTGTCAGTCCCAAATCTTTAATACTGATTCTGCAAAAACAGTCTTTGTGAGTTCATATTTGGGTGGTGTAGCTGCAGACTGGTCCATACCCGTCATTGAAACTAATGACCCTCTTTTACATAATTTTAATACCTTTAAAGAGGCTATGACACGACTGTTCGCACATCATGTTTTCATCCAGTCATACGACAATGAGCTCTTAAATTTGCGCCAGGGGTCCAAGGATCTCTTTACTTATATAACCACCTTCAATCGTCTCTTGTCTGAGACACACTGGCCTGAAGAAAAACCTACTTCTTTATTTTATAGAGGGCTTAGGGATGATTTAAAAGATTCATTAGCCATGTTGTAGATCTTCCCGTGGATTAGACTGAATTCATAGACTTAGTGGTAAAACTTGATCATAGATTAGGAGAGCGCAAAAGTGAAAGACCTCATGGAGAGCCCAGAGCGATCATGATAAAATCAGAAAAGAAAGAGATGACAAACAGAACGGGTAAAAACCTATGCAGATAGGTGGGGTAAAAGGTCCCTTAACTTTTTAAGAGAAAGAACGGCATTGTGAGGAAAATCTCTGTTTGTATTGTGGCAAAGCAGGGCACTTTGCTAGAGAATGCACAGTCAGGTCAAAAAAGAAAAAGGTAGTATCCAACATAACCACAGATCAATCTGAGTAGGAAAACTGAGGTTCTCGAAGGGTGGCGAGACCGTCCTTTTGAGAAAAAGAGAGCTAGAGGTCTCACAATATGCCACGAACATCATAAATCACATACCACGACATATGACTATTAGAGCTACTGTTATCATTTCATCTCAACAAAGACATAGGGGCCGATTCTGATTCAGGCCGGAAATCACTCTGACCGAGCCGGACCCGGAGAGATTTCCTACCGAATCGGACTCTAGTAGCCCGACCGAACGAGTACGATGCGTACGCATGCTATCGGACTCGATTCGGTCGGACTTCCATTGAAGTCAATGGGAGCCGGTCGTACAACGCGTACGCGGGCTCCCATTGACTCAATGGGTGCGAGGCGAACAAAGGCGCCCCCTACAGTGGGTACGCAGCGATGCGACTCGCGCCGTACATGCACAGGTAGGGGGGACCCATGGGTCCCCCCTGTGTGCGACTCGTGCGGCTACGCGTACAGGGGGGTCTGACACGGACCCCCAAAGTCCGGCTCCGACTGCTCTTTCGAGCCGGACGGCGCGAGTCGGTCGGACTGCTCGAGGCGCGCATCGTACTTGCCCGGCCGGGGAACGTCTCCATTGCGCGGTGCGAGTCGGTCGGAGCAAGTCAGACCCGCGTACGAGTCGGTCGGCGATTTCGCGAGCGCTCGCATCGTACTCGCTCGCCTGGACGCACGTACGAATCGGTCGGGAAAGAGGGCTCCGAATCGGATCCAATTAAGCAGAATCCGATTCGGTGCCCTACCGGCCGAGATCGGAATCGGCCCCACAGTCTTTCAATTTTATTAGATTCAGGCGCCACAGGCAATTTCTTCGATTTGAGCTTAGCCCATAAGTTAGGAATTTCGCAAGTAACCAAAGCAGAACCTGAACCTGTAATAGCTGTGGATGGTTCTTCTCTCTCCTCTGGGCTCATTTGTTTTCACCCTCCACCTTTATCCTTGGTGTGTGAAAACGGTCACACTGAACAGACTGTTTTCGATCTCATTGATACTCCAACATTTGGAGTAATACTTGGTATACCCTGGTTGGAATTACACAACCCAAAGATTGATTGGCTCAAAAGGACTGTTAATTTGGATTCTGCATTTTGTAGAACAAATTGTTATCAGGAAGCACAAGATCCCATTTTTCCTTTACAATGCGCAAGCACACTAGGGACGGGCCTGTCCTCATTGCCAAAAGAATACCTAGACTTTGCGGATGTCTTTGATCCTGAGCAAGCCACGCAGTTACCACCCCCTAGGGTGTATGATTGTAGAATTGACCTAATTCCCGGAGTTGCATTACCATGTAGTAGAATCGATGCACTCACAGAACCAGAGACAGAGTATTTAAAAAAATATCTGGATGAATTATTAGAGATTGGCTTCATTAGACCTTCAACTTCTCCTATCTCTTCTCCTCTTTTCTTTGTAGCAAAAAAATCTGGCAATCTCAGGGCTTGCATAGATTATTGCGCAGTCAAAGCTACAATGAAGAATTGCTATCCGCTACCACTGATCTCAGTCCTTTTAGATCAAGTGAAGGGGTCCACCATATACACCAAATTGGACCTTAGAGGAGCATATCACTTAATACACCTTAAGGAAGGCGATGAGTGGAAGACCGCCTTCCGCACCATGTTCGGTCTTTTGAATATACTGTCATGCCGTTCGGATTATGTAATGCTCCGGCAGCATTCCAGTATTTCATAAATGAGGTTCTTCATGTTTTCTTGGACATCTGTGTGATAGTTTACATACATAATATATTAATCTTTTCAAAAACAGAGGAAGAACACATCCATCATGTACGATTCATTCTACAGAGACTCAGAGAACATTCGCTATATGCGAAAATGGAAAAATGTGTCTTCCATGCAAGATCAGTAGAGTTTCTAGGATATTTCCAATCCCCTGAAGGCATCAAGATGGACCCAAAAAAGGTAGAGGCGATTCTTAATTGGCCATCCCCGACGTCTGTAAAAAAAGTTCAGCGAGTCCTTGGATTTGATCATTTCTATAGACGTTTCATTGCAAATTTTTCTAGGATTGTTTCACCCATCATGCAATTATTAAAAAAAGGGCAGTCATTCCAATGGACAGAGAACGCTGAAAAAGCTTTTCAGGAATTAAAAACTGCTTTTATGACAACCCTTGTCCTGTCTCACCCAGATCCAGACCAACCATTTTTTTGTGGAGGCCGATGCTTCTCAAACAGCACTAGGAGGAGTCTTGTTACAAAAAATGCCTAACACAGGACATCTACACCCATTAGCTTACTATTCGCGCAAATTGCTTCCAGCAGAACAAAAATATACCATAGGAGAATGCTAACTTCTTGCTATAAAAGCTGTGTTCATGGAATGGAGACATCACCTCCTAGGAGCTAAACACACCATAACGATATTTTCAGATCATAAAAACCTACAGTTTTTACTTCAGTGAAGGCTTTCACTCCCCGTCAAATGAAATGGTTACACTTTTTCAGTAAATTTGACTTTCTTATAACTTACCATCCAGGGCAGAAACAAATACTATCCGACACTTTGTCTAGATTAAATGAAAGAGAAAATAATGATAGATGTGTTCCTCACAAAGTATTATACCCTCTAACAAAGTCATAGCTCTGCAACAAACCAATGCCTTTCTGGCAGACGTTAAAAAGGCATCTTAAACTATGGACAGCACAAAATGGCTACCAAAACTGCAGAACTCAGAAAAAGATGGATATCTCAATCATAGTAACAAATTATTCATACCACTGAATTCACAAAGACAACGAATTCTAGCCTGGCTCCACGATTCAGCTATAGCTGGACATCCAGGTACACAAAAAACCCTAGAGTTATGTTTGCGAAATTTCTGGTGGGACAACATCCAAAAAGATGTAATAGAATATGTTAAGACATGTCCTACTTGTGCTCGCAATAAATCACAACACACAGCCCCGGCAGGACTATTACACCCTTTTCCGGTCCCAACAACACCTTGGCATACCATTAGCGTCAATTTCATTACTGACTTACCAAAGTCACATAATTCTACCACCATTTTAATAGTTGTGGACTTACTCTCAAAAATGAATCCTTTCATTCCTTTAAAGAAATTGCCCACAGCAACGGAATTTAGTGACATTTTTCTCCAGCACATAGTTAAATTACATGGCCTTCCGGAGTAAAATCATTTCTGACCGAGGCCACCAATTTACCTCAAAAGTTTGGAAAACTTTATGTTCACAACTAGGAATAGAAGTGGCGCTGTCCTCTGCCTTCCATCCACAATCAGATGGCCAAACTGAAAAAGTTAATCAGTATTTGGAACAGAGTTTACACTGTTTAACCTCCACCTTAACATCCCAATGGGATCAGGCACTTCCCTTAGCTGAATTTGTATACAACAACAGCACTCATGCAGCCTTGGGATGCTCCCCATTTTACTTTCTAACTGGTTTCCATCCACGTTCAATCCCGATATTACCTCCATTAGATGCTAATGTCATGCCTTCCGTTTCAGAAAGACTAAATCAGTTACAAAACATTTAGGAAAAGGCACGGAATAGCCTAGCAAAACATAAGATTACTGCAAAACTACAAGCTGATAAACACAGATCTCCCAAACCAACGCATAAAGCAGGTGATTTGGTTTGGCTATCCACCCGAAATAACCGGTTTGGATGGCCCTAAAAAATTACAACCATGTTACAGTGGCCCATTCCCCATTCAACGAGTCCTGAATCCCGTTTCTATTCAATTGCAATTAGCAGATGAGTACACTATACATCCTGTTTTCCATGTGTCCCTTATAAAACCATATCATCCACTAACTCGTAAAGATAACCCCCCTCCTCCAGTCATAATAACTAATCACCCTGAGTACGAACTACAACGTATGCTATATGCTAAAAGAATACGAGGCAAATTATATTATTTACTTGATTGGAAAGGTTATGATTCATCAGAAAGATCCTGGGAACCTGCCTCTAAGCTGAATTCCCCACGGCTAGTTCGCCGTGGGGCATTCCCCTTCCGGTAAGACGACCTTTGGGGGGGTGAACTGTTATGGGTATGTTCACATTCCCTCATGCCCGTCTTTCCCAGCAGTGAGTGGTCATGACATTGGCAGTTCCGAGCATCAAAGAATATTGAATGCGCAATAGCAAGAAGCACTGTCAAAGCTGTACAATGATTGTGAAAACGTGTTTCATTTGATGTACCATATACTTTGTTGTTATAAGTTCATAAGAAAATGCTGTACAAATGGTTGAAAACCAAAGACATGTGCCGAGATCAGGACAAACATAATATGATTATTCAAAACTCATTAGTAATCATCCTGCACATGTTGGTGGCTAAAACACGTGTAAGACATGAGTATGATAATGAATCTGCTCACCGGCAGTCTCTTGCATGTGTTAGCAGTCAAATGTGTGGACACGATTATGCAAATGCATACGCGTGCTGGGAGGGTATTTAAACCGCTCCCGCGTTTACGATCCAACCTCAACTGTGACAAAGCGTCACACATCAATAAGACAACCTAAACAGCGACTAAAAAACTCAAAATGAATGTGGAGTAATGAGGCTACCGCCTCGGTATCCAAAAACTCACCACTGTCAGAAGGAATCTGACAGACGAAAACAAGACCCTCGTTTCTCCCCAGCTCTTACCTGTCTTCTCGTCGGCTGGCAGTTACCGCTTCCTGGTTCCAGTCTCTGGCTGGATCTTCGTCCCTCGGCTCCTCTCCGACTTCCGAGAATTCCTCCTTCCGGCCCTCGGAGCTGAAAAACTCAAAACCCAGGTAACCCAAGTCATCTACGCATAATCGGTGAGTCGAACAATTCTTATTAACAAGGAATGTTAACAGGGCGTCATCTTGTAGCGAAAACAAGACGCCTTTTTGGAACTAAAACATTTTGGGCTCATTTCAAAAGTTTGCGGTGCTCCTAAACAGTAATGACTCTAAAAATCGGACACATGAAACTATGATCATTTGATCTTCGTTTTTTAACGAAAGAAAGCACAGAGACGGTAGCCCATTATAATTGTCTAATTGTTTGGTTTATTTTCTTTTGATGCTATTTTATTTAAGTATGTTACAGAGGCACAGTAAAGTGGCCTTTTTAAAAGCACAGGTCCTTTTGAAAGACAAACAAAAGAATATCGTATTAAGAGAGATTATTAATACAGATTGTTCAATTATCCACACTTTTGTTTTAGGCAAGCGTCGCTAATAAGGAGATGGTGAATACAAAGTGAAACATACAGAGATTCTTCCTCATTTGAATATTATTTGCGCATAATTAGGTATGGTTATTTGTTAAGAGTTCTGAATATATATTTGAAGTCCAGAATATATGTGTATATGAATAGGTATAATTAGTCTTGACTTGGAATTCTTCTTTTATTTCCTTTCACATTAGTACGTCAAAAACACCAGCCCCTTTTCCAGAAGCTTAGGTATCCCGTCAATTGGTACTCCAAGTCCGAAGACCCATCCCAACATTCCTAGAGGTGCCTTCCAGAGTTATCGAAGACGTGGTACTTGCGCCAGTCTTCTGTTCTCTCTCTTTCTCTCTCTCTCTCTCTCTCTCTCTCTCTCCCCCCCCTCCAGAGACAGCAGTATGCTATTGTCAATCACTGCCTTTCTGTCAGTTCTCAGAGGATTTGGGGAATAATCGTAGTCAAGGAAGAGCAATCGGGAACACAGGTGAGTGGCTTTACGTAACAGCTGAGGGGTGTTACTCCGAAACTGGTCCCAGGATGCTTCTTTATGGTCCAGGGAAGAACTGGCCTGGCAGTTCGGGCTAGATTGTTCCCATGGGGAACAGGGTCAAGACTGATTTTCATATGGCTGGGTCTAAACTGGAATGGCGTGGCGTGCAAAAAAACAATGGATTTAACCCGGATCTGTGACAGGGGGTGAGTATTTGATTAATTCAGCATTCCGTCCATCATCTGTTCTTTTTACATGATACAACCAGAGACATCCAAAATGATTCCCACTGGCATCAGTGCTCAGACTCACTCACACTTAGAGTCCTGCTACTAAACATGTGCTTCATGCATACTCCACATGCAACCCAAATGAAGACAGGATTTCAGTGCAAGCTTCCAGTTTTTTTACTAAACAACATAACTTTACATGAGAGCGGGTCAGTTTTTGTGAGATCACAAAAGATTCTATGCTGCCACCCCCGTCTTTTGAGCTTAACCCAAGACAGGGACAAAAGTCCTCTGTCCGTTCTGAGGGTTCTGTGGGTACACTTGATGCGCCCTTCCAGATCTCAGGAAAGGTCCTGGATTTTGCATTCTCAAAGACATGCCTAGACCTTGGCACACATGCTAGATTAGCGTGACACTAAGACCATAATGTAAAAGTCAGGATACCAGATATGCAAGCATTAGGGCACTCAGGGTGGGGTGCACCACTGTATACCATGCAGGACTGTTGGACTTGGCCCTTTTAGCAGGGTCAGCCCAGAACTGCCTTCCTCCTGTATTTTTTCCGGACCTGTTGTTGGTGGTTTTATGACTCTGGGCACTTTCTCACTGCTGATCAGTGCTAAAGTTCATGTGCTCTCTCTTGTAAACTTGGTAAGATTGGTCTACACCTGTTTGGCATATTTAATCTACCTGTAAGTCCCTTGTACTGTGGTATCCCATATACCTAGGGCCTGTAAATTAAATGCTACTGGTGTGCTTGCACCCCACCCACCGAAGTAGCCTTTCAAACCTGTCTCAGGCCCCTGCAGGGCCTGCACGTGCAGTTTACTGCCACCGTGACGTGGCCTGTGAAGTGGTTGCCATGTCTGCAACTCCCCTTTTATTACATATAAATCCCCCCTAAAGTAGGCCCTAGCTAGCCCTATGGCTAGGGTGCTGTGTAGGTAAAATGTAGGACATGTGCCTTAACTGTGTGGCATATCCTGGTAGTGGCAAACAGCCTATTTGGTTTCTCACTGCTGTGAGGCTGCCCTCTCATAGGACTGCATTGGGGATTCCCTTATATGTGCTTCAGTGGTAATTTCTGATCTGAGAGGGGTAGCGTGACCATGTTTGACATGTTTGGAATAGTAGTGATAAATCCTGCTTATTGGTGAAAGAAGATTTATTATTACTTTTTTGGAAATGCCACTTTTAGAAGTGGGCATTTCTGTGTGCTGCCTGGATGTGTATTGACCGTCTGGTTCTTACTGACAGGGGAGAGGGGATGTGCATTCACTCCAGCCAGTCAAAAGGGGGGTTGAGGTGTGTCCTGCCTTTTACTGGGTGACTCAGCACTAGCTGATTAGACCTTGGCTGAATTTAGAGTAGCGGGAGGAGTTTCCCTTGCATCTGAATAGGCCTGGTCTGCATTTGTAGTGGTGGGAGGAGTAGTACTTGCACTTGAATATGGCTGTACCTGTCTTCCACAATGTTGGCTCCACCCCCCTGTTTTGCGTCTGCGGCCTGGGCTGAAAATATGAATGGGTGTGTTGTGCACTTCAAAGTAGTATTTGAAGTGCCCCCCAGAACAAAGACATTGGCACTATAAGTATAGGGGCTGTGACCTCATGAGGATGTGAAGAAACTGCGTGGGGCCTGTGACCAGGAGCTGTTGGGCTGGCAGAAGAAACCGCCACTGGAACTTTACCTTGTGTGCTGGATGGCTGGAGGGTCCGCCTCTATACCCAAGGACCCTGTGAGCTGGCCTGCTGCCTGCTCTCCTGAGACTGCATGCCCCCAGTACTCTACAAAGAGCCCAGCACGAGGGAACTGCCCCTGTGCTGGAGAAACCATTGAAGTGGTGAGCGCTTCATGTTCCCTGCAATTGTTCCCATGGTCAAGTGCAGGCGGGCGCTTTGCTTTCCTTGTGGCCAAAGCGGTCTGTGAGGGCGCTGTAAGGTCAGGTGCTCACTCAGTGTCGCCACGGAGATGCGCTTTTGTATTGCCCCACTGCGTGGGCAGCGCCGCACCCTCCTCAGCGGCCAAACAACGGGAGGGGAGAGCGAAGCCGAGTAAGGGGCTCTCCCTCTGGTGTTCTGCGCAGGTAAACTGCTGCCGCAGGGGCTGCCGCGCAACGCCCATGTCATAGAGGGGCGGGGCCCAGCCGTAGCGGTGGGCTGGGCCGAAGAGAGCGGAGACAACAGAGACTTTGTTCCGTGTGCTGCCGGCCATCATCCCCCTTTCCGACACGCTGTGGCGGCACCGAGTGGTTACCGGCAGCCGGCGTTCAAGGAGCCCAGGGGTGCCAAAGCAGGAGGCTCTGCCCCAGCGAAGGCGGTCTCCCTCGAGAGGAAGTGGGTGGGACGACGGTTGGGACACCAGGTCAGTGGAACCTGGAGACGGGCAAGGTCTCCTGTGAGAGGGTATTGCCCCGATGTTAGGCCTGATTGGCCTTGAGCTGTTTTTGCTCGCGCAGGGATCACGCAAGGTCAGTGTCAGCAGCTGTGCTGCATGACCGTGGGCAGCTGCCGGAGTGACACATATCGTAAAAGCCCTTACTTTTGGGAGAGGCATTGTTGTGTTTAGCAGCTCAGGGTAAACCTCGACGGAGGCCCCCGCTCCTCATCCAGAAAGAGGAATAGTATTAGAGATCCCCGAGTAGGAAGGAACATTTCCCGAATTTCCTCACTTCATGGTGTAGGCGGGCATGTATCCCAGGAGCCGACAATGGGAAAGACGGTGACTGCGTACCGTGTCATAAGAGCGCAGGTGCCGCTCTTACTGTTGTTCTAACATATGGTAGTGTAGACACTGGTAATTCGTATGTGTTGTGGCCTGATGTATTGTTGCATATTGCAGGGATATTCACAGTGATGGTGATTTTCTAATGCATGCACTCTACAAGTATTTACTATGGTGCACTGCTGAGGATGTTATGGCAATTGTCCAATTGGCAAAGTGATTTGTGTGATCCCTGTGACGTCATGACAAGTGCCTAGTGGCACAGTAATTTAGGTGATTGTGATCTAATGTGTTCTTATGAATAATACAAAGGATATTTTTATATAACCTTGTGTGGAGTCTCTTTTGTGGTGCGCCAAGTGTGTCACTGTTGTGTGAGTGTGTTGCGCAAATGCTTTACACATTGCCTCTATGATAAGCCTGACTGCTCTTCCAAGCTACCATGGGGGTGAGCAGGGGTTATCTTGGGTGTGTAACTCCCTTACCCTGATTAGAGTGGTGGGTTCTGCCTGGCTTAGGTGCATACCCTAGCCAACCAGAAACCCCATTTCTAATAAGGACATAACCCCATCCATCAGAAATGCATCTAAGCAGCAAACAGACCATTCATCTGATTCTAATGCCTATCGAAAAATTATCTCAAATATAAATAATGTTGTTTTCTTTCTATAGCTTTTTCTTCAGTTTTACATCTGCAGATTGTATGCTTTCCCAAAATGCCTCCTGTCACTATATTCTAAAACCCTACATGAAAATCTGACCTTGACTTAAAACTTGCAATTGTTCCCTCTTCTTTCAAATTACCCCTTCTTTACCTCCATCCTCTGTATGCCTCCTTACTGTAAATTTGTTACTTGTCTCCCTTAATCGCCTTTATTATATTCCTGCAAATTGCCTACATCCCAGTTAATTGATAACAACCTCTCCTTTTTTAAACCATATTTATGCAAGCTAACAATACCTAATCTCCTCTAAACTATCTATTCATCCTACCAATCACAAAAACTCACATACCCACCGACTAATGATCACACCTAACCTAATTCTTATTAATCTAATCTACCCAAAGAAACTAAATGAAAGACATGGAAATATTTCCTCGAAAGCACAAAACTAATCCCAATTATCTACAATAATCAATAAACACTGTATTAACTGCTAACCTTGGGTTCACAGTAACCTTCTACTACCTATAAACCATTTTAGTGCCTTCCCAGGGGCAGTAAGTGCTATTAAATCCAATTATAATACAATAAAAGCTACAATAAAAACTCGTAACATCTTACTGGCAAACGTATTTTACCTCATATTGAAGATGCTTCTATTGCCATAATGTTCTCAGTAACACACTTTCTGCTTCTGAGGCCTATGTCCTTTCATCGTTAATAAAACACGAAATATATCATTAAAAGAATAGCCCGAGAGGTTTCCTGGCATGGAGAAAGATTTCCCACATTCCAACACGACCAGAACCTAAAAATAATACATTTCTTTATTTAGAGATCCAGATCAAAGGGATAAAATAATGGAACTTCACCCTGAAGACCATGAAAACGACTTTTAAATACAAATTGGTTTTTTTCCTGTAGCAACTACAAAATGAAAAAGGAAGGCAACACAGCCTGTTTTTACGAATAGAAATTGTTTCCTATCAACATTTATGATATTAACTTGGGAAGGCGACAGGAGAAAGAGAAGCACATATGAGCGATTGGTCAATTTTCGTTTTTTTTTAAAAAGTGGTTTCGTTTGCTTAGCTCTCCTGTCGATAAACCAGTTGCTTGCGAGAGGAATTTATCATTGGAGGCTTTTTAGCTGATTGAGGTTAAAGATAAAGTTACCTGCTGCTTTTGTTTCCTTCTAATCTCCGTTCCCCATTCTTCATGTAAAACGAGCTCTGAAACCGTGACAACCTCTGCTTTCAGCGTGCATCTGCCAGGGACATGTGCAGCCTCATTATCTGAACTGGGGTGAAATACATATTTCATGTATCCCCTTCTTACATCCATCTCTTTGAAATGTCTGGCTGTTTGGGATTGGTATGCAGCCCGCTTCTGCAGTTGTGTGCTGTTTATTTTGTTCAAGCTGGTAACAGATGCAGAGTTGTTTAATCCTCCAGATGAATAGTGAGTAAAGCAAGCCGAGGAGGAAATGTATGCAATGATTAGCAGGGGTCGAGTGATCATACCAAAGCCTGGATGGATGCCCGGCATCTGCCACTTTCTAAATGGATGATAGAAATATAACAGCTCTCCCAACAGGGGGCGCGCTCCTTCCTTTTGGAGTAAGAATTGGTTGGCTTGTAAATTCATTCTGAAAAATATCAACAGAACTAGCTGCAGCTATGGTTGGGAGACGACCCTGGTGCCAGTCCTTTCCCACAGACGCCCCAACTCGAGGAGAATGATATCTTCGGGGGATATTCAACCTTCCGCTTCCGGTCACTACTAACATTCTAACCTAGTAGCTATAAGTAGGCCATATTGATTGTCTGTGCTGGAGGTCATGTCAAGGACATTTTCCATCACCTGGCCTCTAAGACTTGTATCTGTCTACCAATGTGAAGCGTCTTATGAACTACTAGGAGTGCTTTAAATCGCATCCATGCCAGGACCATGCAAGACTTGGGGGAACAAGATGCGGGTTGAAGCTGTGATGCGCTCCCCACACCTAGAATAGGTGCAGGTATAGCAATCTGTGCATGTTTCTAGATCCATAGGTGACACTGAACACGTATTACACACTTTACGCACTTTATTGTGACTCTCAACATTAACATGACAATTCCTCTTTGTCAAACAAAATGCAATTCTGGGTTTCTGCTCCCCCAAAGGAAAATCCTAAATTCCTCACAATTTAGATTGGAGGCCCTGCCTGCTGGACGTAGGTAGGTCCGAAGGGACATTCTACCAATCCCTTTTGAACTTACAATTTCAGCTAAGAACCTAGGAGGGGCACTTTTCCATAGGCACCCAACTATACTACAGTTCTTGAACTCAGACTTCATGGCACTTCATTCTTTTTTGACTTCATGCATTGACAGGAGAGTGTTGCAGTGATAACATCAGTAGTGCCTGTCTCTGGACGTCTACACTTTTTAAAAGTCCTCCAAAGGCATTGTCACTTTTACAAAACTCTTTACATACTGCTAGCAGCCTTACACCACAGGCACTGCCTGTCAAACGAACTGCAATAGTGCTGCCTTCTCCGCTGTGCCTACCACTGCTGGTTCTACAAAGAGCTAGAATGCTGTGCTAATGCCTAATTCTCCGCAGGTTCTCAGTTTCAAAACGTTTTCCATACAACAAACTCACCTTAGATCCCATTTTTGTCTTTAAAAAAATCTGGTTGTTTAATCCAGGAAATTTGTTGTTTGTGGGAAGGGAGTCAAGTAATTTACTGATATAGATGTGTAACATAGTTTCTTTTCTGAGGTTTTCTGTTGATAAGTCAGCAATATTTTCTACAATGTTGTATTGTTTGCATGGATTCTTGTATAATGCGTTGATGCCTCTGTTAGATGGTTTTAAGTTACGTTTACTGCTATTTTAGTTTATTTTAACAAGGAATTTTGTGGTGAATCTATCAGTTTCAAAATAGTTGCAACAAATCCAGATATATTTCTGATTTTTTTCTTTTGATTTCAAATATCTGGCCACCCACCATTCAGCTGTTTGTGGATTTTAAGTATGGTATGAACATTTAATGCAAGTCCGTTTCCAGTAAATAATTTTTAAACTTCGTAAGCAATCATTGAATGGTTATTGGAACATTGTTTCCTTTTGATTTAACCCCTTGGGTGGTTTTCAGTCTCACTACAGTAAGTACAGTCCTTTGGCTGTCCCTACATCCTCTGTCTGGAAACCTATATGTTCTTGATCACTACCTCAAAGTTTTTTTGCCCATTTTCCTTAAGATGATCTCCATCCATCAGAAATCTCAATGTGTAATTAGATTCCAAAACGAGAATGGCCTCTTTTCACCACCATCACCAGTGCTGCCGGATTCCATGTGCTAAATGTCCTCACATTCTATGTCATTATAACATTATTGCTTTGAGTATAGAACCCTGTGTGACACTACAAGAGACTGGGGAGAATGGAGACAGTCCACTGGAACAAACTGAGGTGCTTCTGGAATGAAGTGGTGAACCATCCTGAAGTGTTGGAGGGGGCCATGTGGGATAAGAGGTTTGCTATGAGATCATGGTGATCACCAGTGTCAACGTCCACATACGGACAAACGGACACTAGATGCAAGATTTCCAGTGTCGTTTAGTCTGAAAGCCTGGGCAGCTTCTTTTATGGTCACTATTTCACTGTGGGCTGGTAGTCCTGAAGTAGGATCTGACCATATGCGATCCCTCAAGACGCATGGTGATCACTCAAAGATCTATCATAAGAAGAGAAGGCGGATGATAAAGGCAAGGAGGTATTTAAAAGGATCCACATGAAACTTTGGGAAAGAGAATGCTGATGCCCTTTTCAGTGAGATGCAGAATGTGTCAATTAGGAAAGAAGGGTTGACAATGCTGAGGATAATGCCAGGAACCAGGAGAGACAGTTTGCATGATAGATGGTGGTAGGATGTTGTAGCTGTCTTAATAAGGGCCATTACATTTACATTCAAACAGTGCCCTTTATAGCATTTAATTACTAACATCACAATAATTAAGAGATTGGGCTTTCTTTTTTAATTGTACTTTATCAATTTCTCACCAACCTTCTACTGTTACTCACAGCATCAAAATAGACTAGACCAATTTTTCTGCTTTTCAGCAAACAAACTGAGTCATCAAGCTTGGGCACAATTAGCACGACGGATGTATAAACGTGGTGTTTGTGTAATAATGTAAACAGCCACGATAAAGGAACAGTATAGCTCCAGTCAGGATCGGCTCCACAAATACCAAGACAAAGTGAGAGATCCACCCTAAGTCACTACCTTTCAATCCATTATTCAGTGGAACAGCTAATACTGAGGGGCTCCTCAGTATTATGGTTATTTTTCATCAGGCTTCAAACAAGATCAAGCAACAGTGTGCCCCAGTACATGTAAACTTTGCAACTCCCTGCCCTTCTACTTTGTGGAATATATTTGTCATTTTCAGCCATAGCCAATTTGTGTAGCTCTTACCTCACTGTTTTTACAATGAGGAGGATGATTGCCAGTTCATGGCTCATGACCGTTTGGCCAACAGTACAGCCTCAGACTGAGTCATCAGCCCAAAAATGCACATTTTCGGGCTGCTTGTAATACTCCAACCTGATCTACCATGCATGTCCAGAATACTTGTAGAGTGGACATACCCACACCATGTGGAAGAAATCTGCATCTTCCCCTGAGCTTCTAGGACTCTGACAGGACTCTGAGATACATCCTGTGGAGCCGTTTCCACGTTAAATATGTGTGGTGTGTTGAATTGACATTGTTGAGTTAAAATGCATAAGGCCCTGGGCTGGCTTCTACCCACTACTATCAATAACCCTATTGACAGACACCTTAATCTATGTCAACATATTTTTGTAGGGAGCCAAATAACCATGATTATTATCTGCATTTTTCGGTTCTTCATTCAGATCAACAATTACATTTTAATTAATAACAATCAATATTGTCATTATAGTACATTATATATGCAAGTTTCAAAAGTTATTTACAATTATTTCTTATATAGATCAATAACTAAAATTAATTTCACAGCAGTTCACCCCAGTTCAAAACTTGGACAGCTAAGCCACAGCCTATATATATCTAAGGGGGGACTTAATTTTACAGCAGTTCATAACATAAGCAGTTAAGACACAGCCAACACGTGCTTTTCGGTGGTTTGACTGCTTCTTCAGTGCAGTAACGAAATACATATGCATCAATAAATAACAGTTATAAAAACAACATTACCTCCACAACAATATTTCACCAGACATCTTTGTTTTTTAATTTTAAAACATACACACATTGTTCTAATTGATGCTAGATTCCAGGAAATCCTAAACAGAAATTAAATCAGCTAAGACAAATTCATATTTATTGTTCAATGGAACTTTGCAAAATTCATGTTTCCATTTCTACTGAAAAACCCTTAAATCATTTATAGAAAAGTACAGTTTTGGCACACACCAAGCATCATAACTAACTCTATATTCATTATGGCTCCCATACAATGATGATAATGTTGTGTGCAAAATATAGCTGGACTAATCCAATATTCAATTATTTAATTTCAATTGCGTTGACATCATAAAATACATTTTCTTTCTTAATTTAAACATTATTATTAACATTTCAGTCTTTTAGTACCTCAACCTCACCAAGTAGGGACTCCTCCTATTATATGTCCGAGAAGATTGATATTCTACATAAGCTAGATTCATATACCTTGAAAGTCCTCAGAAAAAAATGTATCTCACTTCAAATCTGATGTCTTTCATAAATTTGACAAAAGATAATACCCATAGAACGCTGATAAATAAAAAGTCCAAATCACTCCGTTAAATACCAACATCGATACCTATTATGAATAAATACCCCCAAAAAAAACCCTTAATTTGCTTTGATAAAATGTATTCACCAAAAGTCATGGTAATAGCAACCACAAACTCTTGTCTCCTCATTCATTGCTATTAGTAACTAGGCGTATTAGTCTACCATGCTAACCAGTTACATTTAAAAGAGATAGCTTTTATGAGACATTATTCTCTATTGCTATTGCCGGTTTGTAGGCTGCAAAACTGGCCAAATCATTCCAAGAAAATCAATTAATTGCCCACATTTTCTTAAACATAGCACATCGAATAAGTTGAGACCATGACCAACTGTCTGGAGTTTCTATCCACCACGCTTTCTTCTTGCGTAGTTCTTGGTCCTGTCACCTCCTCTGTGGTGAGCACTGATGTGATCAATGCATACAGCAGATAACTTCGATTAGTCCTCATGCCTGTGTCTTTCATAAAAATGTTGGCTTAGGGGATATTTATCATACCCTTTTTTCACTGCATTAATGTGCTTTTTTAATTTCTCCTTTAATGGGAGCATAGTAGATCCAACATATTGTTTACCACATACCCATATACTCATATAGAGCCAGTAAGTTGTGTTACAATTTTTGTAAGATCCGGACAAGAATTTCTTCTTTATATCAAAATTGAAAAAAGCTTTTTCGTGTTATCTGCTATGTATTTGCAGCATGTGCAACTATTGAATTTGAAGCAACCACATAGGTTTTGAACAATCATTTTCTGATTGCAAAAATCTTGTTGTATCGCTTGGACTGAGAATGTTTTTAGTTTCTGCCTTTCTAAATGTATTCATGCTGCTGAGGTCCTTATCTACCTTAAGGATATTCCAATGTTTTCTAAGGATATTATATATCATTCCCTTTTTCAGCACAACATTTCATAAAACTGATATCTTGAAAAGCTTTATTGCCAAATGTCTTCTTTTTGTCTAACAATGATTGCCTAGAAATACTATGATCTCTTTTCGCAGATCATGCAGTATCATATGTGGGCAACCAGGCTTTTTTCAGTCTTCCGATTGTTTCACATTAAGCCTTAATATAATCTTCTTCATGGTACAATTTATTTTTTGTCTTATGAACTCACCATATAGAATGTTCTTTTTTTGGTTATATGGGTGTCTTGAACTGAAGTGCAAAATGCTATTTCTAGCCATTTTCGTTCTATATGATCTGCTCATAAGTTTGTGTTCCATGACAAAAGGTGCCAAATCCCAAAATGTGCCCGAAGTCTGATGATACTCTAAGGATAATTCTACATTAATACTATTAGGGGCATATTCAAGTCAAGTCAAAGATACTTTATTCGACAGCTAAGAGTCATAAAAGCACAGTTCATTGCAAGACATTGGTACATAAAACCTTAAAAAAACATTACAAAATTATATTCTAAAAATGCTATATGCAGAGCAGATAAAAAGGTATCCCAATTTACAAATTCATCAAACATCTATAGGTATACAAACAGAGCAGCAATATAAGGTACAAACAAGCAATAAATAAATTACCAAAGTATATTGGATCTGTCTCGTGAAGTACACATTAAATAACCGAGCACACTGACTCTAGAGCCGGCAAGCTTTTCCTATATCTGATGGCCGCTATTAAAAAGCTTGCAACCCCCAAACAAACTGTGGGAGAAGATAGCATTTGAAGATAGGTCAAAGCCGGCCTCACTTGAGCAAACTGTCGGTCTTTAAACAGTGGTAAAATGTGAGACCTGCGCTGAGGGTCATAAAAAGTGCAGAAAAACATAAAATGCAATGTATCCTGGTATGAAAAATTGTCGCAGGGACAGGGTTTGAGCGAATCAGGCTTCGAGTAGCCTAGGGGAAATGCCAAGAGCCAAGGGACCAGATTCAGGCAAAATCTAGTCAATACAAAGCGATGATATGCTTTGTTAACATAAGTTAAATAAGGCTGCATCTGTGGGCCCATACTCAATATAACAAAACTCCTCACGGACGGTTTTACTACTTCCACCTCCTCCCTAAGCATCTGCCGCTTGTCCAAAAACTGCTTTTTAAAAGCTCTGATAGCAGTTTTGCTCAGTACCCCAGGGTTCAGGAACAGATCCGGGCGGCCAAGCCATCCGGTCTGTTCTTTTATGTAGTTCAACCAGGGGATGCGCAAGGCCCCATCCAGACTAGAGCAGTCGCCAATTATAAGCTGGCCCAGATTTGGTGCTGGGGACGCCCAAGTTCTGAGCCAGCGCAGCAACGGTGCAACCGCATTCTCGTCTGAGATATATCCAGCTCCCAGTTCTTCATGCACGTTAAAAACAGGTGTTGCGATGGGGACCGCAAGGAGTTTCCGCATATAATTATTCTCAGCTACCTGGATCCCCTTCGCATCCTTATACCCCCAAATGTCACTCCCATACGTAGCCATCGGGATGCATTTTGCATTGTAGATCTTTAATAGAGCAGGGAGTGGTTTAGATCCCAATCTTTTTGCAAAATTCAAAGTAGCCCCCGCGGCTCTGGCCAGGGTGTTCCTTTTAAGTAAGATTTGCGGACCCCAGGATCCTTTTTCATCAAAAACTACCCCTAGATAAGGAAACGTGGGCACCTTAGTCAGTTCTGCCCCTTTGCAATAAAATTTGACCTTTGCCGCCTTTCCTGAACCTATAGTCATACTGTGCGATTTCTTATAGTTCGTAGCTAGATCTAATGACTCCATAAAACTTATAAAACAGTTTAAAAGATGTTGTAGGCCCAATGCAGTTCTGGCCAGCAGAACTGCATCATCTGCATACAGAAGTGCAGGTATCATTTTGGAGCCCGCTCTGGGGATGTCTTCACAACAAGCTGTTAGGGTTTCACCCAGTCTATTAATGTAAAGTGTGAACAGCAGAGGTGCCAGAATGCACCCCTGCCTGACCCCCCTTTTTACTTCCCAGGAATTAGTCAAACTACCATCTGTGTTGTACCTTACTGCTGCTGTGGTGTTTTCATGGGCAGTATGCAGAAAGGACACTAGCCCCGCATCTATCCCTAGATCACGTAACACTAACCACAGCTTAGACCTGTTGACATAGTCAAAAGCTGAGGTTAGGTCCATGAAGGCCAGATGTAAGGTACCTCTCTTGGCAATGGTGTACTTTTCAATAACTAGATGGAGGTTTAAGCACTGGTCCAAGGTCCCTTTCCCCTGCCTAAAACCATACTGCAGGTCAGAGATGATATTGGCCTGATCGAGGTATCCTGTAAGCCGATCCAGAATTACTTTCCCCAATATTTTAGCCACGGAGTCTAAAAGAGAAATTGGTCTATAGCAGGCGGGATCGTCCCGAGCTCCTTTTTTAAATATAGGGACGATAACCGCCTTGGCCCATGATAAGGGAAAACCCTTAGTGCACACTGCGTTAAAAACATGGGTTAAAATCTTGGCCCAAACATTTGGATCAGCTTTATAAAGGTCAGCGGGAACCCCATCTGGCCCAGGCGCCTTGCCTGCTGAGGTTGAAACAATGGCTTTTTGGACCTCATCTATGTTAAAATTAAGGGGGTTACTGGGTAAGCCGGGAACTAATTGTCCCACGGCAGATTCCAAATTTGTATCGCTATAGATGTTACTAAAATACTGGACCCAGAGCTCAGCTGGTATTGTGCAATCGCTACTGGAATTAGGTATGTCTGAGAAGTAAGGGCTATTAACCACCGACCAAAATCTAGTACTGTCGGCCAAAACACTGGCTTTAGTAAGGGCCTGTTCCTTTATCTGTTTCTTCCTTGCCTGGATTGCAAGTTTATAGGCCTTCCTGCAACGCCTAATTAATATAGCGTCCCTTGGCTTTTGCATCAGGGCCTGTTTTAGTTCCTTGTGAGTAACTGAGCACATTTTGTCAAACCACCTTTTGATATTTGGGGAACATGTTCTAGAGTTAGAGGTTAGGTCAGTTGCCACCTGCTTAATAATACTATCAAAAGCTTCGAGAGTGTCATTGTCTTGTGAAGCAGGGTCCATACACACTTGGAACTCCGGTGCACAGGTTGAATATAGATTATCTAAGAAACTCACTGGTGTAATCCTTTCCCACTTCAGGCTCCTAGCTTGGTGTTTAGTGCTGATATTTTCGTTAGCAATTTGACTTTTGGCCCGCCCTCAAATGCGGCCAAAAGGGAGGCATCCAGTGTTAAGGGATTATGATCACTAAGGCAATTCCACGTGACACTTAGGTTCTTGGCAACTGATGCTAGTGATACAGATATCATGATGAAATCAATAACACTAGAACTACCACTGCCTACATAGGTGGGGACCAGTGCTGAGGAATCTGATTGCTGTAAACATAACAAATTGTGGTCTGAAAGAAAGCTTTCTAAATAAATACCCGATGGTGTATGCTCAAAATGATTAAACAGATCATCATGCCCGTCAACCTTCTCCATTGTAGGAATACAATTGAGGCTGCACTGATGGATGTTGAAGTCCCCAAGCATTAGTGTGTCGTGGTAAGTTTGACTTCCTTCCCCATAGCTTTCTAATAAAGCTTCCATAGCTAAGAGATGTTCTGTCTCATGTGATCTAGTGTACGAGTTATAAAAATTGACCACTAACAGAGTGGGGAAATTCTTGCGTGACAATGCCACTGCTAACACATTAGGTGAACGACAATCAATCAATTTTGCTTGATAAGAAAGCTTTAGTGAGAACATTAAAAGCAGACCCCCTCTGGCTCTTCCCATATTTGAGGGGACAGCATATTTACAAAACGTAGTAAAACCATCTAGGTAAAAACAGTTTTCAGGTTCCCATGTTTCCTGTAAAGCAATAATGTGATGTGTTCTAAGAAACTGTTCCCAAGCAATGTTACCCTGTTTAGACCTAAGGCCTGCAATGTTCCAGGACAATACTTTCACAGTAGGATCTACAGAATTAACCAGGGTAGAAATGGGTGTAGATACATTATTCAACAGTGGTAGAGGGGGAGGTGTGGGCACAAAAACACATGGGTTAGTGGAGGTGTTTAAAGCGGCTGCTTGCCTGGGGTATTTATAACCACAGGAGATAGTCAGTCATTTTCATCAAGGCTCGACGGGCAATCTAAAGGTAGGAAACGGTTAGTCAAAATTATCCCTGAATTCACATTTCTTTGTTGATTGGGCTTAGCCGGCTTGAGTGGAAACTGCCAATCAGAATTACTCGGGGGCGGTTTAGGGGGATAAAAAGATAATAAAGAGGCTATTCTAATTCGGGACTTAGTACCATCCCTGACTTGACAGCCTACCATTGCTCTTGCCTGCATGGGATTCTTAAAATTGACAATAATACAGTCTCCCTCCGCAGTTTTCCTAGTCCCATAGCCTACCCACCCCACCCTTCTGGCCATAATGATGTCAGCAGTAAACTGTGGGCCATTTTCCACATTGTTATTACACCAATGAGCCGTCTTATACATAAGATCCAAAGTTGTTTCCTTGGTGCCAGGAGTAAGTGTAGGTACTCCTGTTAAGATGGCGACTAGAGGCGCTGATTCGGGGGGAAGGTCGATGGTACTAAAAGTTTTGGCTATGGCCATGTTTGAGGCTGAGGAGGGGTGTGTGGGTGATGGGCCTACCTTAGTTTTTACCTGACCTTCCGTCTGGCCCGTGGGCAGAGCAGTGGCAGTCTCCCCAGCTTTGTGGTTGATGTGATTAATGCTGGATATGCTAATTAGAGATGGTGCAGTGTTATCTTGGGGGCTGTTTATCTGCGGCACTTGGATCACACCACCAGGTTCCGGACAGGTGTCCCCCCTCCCCCTTGTTTTTATGTCACTAACAGAGGGGCATGGTTTATGCATGGAGATAAAAGAATTAAATTTCAGCTCAATTTCATCCAGTTTTAAAAATATGGGCGCCAACAAGTCCTTAGTCAAAGACCCCAGCTTAGTAGTAAGATTGTCCAGCAACAGTTCAATTTTACATTCACAGGTACAAACAACAGGGGGTTTGAGAGTTTGAGGCTGCGGTAATTTCCTCAGAGTTCCTCTGCCGCCTCTTCTCTTTCGTTTGGAAGGTGGGCTGCCCAGATCCTCACCCAGAGTCGAGACTGCAACGGAAGTGCAGCTTGATGCTCCCTCCTCCTCGCATTGACCAGCTGTCGATGGTATTCCAGACATTGGCAGGAATATCATTCCAGTGCTAGTCAGCCTTTCATCCTACCTCGCTGATGCCAGAACAAATTTCTCAGATTCCATAGACAACCTTTTTTCGGTTAGGGCTATTTCCTTTGTAATAACATTATCAGCTTTCGTCAGAAAGGAATCTATAGTCCCACTTGAGCCAACTGCATTAGATCTCTGCGAGCCCCCCTGACCATTAGGTAGCTTCCTTTTGCTCATGGCTGATCAATAGAAAAAACGCATATAATATAAGATCCTGTTTACCGATGAGCTGATCATCAAATGTCAAATGTCTAAGATTGCAAAAGAAGGGGGAAACACGTTACTTTCAGATTCCACTTGATTATGTGATTATGAAATCAATCTGGTCAGGGGATGTTCCCATACGGCTGAATCCGTTAAGATGAATCAAAGGGTATGGCCCAGCCTCTCCCTCTCCCGTGCTTTTATCGCGCCTCCTGGCGCAGCCGCAGCGTCACTGGGAGCGCGGGATCAGGGGATTCTGGCAGCAGGAGTGATGGGCAAGGTGGCCGTTCCCCTCACGGCAGCAGTAGGCACTGCAGGCTGGCATCCCCTTCCATTATCCTTTATTTATTTCCCGGTGGAGACCGACCCCAAACCCTCAGTGGCCGATGATGATACTATAATAGGAATGTGGTGCAGTGATACTGTGAGAGGTGCTGCAGGAGCAGGTTCTGTGCGCTAGTCCGTCCATGTTGTTTCTGCCCTAGATCCTGTAATTTGCGTGGGACCAGGGTGGGGCCGGGGCAGAGCGCATGTGGCCAGCGGACCAGCGGACCAGGTGCAGGCTGCGCCTGAGTCTAACCGGGCCACCTCCGCAACCGTCTGCAGCCCACTCTCAGCAGCCGCTGTCTAACAGCTGCTGTACTCACAATGTACGGCCCTCCGGCGTTCCTGCACAACCTTCGCCCTCCACTGTGGACTATGGCTGTGTAATGCGGGAGATTAAGGTGCCGCCACTCCAGTTCATTATGCTTGCTTGTACTCACTTTTTGCACACTTTACTCGCTCAGGTCCAGCTCGGGGTGTAGCTTCACGTTGGCACCGTTTCATGGGCAATGGCCGCGGGTACCCTCGGGTGGCCGGATGACCGCGAGCTTCGGCGTCTCGTCTCGTCGGGGCTTTTGACAAGATTTTTCGGAGCCGAGCGGAGCCACAATCCTGAGCAATCTGGCGTCACCACCTCCTCACTGTTCTTGTGTTCTATCACTGAGGTGGCCGCTTTCTTCACGCTGAAGGCTTGTAGCTCCCGGAGACGGCTCCTCACCTCCGCCGTCCACCGTCCACCACCCGCCCAGCACAAAACCATAGGGGCATATTCACAAGGAGCTATCGCCAAATTAACAGCACTTTATCGCAGCCAAAGTCGTGATAAATTTACCACCCCATTCACAAGCCGGTGTCAACAGCCCACAGCACCAGTTTACCCGCGATAGCAGCCGCAAAAAACATCGCCACAGAGGACCCCCGCAAATATAGCTAATGAGATGCAGAGTAGGCGTTCCCGTGCCAAAAGCCGAGACAACATCACACCTCAACATTCACAACGACCAGCCACATCGGCGATAAAAACACAGAACAGGCGATAAGGCGCGTTAGCACCAGGAAATCTACACCTGCTCTGACCTGGTGTAAAGTGGGACAGCAGCCAGCACCACAAAAGGGAGCACAGCCCAGAGCCACACATGAAGGACAACAGATGTCCACGAGCAACTGAACATGCAGCACGGACACCGAAGAGGGCCACAACACCCACCGACACCACACCCAGGCCCGCAACACCCCCCCGGGACCACCCCCAACCCCGGACTAAGAAATTGCACACCAACACCACGAATCCCAAAACAAACATTTTGCCTGATGTCGCACAAGCAGGAAAATAAACATACATGCGTGGCCAGAAAATGGAGAATCAGTCATACAGCAATGCAATCACCAACACAAAACACCATACAAACAAAAGCAGAAACAACCCTTAGGATGAGTCCTAGCGGCTCCTCACTGGACAATCCGTAGCACACAGCCTGGAAGACCAAATCCAAGAGAAGGTGTGCCATGCGCCCAACAAAGGAAAGAGGGAGAGAGCGAGGGAGGGAGATGGAGTGAGATAGCACAAGCAGCGCAAGGCCACCCGGGCACCTGGCTCCACATGCCAACATGTGTGTGTACATCGCCATCCGTACACCATGAGCCCAAGGCCGTGTCCCAATCTCAGCGCCAAAGCCACATCACATTCCAAAAACGCAAGTAGTAGTCAGACAAACATCAGGGATGAAAGCACCATTGTCCCAATGCAGAAGGCGGGAGGACACCTGCACCTCTGACCTCGGTCCAGAACGCGCCTGGAACACCCTGATAGAGATGCAATGGCAGACGGGGACGACTCCACACCACGCATTCCGCTAATGAACCATCCGACTTATCCACAGCCCACACACAGAAGCCCCTGCCTGTGATACCCCCGCATGGGATGCCCTTGACACTCACGGAAACAGCAACCCATTACCCACAACGTTGCACACACATACGACTCATTGCTCAGAGCTGTGGCATATCCTCCACACAACTGCCGCAGTTCAGAAGAGTGCCGGTTCACGAGACGCACCAACGCAATGGCAGGCCATACCGGGCACATGCACAACCCCCGTCACGTGGAACAGTACTGTGCACTTATGCTGCATTTACTGGGCGCACTGCCACTGGCAGTACTGCGGATCAGTTACAGGCACAGCTTCCGCATTGCCCACGTCACCTGCGTCCAGCCCTGGTTCCACTGCCGAACATGCACATTCGAGTGTCCCATGGATGTCTGCCTATCCAACACAACTGTTGATGAATTGGACTATGACTTGTGTCTGCGCTCCCTGTTGGATCACGAACAGGAGTGTAACCGAGACAGCCGTGCATGGGATGCCTTGACATACTGCGTATGTATTGGTAGTTGTGCATGGGAGATTGCACAATTTCTCGTGTGCAGTGACCACATCGAGGCGCTCCCCTATTGGGCTGTGTTGCAGATCGGTGAGACGGCGTGGGCTGAGCACACCTGCCCGGACAACCTAATGGATTGGCTCACCCTGGTGTTCCTTGAACACTACAACAACGTACTATTGGAACACATTGCACATGAAGCTGCACGGGCCTTCATGGACGAGTAACTACGTTCCTGCAGCCACATCCGATTGCCACCCACAGCACATGGCCCAACAACTTGTTGCATCGTTGGGATTGCTCACATATCCCACCACAACAGAGGACACGTCTGCCTTCGGTCGGGCTCTGGATGCATGTGCGTGGAATAACACGTGTGTACACACACCTGTGCAAGGTGACGCAGGTCCATGGTCGGAGCAACACAGCGTCGTTTGGCAACGTTGCCAATTCGGACACACTGCTGGGGGAGAGCACACACATGGCAATGTAGCACGACATGTGAACCTGTCGGACCCTCACACCTGATCACTGTCAGCAGAGCAGACAATCTGCGCACTCCAGAGGCAGAGCACCATGCAGATCCCATGTGCAGTGAGTTGTGTCCCCTCTCACGGGGCAATGGGCAGACGCCAAACAACACATGACTCATCCAGCAAGGCAAGGTGGGCTGTGAGCGTTACCATCCGTGATGAATGTTGTCCATTTCAGCCCCAACATTTTCTGAACCTCGACAGGTACCCATGCTGCGTGTAAGTGTCTTAAGCATCGTCCGTACTGACACGCACATGCCAATAAAGTCTATGCCACTCCACTGGTGTCTAACTGTGAGGTGTGTTGTTTAGATTATCCACTCGTGTGCCACAATGAGCATCGTCCCAACACAGGAAGGAACTGACTGACGCATGTGCAATGGGGGTGTGTCCCTTTGGCAAGCTCCACCTCTGTGAGCCAGACATTGTTTTTGGATAGGTGCTGGACGACATGTGCACTTACATGACTTCAGCTATGTGTGTATGGTGTCCAACCTCTGACCAGGTGGAGCAATGTCATACATCACAACAGAATGTGTCCACACAGATGTGTGTAAGTCAGTATGCGACGTGAAGTTCTGTTGTCACACGTGGTGTAGGATACCACTCCTGGCCTGCCACCGTTTTGGTCACTCCTACACATAGCCCTATTCAACACATGGACGTGTGCCTACGTTGGGGGGTTGTGAGATTGTTGTTGATGTGCAATGGGGACACAGCTAGTACTCACCTTCACAGTCATCCAATTGGCCATGTGTCTCAGGGATAGACATGCGCATAGATGTCAGTTACCAGGGTGTACCTTCATGTGCAATCATTGTCCCTACATCCAGCCATACTTCCATACGTGAGTGAACATAGTGATGACACATCTGTGTGATTTAGAATGTTTTATTCACATTCAGGTGATTGACGGAGCTGGAGCTGTACATGGCCATCCAAGCCCACATCACATGGCAGCCCAGTGGTGGGCCAACCAGAGTCCTTTGGGGATTGCACAGTGATTAGGAAGAGGGAGAGTGCAGTCTGCAGCAGGATTGCTGTGTAATTGGCCAGCTGTGAAGAAATGGCAGTTCGTGTCGGGGTCTGGGTGAATGTCGCAGAGTGTTCCGGAGGTCAGTAGGAGGTATTTCCCAGGACATGATGCATAGGTCATAACCAGGCAGGGACAGGCCATATGGCGGTGATGGATGCTACTGCCTCCTTCCTCACACAGTAGTTCCCATCCCCTTCTCACTCCCCTGATACGGGTTCTGTGTCCAGTGTGTCCGGTGTGTGTGGCGGGGTGATGGCTGCATTGCTGTGTGCCCCTGACACATCAGACTGCGTAGGTGATGGGGCAGCATAACAGTGTGCCACGGACACATCAGGGGTCGGAGCTGTGTGTGTCGATGTTCCCGCTGCAGTCATCTGGGAATGGCTCAGTGACAGCAATGGCAAGATGAAGTACTGCAGGGCATTGAAGTTCCCAGCCACTACTCGCTGGTGTCCAGCCGTGGCAGACATACTTCCAGCCTGCATCTGCTCCATGGTCTCCATTGACCTCCGCACCTGTGCCAACTCTGTGCTGTCATGGCTGGTGCCTGTCTGACCAGACAGTTCTTGTATTAGATTCATGGTACCAGCGAGGTCAGCCAAGGTCTGTGGCGGAGCATGGTGCGTACAGGGGGTGTCCGATAGGGACTGTACGTGGTCCCTGATGGGACTCAGACACCTACGTATGGCATCGGGTTTGGCTGCCACAAGCTCGAAACCCACCCGCAGCTGATGAGCCAACTCCACCTGGCAACCCAACACACGCCGTTGGAATTCCTTGTATTGGTCAGGGGGGGTCCTGGGAGACAGCCGTGGTGGTGTGTGTTTCCTGCTGTGTGGTCTGTGCAGGTGGTGGGGTCACCTCGAGGCAGCTGGCCTGGCCTGCTCCTGGGGGTGGGGTGCAGAGGCTGTCCATTATCCGTTGCAGGGTGTCTTGACATATGTGCAGGTTGTCCTCTTCATCATCAATGATGGGAAGTGTGGTGTGCTCTGCAGGAGGTGTTATATGTCCCTCTGCAATGTGAAGGGGAGATGCAGGTTAACGGAGTATGGTGATGATTTGCAGATGTTTACATTCAGACTGCATGCCAATGTACATTGTGACTGTTTTGGGGGAGCTGGCTATTTGATGGCAGTCAGTGTGTTTTTCGACTACATGACGGATGTGTGGTAGTACCCGTACATTATCATCACACAGTGTCAGGCAATACCAGATGTGAGTGGACAGTTACTACGCACGAGCGGAACCTGTTGTGAGCTCTGTCCTGTGGGGCTGGTGTTGCACTTTGTACCACATTACCGTCATTGCTGATGTTCTGTGATTGCTATGTGTGTGTGCTGCATTGTGGGGGAGTTGCCCCTGCAGCGCTGATTTCATGTGGCCTTCTCCCTTTGAGGCGGGGTGCCTTTGAATTGTGTGCTTTTCGGGGCCTGATTTGCTTTTGACTTGGGTCATATGTGCTCTCGGACTGTTTTTGTGGCCTGGTGCATTGTTCGTCTGCTGCGTGTATTGTACGGCATGGGTTGTGGGTGCACGTGGACATGTCGGAGTGTGACCTGCTCCTTTACGGATGTGATCTGCACTGGGCTACCTCCATGTCGATTCGTGGGCCATGTCATTTTTTTTGGGCTGCTGCCATGCTATAGGACATGCAGTGTTACTTGCATAGTCAGTGTGGGTCACAGAGCCGCTGCTTTGCTGGATTCAGCACATGTGCATGGGTAGGTTGTGATATTGGTGATAGGAGGGGGCCCCTCTGTGCACATTGTGGATGGGGGCCTACTTGGCGTTTCTATGTGTGCTGCAGTGTGCCAAGGCAATCAGGGACATGTTCCACTGTCATTGTGGGTGTGCTGTGTGCTACACGTAATTGTGCATGTGTGCCATTGTGCCCATCTCCCCCATCCCCCCTGTCCCTAGTGGTTACTCACCCTGTTGCTGTTGGGTCAGGTCGTATCGTGCTGTGTCCAGGTCCCCCAATCCTGCCACCATCTCCTCACTGCTGACTGTGGCCACCATTTTCTCCAGCTCATCCAGCTCCTCCTGTGTCGCAGGACTTCCACCTCCAGTCGCCGTTGCTGCCTCCCTGTTGGCGGCGAGCTTATGTTTGGTCTGCCTTTTCAGATCATGCCAGCGCCTCTTGACCTCTTCCAGTGACCTCCTCAATACTCTGACTGCATTGACGTTGGTGACGATGGCCTGCCATTTTTCGGTTTGGGTTGCCAGTGCCGCAGTGGAGGTGCCGAACAGTTGTTCGGTCACCTCCGTGGCGATGATCCGGTCTTCCTGCGGACTGAACACGGTCTTCCTCTTCCTCTTGTCCTTGCCCTTCCCCGAACGCGGGGTTCCTGGCTGGTCCTCTGTGGGGCTTGTGGTGTTCAGCTTGTCCTCTGCACTCGGTCTGGGTGCATCCATGTTGCTACGCAGTTTGAATTGTTTTTGGGCTTTTTTTTTCTTTCTTTTATGGTGCTTTTTCCCGCCGGACGCGTGGGATTTGCAGGCCTGTGGCTGGTGTTCGCTGATCTCTGTACCGCGATTGGCCTCATCGCATGATTTCTCGCGTTTCGCATTTTTTAGGCATGGCGTTGATTTTCGCGCTGACATTTGACGCGTTATCTGGTGACTATCGCATGCTACCACCTTGTTGTGAATTCCACGTTGACACAGGGTTATTTCCCCGTGGTAGGCTGCGATATTGAAAGTTGCGTTACGCTACTCTTGCAGTAGTTAGCACACGTTCTTGTGAATATACCCCTTAGTGTTTAAATATCTGTGGTATTTTCTCAGATTTTCTTCAGAACCATTCCAAATCATTAAAATATCATCTATATATCGGGCACATTGAACCACATTGTTATAGCCCTCATACTTTGAATCGTTCCATTCCTGCTCTCTCTCATATCAACCCATAAATAGGTTGGCATAAGCAGGAACAAACAGCACATAAGGATCATTATCTCCCTTCCTTGTTAGGGCCCCCATGCTCGGCCTGAATGAAAAAAAGTGGATTTTTAAACAGCCGCTGAATATTTACACAAAGAGCTACTTACCTTCGTCTGAGTTTTGTGAAAACCGCATTCCGCCAGCTGCAGCAAATTTCACTTTGTGTGTCAGCCCCTTTAAGTATCGGCGTAGGTTCATTGATAGAGTCCCTAAGAAATTACATGCCCTTTGCCTGTGTGCTTGGAGTATTAACATGGCGGCCATTATTGAGAAGGAAAAAAAAGATCCAACTTCAGCGTAGTCTAACCAGCCATGAGGAACAAAGAATGCCTGTAAAGGAACATTAGGGTAAACCTTGTCCCGCAAACCACCTCAAATATGGCAGACTTACAAGTAGGTCCTTTTGCGATATTTACAACTGCGATGTGATCCCATCAAGTATGAGCACTGTAGGAAAATCTCCCTGTATACTGATTAGATGGCCATTTATTTTGAAAAAAGTTATCGGGCGCATATGTACTTGAATGCATTGAGTATGCCCTGTCTCCTGGTGACTTTCAAACTTGCTTCAAAGCTTTATTGAGAATTTTCTTAAATTCCTTAATCATGGTTGAGGTGATGAATTCACTAGAGGAGACGAGCTGATGGGTAGATTGATGGGATTTTGTAAGCAGTTGCAAGGTAAAGTTTGTCCATTCCGTAATCGGAGATACATTATTAGTAAAGTTTGCATCCAGCCATAATAGTACCACTGATGGAGTCATTCCATTTGAGCTGTTTGAGATTCTCCGTGCACATTCCCCTGAATGTCAACCTTGCAGAGGAGTGGTGTGGCAGGTTAGGTGACAGCGTGGTGATTTGTGAGCGATTATCACTTTGTGCCCGCGGAGTGATATAATAATTGTCGACAAGGGGGAACATCTCAGCATTGTAGATAGTATAGTCAAGGAAGGAACAGGTTTTCCTGCTGGTTTTTGTCCAGTTTGGCAGCCGTAGCATGTCCTGTGGGAACCGACCATTCAGTATTTTGTAGCCCACTCGACTATATTGCAAGACCATATATTCGCAAAGCATTCTACGCGAGCAGCCGCTTGGCTTTGCCTGTTTGAAGATGTTCTGGGCACTCTCCAGGTTGGGTTCCTCATGGTCATCTGGGATATCTTGGAAAAGATTTGTATTCATATCCCCAGTGATCAAGCATGCTGTTTTAGGGTAATCACTGGCTATGTCTCACAGGGTTTATATTAAACAATTACATTTGGACCTTTTCTCCCTTGGACTTGGACAGATGTAGACATTGATCAGTAATATTATTTGCTGTGATGTCACATTGCTGATCTTGATTCCTGACAGCCTGTTCACCTCAAATGTTAACAAGTTGATGATCCCTTTTAATTTGACTGAGGTGTAGATAGCCTACCTTTAGATCTACCATTCTTATGCTCCCTGAAGGCTGGTGTCCAGTGCTCGATGTAACCTACACTCAGGAGGCTTATCTCCGCCCATGTTTCCTGTAGGGCTGTAATTCGTGTTTTTTTAAGAATGTAACTACGTCTTGGGACTGAAGTTTCTGGGTGAGACCATTAATATTGCAGTAGCACTGGGATAATAATGGCGGCTTAGCGCTGATAAATGCTTGAGGACGAATTCTGTCAAGGCTTCTGCTGGAAAGTGCTGTGGGAAGCAAAGCCCAGTCTTTCCCTATGTGGTCTATGGTTTGTCCTCTTTTTTCACAGTTTTTTGTTATGACACATCCCTGGGCTTTTTTTTAAAATGCATAACGGTTTCTTCCTGTCAGACACTGTGGGAACTGGTGATTTTACTGGTACTGTGGGATAACCTGTCTCTTAGAAAGGGATGATCTTGATGCCCCATGAGCTAAAAAAACTCTTGTTGCGGGGATTCTGCACCTACACAGAACTATGCGCAGGAAAACAGGACCTCGGTGTATAGGGGTGTACCAACCTACCACCTTAGTACACAAAATCCCAAAACCGACCAGCTATAGTGTCTCATTCGTTCTCCTCCAAAATCAAGAAGCCACAAATGATTAGACAACCCAGAACACAACACTCCCGACTCTCTCCGGAATCGCGGTAGCAAGACATACCCTTTCGCTCGCTCACTCGTACTTGTCTACAGATAAGAATTGGCAGAGTCACTGTAATAATTCAAAATGTTTATTTTAACTATCGTGCTCTGTAATACAGTATATGAGCCACTACCAGCAGCAAAATGCATAAACTCAAAACAATTAGCATTGTTACAATTCCATAGAGTACAAAGGGGGATGTCATTATATAAAGACAGTGGAAAAAGGACTATAAGGCCTAACCACCCTCCCCTGGACTGGAAGAAGTTTATTATAAAAAAGAAGATCGCTGGGCTTTGTCAGCAGACCTCCTACCTTAAAGCCTATATGTAAGATTTACATCATAGGAACAGCATAGCTCTTCTCCATGGAAAGCGCTCTCTCCAAGTGTGTGTTAAAACAGCATGCATCCCCATAATATCAAAGCACGAGTCTCCAGCAATGCAGCTGTGTTTAGCATGTTATGTCTAGGTGCTAGGGACTGACCAGAACAGAATAACAAGGGGCATTGTTTATCAACCTTGCACATCGTGTTCAGACTAAACTCCAGGAACTTAGCAGAGAACGCGAAAGGCAGACAGTTCTCATGTGAAAGGCACAAATAGAGGCTTGCAAAATAAAGTCATGTAGTAACGTGCGCAAAAGCAGCATCATGGCAGCAAAGCTCATGCTAACTTAGCAATGTTGAGAATGACCGTAATGGCCATATAACACTCTGATCTAGATAATATTAACTGTACGATGATTGTCAAAATGAATGTTGTAAGTGTAGGTACTGAGATTTGATGACATTTAGGAGGAAGGAATTCTATTGCTATAATGTCACTGGACTCCAATCCGCTCAGTTCAGGGATGGCCTTTAGCAACCTGAGAATGTTCCCCCTATTTAGAATGTCATGAGGACCTTGCGAGCGATACTCTGGGCTGAACAGCAGCCTGGTGTATGGGTTTGGCGAAGCTGTTTCTTGGTTATATCCTTGATTGGGTCCACAGGTCCTACAAGGTGCCTGCTCTATCTTGTTTGGCTTCAGTATTGTTCCCTGCTGACACTCCTCATGAAGGTTGTGATGTGAGTGCTCAATTTTATGTGTTGTATCCTTTTGAGTGTTTAGTAGTCCCTTGTCCTTTTGTTATAGTTACTCTAATTGAGTACATTTAGGATCGTACCAGGTCATCGCTGACAGCTTTGGTGAGATTAGGTTGTTTGAGGGCTGCGTCTCAGGAGGACGGCAGGTTTTGTACACTCGGATTCACATTGACAATCCTAATTGTTGCTCCTACTCCAATGGTGCATTGGTTCGAAAGTGGTTGGGTCTGCCCCTCTCTGCTTGGCTCTGCAATAGGACACTTGGATGTCATGCCTTCTTTGCAGGTGCCTGAGTGTCCTGACAATTGACTTGACTAACCCTCGGGTTGTTTTTCAGCATCTTAGAGTCTGAGGATTCTGCTACAATGTATGGGGTCAGTGTTGAAGGGAATTGTGACTGTAAGGGACTGCATTCTGCCCCCGTTTGAATGGGCGGTGTCTGTTCTTTTTCTTGCAAATATTGGAAACAGGTTGCGGGTTGCAGAGGAAGTAGTGCTGCTTGTCTTGGTGCTCTGTTTTCAAAGCCTTTCCTTTTCCCTCTTACTGAGGGGTCATAATGGTAGAGGTCGTTTGGTAGCCATCTCGCCCGAGGCTGTCCCACTCCCTCATGAGGGAGCCTTCACTAGGGGCACAGGTATTATCACTGCCCCTGACTGGTCTGGGTCACATCTCCGGAGGGCTATGCTTCAGTCCGAGGCCCTGCACTCATGGCACAGGTGGAAGGGTTACCAGTTCTTGACGTCATTGCATCCAATGTTGCCGGGTTGCTAGGGGTCAATCAGGGGGCTTCATTTCCCATGTTAGGGATTCAATTTGCGTCATTCTGCGCCTTAGGAGCTCATTAGGTGGCTGCATCTGTGTGTTGCTGACTTAAACTGGGTCCCCAAGGGTGTCTATTGATTTCGGTCAAAACTGTACTAAGGAACATTGTGAGCAAGCGTAGGAGAACAGCAGCATACTGATTGCAGCAAGTTGATGTTTGATTGTGCTCTTATGATCAACTTGTTTAGATTGTCCAGTTTGTGATCGATTCCTGACATAAAACTAGCAAGTGAGCTCAAAAGATCAACTTGCACGTCCAATTTATCAGAGTGATAATTTAAAGCAGAGACTGTGAATTGCAAAGTTTATAGAAGTTGGGGCCAGACTGTGCTAGAGAGATCTGTCGCTATTTCAGGGGGAAATCTGACTTGTGGGGCTGAGTTCCTGGTGTGAAAGAAGGACTATTCCAAAAGAGATTGGTCATTTGGTTCCATACCTCCCTGTTCATTTGCAGGATTTTCGGAGCCATCCTGGTGAAGAGATTTCATGGGTGAAAGTGGTATTATGTTTCCTGTTGGAGCCAGGGTCCATTGAACCACAGGCGGACTGGAGATGCTGTCAATAACTGGGATCTGATTGCCACTGTGGTGGAGCCTTGTGCTTCCTGTTGAAAGAGTTCCTTGAGCGAAGATGGGGCATCAAAATACTTGCTGCTTGATATGACTATTGGTGAAAGATTGTGTTCAGGGGGGCTCATCCGAGGAGGTGACTGCCGTTCAAACTTTTAATTAAGAACGGGTGTTACAAACAATGCCGCTTTTTTCATAGGGCTTGCTTAATTTGTTCCCTCGTTTGCCTCCGTTGAGCTATTAATGAGGCCGTTGTTGCCCAGCCATTGCAGGGATGGGTTTTATCGTAGCATAGAATGTGAATAGCGGGGGACTCCTTGTTGGATATTCTGGGTTAAGATGTGAGGTAAAGGCACTCTCTTTTCCTGTGGCCATATCTGTACTATTGATTGCCTTATCAGCAACAGGGGTCTTCTTGAAGAAGTCCCAGAGCATTCTCTTACAAGGGCCTAAAATGCGTACTGCTCAGCTGTTTTCCTGGGTGGCAGTTTACAAACAGCCATGGATAGTTGTGACCTGTTTCGTGTTTTTGAATTTTGTGGCGGATGAATCCAGTACATTTATTGGTGATGGGACGTTTGAAGAAGAGCATTGTTGGTTAAATCTTGAGGTCAATGAAGAGGACTTTCTGGGCCTACAAGGGGACTTTGTGTCGCTCTTCTTATTCTTCCAGCTTTGCTGAACTGTCAGTGGCTCTTTCTTTGTTCTGCCTGACTTCATGGCTCGAGGGTTGTGGTCCGGAGCTATTGCTGCCGCATCGCCCCCCCAGCAGGTGTTTTCAACTGAGTGTTGGGGAGGGGCACGAGCATGCTATCTGTTGTGGGGTGGCTTAGTGCTGTGGCTATTGCACCGCCTCACCTCCCCCTGGGAAGAACTTTCCACTGAGCACTAGGGGAAGGGGCAAAAGCACACTATCTTTTTTGTGGAGTGGACGGCTTATCTGGCTTCGAGGCTGTGGCCTGCTGTAATGGCTCATGAGGCCTCCTGAGGGTCAGGGATGTGGGAGAGGCGGCACCTGGAAGGTTCAGGAGCTGCACCGTTGGCCCTGTAACTGCAGGTGACTGCAGATATAGATACTGTGCTCTCTGCTGGAGGGTGTGCGAGGTCGTCTGATTGCAGAGGCCAAGCCAGGCCTGGCCAGACTGGGCTGAATGAAGCATTCTTAAATAACAGATCACAGCAAGGGCCAAGAGTAAGCTCTAGAGTGGGAACAGGGATTTTAGAGTGGCTGTCTGGGGCCACCGCTTTGCTGTGCAAAGGGGTGTTGAGCTGGTATGTGACACCAAACCAGGTGGTGCAAGCTGCACCGACATAATGCCAGCCGCCTCTGCGTCTACTAGTTATGTGTCACAGCCCAAAGGCCTTTCCTTGACTCATGCTCACGCTCACACTGATGCTTCAAAGCTTGCAACAGTCCCACTTGTTCCTAGTCTCCACTGAGTCCAATCTGCTTACTAACAGTGCGCGGGTTGCAGGACCTGGGCTACACCAGGCTGTTGACGGTGGAGGGACGGTCATGGCCTGTGGCGGAATATCGGGCAGGAGCCCCAGGCTCTGGGGCCTCCTGGCCCGGGCTTCTAGGCTTACCCCCTTCTCTGAGGGAGGAGGGCCCAGGCTTCTAAGTTTCCCAGGATTTTCCCCCTCCCGGGGGAGGGAGGCGCTGAACAAGCAAGAAACCGCCACCCGGCACTCAGTCAAGGTCGAGGGGAGGTCATGGCCAGTGGCCTCTGGTCTATGCCGGAATGTCAGGTGGAGGTTTCGGGGCCTCAGGTCCCTGGGTCCTGGGGTTTCCTTCCTTCTCTGTAGGTGGTGAGTCTAGGAGCAGGTGAGAAACCACCACTCAGCTTGATCAGTGTCAGCATCCCTGGCCATGCCCACAACTCGTCCGCACTGCAACACCGAGAGCTCTGGTTCACTGAGACAATGCTGCCTATAGATCCGCACACCCAAATAGCTAAAGGTGTGCCCATAAATCCATTGACCCTTCCAGCCTCTCTGGGCTGCACTGATAAAGGCAAATTGGCAAGATTTGCTATTGTTCATATTAAAACCTGAGACCTCACCAAACACTGTTAAAGATTGCATCATTGGTTGCAGGCCTGTGATAGTAAAGAGTTACATCGTCAACATATGACAAAATTATATGCCCCTATTAGAAACCATACCAAATTATTTTATGTGACTAGACAGGTCTTCCATTGCCAGGGCAAACAACAAGGAAGACAATGGACAGCCAAGCCCCACCGACCAACGATCCAAACTAATACTATCAGTTCCGACTCGTGCCACTGGGAGAGAGTACAACAGCCATATCCATGCATTAATCTGTTCACCAAAGCTCAATCAACATTGGAAATCAAAAAGGTTTTCCTAAACTAGTTATGACAAAAAGCTTTTCTTTTTTTGGCAACACATTGCAACATTAGTTAAGACCCTGAATTTATAGTCTGGAATTCTCTAGGAAAACATTTTTGTGCCCGTGTGTAATTGGTTGCCGCTTAGCTATGGTTCCTAAGTGCATATGTTGCCCAGAGACTTCAAAGGAGGAGGCTTTGTTTAGCCCCATTAATCTCTGCTATCTTTCAACAGTGCCAGCACCTCTCTCATGAAGGAGTAAGCAGGGAGAGGAGGCCTGGACGGGCACATAGGAGAACATGCCAAGCCACTCTGTAGGCTCTTGCTCCTTCTTACATTGTGAGCAGGGGTGTACCCCCATTTGGAAGATCTAGGCAAGGGTCCTTCCAGTCCAAGTTCCAACCAAGAGCTCTGCACTAGTTGGGTTCACTTTTATCCTCCAGGCAGTTTGCCTGATTCAGCTGCAACACAGGGGCTAAGTCACATCTTGCAAGGAGCAACACATGTCCTCACCTGAGGGCTTGTATCTCCTTGCCATCATCAGTTACCCAGCCCACAGCAGGCATGGGAGGATCAGTCAAACAGGACCCAGCACTCCACTCACTCATGAGTCACGAGCTGGATACATGCCAAAAATGACTGCAGCAGTTGCTTTCTTTAATAATGCGGTCTTGCTGATATTCCAGCATTGTCAATCCACCACTAGGGCCCTTAGAGCCAGCACTCTTCCAAATCCTCAGTGAATAATGGGTCACACCTTTGGGGATTATGCGGGTCACTTTAGCGCATATTCTGCAAAGGAGAACAGTCATGCGAAGACATACAGCTGATGGCCCCCAAATGATTGATTCCTCTAGATGTAGTTTATAGAAACTCCTCATACATGTCTCATGATTATTTCCAACCTGGATGCCTGGCTTCCCTTTCTTGTAGTGAAGAAAAAAAGGTCTGTCAGTTCTCCTGCTTTCCGTCCCCATCTCACTACTTTCCTCCTTTGTTCTTGGGCTAGTCTGCCTGTAGACAGAGATGGGTCCCTCTGCTCTCGCTCCTCATTTGTGACTGTGCTTCTCTCCACTCCTATACCACTGCTTAACATATCCCTGCCTGCTTGTGACACCTTATTGATTTTTGCTGAGGAATGATCTATCCCCCTTTTGTAGTGTAGTTACTATTTCCCTAATAGGCTCTGCGCATTGGAATAATATAACCTATAGGTTTGACATAGGACTAAGGTCGGTATGTCCCTATCGATTATATTAAACTTAATTACCTGTGCCAGCTAGCTCAGAGGCCACTAGAAACTCCTTGAGAACAAGAAGGGAGTAGTTTCTGGCAACCGAAAAACATGACAACTTTGTTTCCTTTAGAAGCGGAACATGTCTCAGAATCGTGGAAACAATAGATAACAGTTTCACTCATTCAATCGTGCATGCTTAGTTTCTGCAGAGTTACACAGAAAGGAAAGACGGGCGTTTCAATAAAAAGGGTTTTATTGAACAGTCTTGTTTCTCGTGTAAGAGATATGTGCTGTTATGATCACAAGACAGTATGCAAGATAAATAATGTACAGCGTAAGCAGTAGAAATAAATAATACTGCGCTAGCATTATCTTTTAGCATATATACATAAATAACATGAGCTAAGAATGCGAGTACTCATACAATGCGTCTCTAAGCTAGTTCTACCCCAGTGTACCTAACCTAGTCTAGGTGTAGGGAAGAGTAGAAGTAGGTGGAGTATTCTCTAGTATGGTAGACTAAGAGTATGTTAAGTCTAGTATGCCAAGAGTCCCTCTAGGATCTAGTCCGCTCCATACCTTGAGAATGAGAGAGGTGGGAATCTCCTGCCGGATCTTGGAACTCTAACACCCCGCGAAGGGAGTCAGAACACTGGAAGCTGGATTCGTCTGCGTGCAGGAATGACAGCGTCTTCTCAGTGCGTCAGGCGGGGATACGGGCTCCTCTGAAGTCGAGGTCTCCTCTAACTTGCTTGGGCAAGGGAAGGTATATTTATACCTGGTAGGTGTCGGGGAATGTTAGCATTGACGTGAGGTCGGACAGAGGAAGACGTCAGGAATGAACCCTTAAGGTATAACGGTTCATACATAATAGATGAGTTCTTGGAGAAATCAATAGTCCTGTGCTAGGGGAACTACCGAAGCTTAAGGGTCTGGTTTCTAAGAACTCGTTGTGACGTTAGGGTGGATGGATGTCGGTGACCATGCCTTTATTTGGAGTGCACGCTTAATGCCTAAATAAGGACAGGGATTCTATGCCTATATAAGGGCAAGGCGAATTGTGCCTATATAAGGACATGATTCAGGATAACCTATATACGGACCCCTAAAGCGGAATACAACACCCACTCCATCTTCGATTGAACGATAATACTAAATGCTTAACATTTAAATGCTAAACATAAAAGTACCACATATTACTAAAAACATTTCTAAAAGCATTTTAAAAGAAGCTCAAACTGTTGAAATGCAATAGGTACTGTACATTTAAAGCATTGTTTTCATTCTAAGCATATAACGGAAGTGGAATGCAACGTGAATGAAACAGTAATATATACATATGATGAAATGGTCGATAAGTTCTTACAATTAAAGCCATTGCATATCATGGAAGTAAATGGAATGTTAGACAAGTACGGTGACAATGTGTCCCTGGAAGTATTCAAAGAAGTCTGTTTTATAAGACTAGTTCTACTGTAAGCAGATTGTTCATGTGCCATGTAATTTCAAAAATTTAAAAAGAAAAAAGTTCAATTCTGGGAAAAGTTCCAAGTTTGAAAAATATGAAGGCCAAATTTCATTGTTGCCCTGGTACACTGTGAGCCGAATCAAAGTCAGTGTATGGGTCTGGCGTAAACATTAGATCATCTATTTCCGTAGCCAAAATATCGTCCACCGAAGTTGGCGACATTTGCAACACCTCGTTCAGAAGGTTAATTGCACAGAGATGAGAAACATCGCCTTCAGCAGAAGATGCAATGTTCGCGTCCGTTGTTACCTGTGTGCCCGTTGATCCATCTCGTACCTCAGCAGCAGCCGGAAGCGTCTGTGAGATCTCAATGAATGCCGCCATCAGGATTGGAAGCCTCTGGGGACAACACACAGCATGGGCCGTTATCGGGTCCAGCAGAGTATCGATATCCGTTGGCATGACTGATGGGAGTTTTAGACAGGTGTCTAGCACGCATTCTTCACCGCAAAACAGGCAGCGTAGAACAGGTAAGATGCAATCTTGCCAGATTGGTCTGAATGACAGGATCCACGTTGTATTAAGTTCCCGTAGACGAGGCATGCCCAAAAGCTGTACTATTCGCACACGGCATTTCCGTTCAAGGAGGGCTCTCTCCACATCGCTCGGAGTGATGTTGGCGAAGAGGCTTGCCATAGCGTAGTAGGAGGAATAGAAACAGAATTCCTGCAACAAGTGCTAGAATTAACGGCACACCACCAAACACCGAATGTGCGAAGTTTGGGATGATTCCGAGGACAGCCTGGAAAGGTGCTAATAGTCCGGAACAGATGGTCTTAAATACATGTACAATTCCGCTTGTATCCGACATATTAAAGATACCTCCTATCATTTCTACGAAATGTATAGGGCAGTTTGTACGAATGAAAGCTTGTATCTCAGCCGAAGTCCTTGCAACTTGTAGATCATAGGTTTCTTTGGCCGAGGTCAAAGGCACTGATTGTTGTATAAGCATGGCTTTCATTCTGCTTAAAGTATCAAATCGTATAAAAGACATTCAACGAAGGCCATAGAGGCGACTCCTGACTGTGTCTATTGGGGCAAACAATACTTGCATACAGCAAGTGAACCTGGAGTTGACCGTTACTAGATATGGGATGCCTGGCAACATGCCACAGCAACTCTGATCATTCAACATGAGGTAACTCCCATTAGAAAGTTGTCCAAACGTTGGATTAATCACAGCAGCGGGTGTACCCTGCTGGTGGCAGGACAAGTTTGCCACAGAACCATTACAAGCCCCGTGTAAAGAAATGTCCTTACAAATCAGTGAACCGCTTAGTGCACTTTCACAGTGTGTACCACTTAGAAACACTTCACGATCCCCACTCCAACATCTATAGGTGTAAGGTAAATTCCAGGATGTCTTAATGTATTCTTTACCCAACCTTTCATATTTGCCTGCTTGCATCTGTTTAAGGCAATACTGAAACTGGAAAGTAGTCACAGGTAGACTAATTTTGCCATGAATAAGCCATTCTGTAGCTGGTTTTTCTGCCACTGTGAATGGTAATTTGTCAAGTTTTTCAATGCTCAGTACTGTATACTTTGTTCCCCTTTGTGCCAGTTCGATCTGTTTATCAGTTAGATTGTATTCTGCAAACAGAGCCGTCGTGTTGATAAAACGCCAAGGCACATAGCCCGCACGCAAAGATTGCAGCGTCCAGCTTAATAACATAATAGAACATAACTGAGACTGGCCTTGCTGTAACATGGCTAAATCTGGTTCCAGTATGTCGATAGCAGAGGATACAATACTGTCCAATGAATAAATTCTGGAGGACAAAGTTGTTAACCCATTGTCGACCACAGAGAGGGTTTTCTCTAAGTTAATACGATCAAGTTCATGTATTCGTTCTGCGGCCTCCATCTGTGACACCTTCCATGCTTCATTGTAAGCAGCATAAATGCCAGTATATATGAAACGTTTTTGACGCGGTTTTCTTGGTCCAAGCAAGAATTCCCTAAGGTCTGCGTCTTCTTTAAGTAAAGATAAGTGTTGTTTCACACCTTAAGTGCAGATTTTTGCAGGCAATCGAGGCATAATTTTCCTACACTGTGTTGTTATTACCCCTGGATGCTGTCTTTGGACGTATCGTGGGTCTGGCCTATGAATAGTAAACCCCTGTGTTTTATTCAGGAATCTCTCTTGACAGTTGTTTGTGTCTGTGGGCCAGATCAACCATTTTCTCCAATCAGGATTTGTTCTGTTGAGTTGTAGTATGGTGTCAACTGTAACCGCTGCCTGTGTATTGTTATCACTTGCAGGTGTTGGTACAGAAGGATTTTTCATGTCTTTGATCTTGGCTAACCCAAGACAAGACGTTTGTTGGACCGCGTCATTCAAAAACATTATTTGTTGAGGGACGATACAGGCTCTAAATAAGGCTTCTATCCCCTGCACTTGCCAATCTTTAGTACCCCAGACAGATTTTGTGTCTATTGTCTTTCCATAAGTCGAAACCCTGTCTAGACAATTGGGCAATAAATGTTGCAGAGTAAATCTGTTTTGTATTTGTTAACATAATTTTCAGTCCTGTTTTGTTTACATTTCTTGGGTAAAATGTTTCTGGATCAAATGTATTGTATCCTGAAAAATATGGAAACTTCTTAGCAAATGTTTTTGAACTACCTTTTGGTGGTGTAGGACAATGCTCCCATTGTTTAAACATAAACACATTTCTAGGTGTTGCAGATTTATGCAAAAAATGATGACCATAGTGGTTATAGCAATACAGCTGTTCATAGTCTGATGAACCCTCTAAATATTCATTATTAGAAAATGCAGCAGATTTTTCTAGGTCAAACATCATATTATTTACAGTTTCAAAGTCCCAATCATCAGAAAAGGTACTGGATTAAACAAAGTCACTTAGTGAAATCTTAAATAAAAGTGGAATGTTCAAATGTTCCGTTGGGCCAAAGATATCGAAATCAGTTTTGTCCCACACTATACCATCCTGTATAGGAACGGCTGTGATGTTCACTGCAGACAAGTCTCTTGTTTCACGATGGGATGATTTGTGAGGTTTCAAAAGTAAGTTCACTTCTTTTCTTTCAATGTCCAAATGGATGTATCTCCCATTTATAAGCACGCTCATAGTCATAACCAAAGCTAGCCAAAGCAGGAAGAAAAATAGTCCAGAAATAACCCAAAGTTCAATCCATGGTCAAACTAGATAAGTCTTTTTCAAAAATTGCAAAAAGTCTTGTACTTGTTGTTTAAAAGTTTTTGATGCTGGCGACGTCTTGGGCTCACTCGGATCCTCAGAAAACGTATCAAAGTTAAATGAAGTAGCCAGAAGCAGTTCTGTCAATTGTTGGAATTGCATCAGGATTTGTAGAAATTGCTGGGACCAGTTGATCACTTGTTACATTGGTGTAGACAGGTGTATTTGGACGAACTGTTACTTGTGTTTCAAGAGGGATGAGTTCCATAGCATTGTTGCTCAGTCCTTCATCTGTTACTGCTGAAGTCTCGATGGTTATCAGTCTTTCAGTCTGAACCTCTTGGATAGTAGCGAGAGGAGTGTGTCTGCTACTAGGTCGGAGTCCACTAGGCCTACTATTTAGTATTGGCCACATACTGTGGTTTGATGTTGATGGACACAAATCTTTTCTCCTTTTTTCCAGCAAGGGGCGGCAGAAGTACTGTTCTTATACCGTGTATGGCTAGGACAGGTACTGGTTGTCTGTAAGAAGGTCCAAATTCCTTCTTGTCCGCAATCTTCTCTCTGACTAGATCCCCAACTTTTGGAATCCAGACAGACCTTGCTGGGACCGCCGGTTTTTCCCCAGTGGTGGTTGGCTGCAGGAATACGTTGCTTTGTTTCATTCTTATTTCCTTTAAGTCCTGTAAAACAGCCAAACTATCTTTGATATCAAAGGGTTTATTTCCCACCACTGTGCCACTGCATTCCAGATCAGGCACCCACATTCTTGTCCCAAATAGGACCTCATATGGAGTGACCCCCCCCCTAGACAACTTCTTGGCAAGTTGTTTAATGAGCGTTGGACCCCATAAAGATGTTTGACCCACCCATCACCCGAACCTAATACCCTAGCTGTTATAGACTGCTTTATGTCCCGGTTTTTCCTTTCCACAACAGAATTTCCCTCAGGATGAAATGGAGAGGAGTACCGCAATGCAACGCCCAGACTGGCCATGGCGTCTTTGTAAGCCCGAGAGCTAAACGCAGGGCCCTAGTCAGAATGTAGCGTGCCTATTGCGTATGTGCCGATAAAGATTCGCAAATCTTTTATAACAGTTCGAGCGTCAGCCGAGCGCTGAGGCCATATCCATAGGAACCTTGATTCAGTATATGTGGGAATGCATTTGTCCAGATGGACGCCTGCGCATAGATAGTCTAATGCTGTCTAACAATGGTGTCTGTACTGGGCAGCTACATTCGTAGCATGGTGTCTGGTGGCTTTCTCGCTGTAATTTACAGTCTAAGCAGTTATTGATGAATATGTGTATTTCTGTATTCATTCCAGGCCACCAGTACATCTCTTTTAATGTCAATATTGTTTTAAAGATCCCTTGATGTGACAGACCCTCCCCCAGATGTGTTTCATAAATCAAAGCTGCTCTACGTTCCATGTTTGGAATTACCCTATCCCCCACTCCAGGGATTTGAGCAAAAGGAACGCTGTTCGCATCAATTACATATGAGTACTTGAGTGGAAACTTTTTTGGTAACGCTGCACCACTGCCTTTGCTCGTAGCATTGACAGCCAACATTATCTCACTGTCTATTTTCGTTTTTGAACGAGTGATCGCAGCTACGGAAGCCTTCTGAACAGCCCCCTTTGCGGCTTCGTCAGCCAATGAATTCCCTGTAACGTGAACGCCATCACGTTGATGACTCAGTGTATGGATCACGTGAGCCTTTGGTAGTTTGCTTTTTAACTGAACTACTTGTTCCCAAAGCGTTTTATGCTTTATTGTGCCACCTTTTGCATCTTTGAACCCGTTTTCAAGCCAAGTTTGTATATATTCATTATACGACTGCACACAGTAGAAAGAATCGCACACTATTAGTGTGGGGAATTCTCAATCTGTACTTTCAAGTACCAGTTTGAATGCTTGTAGTTCAGCTCGCTGAGCTGTGCAATCTCCTAGAGACTGGGTTTTTGTGACCATACGTCTGAAGTTGCCATCGCGCATGCGACCTTTAACGATTGCGCACGCTGCACTGTAAGCTTGCTTACTCCCTGTTGCGGGTTGTGCGGATCAGTCAGTGTAAATTATGAATTCGTACTGATCGAGAGGCAGAATCTCAGTAGGCAGAGGACATTCATGTTCATATTGCAGGAACGCTTGTGTTTTTAAATCGGGATCAAAAACATATTCAACATCTGTTGCAGCAAGAGAATTAACCCATTGTATCCATTTTGGTTGTAATGCTTTAGCATTTGGAATGCTCGCTTTAGTTACCGCCTCTAAGGCCGGTACTGGGGTTACGACAATAATGCGTTTCCCTTGGGCTCGAGCTCTTTCTTTTGCTACACTTACCCGTGTTTGTAAGTGATTTGTTGCTAACATGTTAGCCTGGAGTGAACGCAAGATTTCTGTGTGTTCCTGTGTCCAATTTTTGATTGAAAAATCAGGTTTGATTAATGCGTAGAGGTTTAACCCTTTCTGCGTAATTTAGAATGTAAGTTCTTCCAAAATTTAGGAAACCCAAGATGGATTGTTAATTTTTCAGCGTCTTTGGAGGTTGGAGCAGCGCACACCTTTCTATAAAGTTGGCTGCCAAGCTCTTGCCTTCACTTGAAAGCTCATATCCTAGAAACAGGACATTGAGTTGGGCAATTCTGGACTTTTTGAAGTTGAATTTGTAGCCCTCAGAGGCAAAGCCCAGTATAATGGTGCTCACCCTGTTCAAGTGTTTGTCCAGGTCATCGTCTGTCAGATAGATGTCATCGACATATGACAATGCCTCATTGTCATAAATTTGTAGTAACTCCGTTACTCTCGCTGAGAATAACCCCGGGCTGTTCTTGAACCCTTGTGGGAGTCGACAAAATTGACGCTGGGTCCCCATTATTGAGAAGGCTGTTAAGTACCTGCTTTCAGGTGCTATGTTTTGACAAAAGAAACCATTTGAAATATCTAATGTGTTTTTATATTTTTTACGCACAATGTTATTCATTAATGCTGTACTATGTGCATTTTGCACTGCAAAAGTTTTAGAACAAGTGTTTAAGTGTCTGTAATCCAAAACTAGACGATAGGTATTGTCTGGCTTGGAGACAGGAAACAAAGGATTGTTCATTGAAGAGGTGTATGTTTCAATCACCCCCTGGTATTCAAGTTGATCTAAGAGCTCCCTGACCTGTTTTTTAGCTTCTTGCTTTATTGGGTACTGCCTCTGTGCAGTAGGTTCATTTTTTAGATGTATTTTATGGTGAGGCGAATCCTCATCCCATCCTACATGATTTTTGTATAATGCTGGGGCCTGGGCAACTGCCCATTTCCTGGCATAAGTATATTTTAGGTGAATTGGAATATGGTTAGAGAAGGCAGGCATAATAATATCCTCGCCATGTGGGCACTCCCTGACAAATTGTGGTGGCCAGTCTTTTTCTGCTAGAAGTATGTCATAGCCCCTTGAAAGTTTTTCCCCAAAAAGTACTTTCACCTGTCTAGGTATGTCTCCCTCCATCCGGAGTGTTATTTCATATAACTTTTGTGGTGTACTAACCCTGGTGTCTACAATCTCAACTGTAATGTACTCATTCAAGTCCACTATCTCCAGAAGTCCCTTCAGGTTCTGGCGAGCTATTGTGACTTCTGCTGCACTGTCCAGCATTGTCTGAGCCCATTCTCCGTTCTTGAGTTGTGTTCTCAGTATCCTCGGCATGTCTGACCTTCAGACCTGCTACCTTCTTCTTTGAGAATTGAGGTTTTGATTTATTTTTCGGAACGTGTTTGTCGTCTTTCGATTTCACGCGTTCTTCTCTATGTTCTGACCGTCCTCTTCTTTCCGATGTCTGTGACGAGATCTGAAAGGTACGAGAGGAACGTGTATCAGTATCTTGATACCTGTCAGGCTTTTTCAAATTATCCCTATTCCTGAGGTTATACCTCCTTTCAGAGGGTTCCTTTTGAGGAGACCTACCTCGGGATTGAGAACGTTTCTCTGAATTATTTTTATTAGTTTCCCACTTCTTTTTAGAAGATGTAGGAGTGTGTTTAATAGAGTCCTTCTCAGGACTTTCAGATAGTTTTGGCTTCACTGGTCTTCCACCCAAACTATCTCTGCCTAATTCTGCATAAGATTGTTCTATTATTCTGGGTAACTCAGTTTGATGTTCTGTAACATCGAATTCCCTTAATCGTTGGCGGATCACCACTGCTGCTGCCTCCCCTTTAATATTAGATAATATTATTGTTGAGACCTGGTCGAAATTTTTCAGTAATTTCATACCTAAATTTAGAGCAGGCTCTGCCCCGTATTCGTTTTGAATTTGTTTCAGGACATCAGGTATTACTGCAATTGATGGAATACCATGTGTGTTAGTATAGATGGCAGCAAAGACTGAGCCCCAAGTGGTACAGTCTTCCAGTTGTGGTGTGATCCTCATCGGTAAACAGATGGTTAGGATTCTGTGTTTCTCATACGGGCTAGTATTTGGAAATACTGCTTCGATTTGAGTAATTTTTTGAGCTATCCAGAACGGAATTTGCTCACGTTTTGCGGGCATTTTTCCCATGACTGCGTATAGAGTCTGTGGTTTAATTTTTAGTGTATTCCCCGGTTGAGGAGTTTGATTTGGAAGTGTCAATGGTGGTTGGACTGTGAAAGTCCGCATGACATATTGGACTAATTGTCTGTAGATTTTTATTAACTCTTGTAGTTGAGTAAGTAGTTCCTCATCTGACATTATATCGAGTTCAGGATGAGGAGTGTAGCCGGCTAGGATCGGCCATGTTGCTCCTGGTCTACCTAGTGGACGGAGCCTGGTTATGTTTCTGTGATGTTTTAGGGCGCCTTTAAACCAGAGCTGATGCTCCTGGTATGTTAGTGGAATTTCAATATCCTCGAAAGGAATATATTCCTCTGGTGGATCATCTTCTTTGTAGAAGTGAATTAGTTTTGTTACTGAATTTGATTCAGGAAATATTACCCATGAATAGAATACCTCTGTCTGAAAGGATTCGTGTGCCTCTATCACGAAAACTGCTCTACCGCCTCTCGGTGGTAGGCCGTGTTTTATAAGTTTTAGAGTGATGGCTCTTCTGAAGTTTGGAGCTATGTCTATAACACCCTCCTCAGGTTCATTTAAACCTGTAAAGTTAAAAACTGCTAAGGCTGGGTCAGCCGCAGCTCCACCGTTTTCGGTCATTTTGTTTTTTTGAAAAATGTAGAACAAGTTTCAAGGAAACAAAAAGATAAGGTGCACAATATTTTGGAACACTGTATCCTTCAACGTTAAACAAACCAAACAACTAATATATAGGGTGATTCCCTATTTAGTTATGGCGGATATTTAACCCTACCCACTCCGGACGTCTTATGGAGTATGTGAGTAGGGGTCTCTGAGAAAAGCACGAATGAGTTACTCAGTATCTAGCATTAAATTACTGCCTTACCAAACCGTTGGGCGCCATGTAGTTTAGTTCCTATTTCCCTAATAGGCGCTGCGCATTGGAATAATATAACCTATAGGTTTGACATAGGACTAAGGTCGGTATGTCCCTATCGATTATATTAAACTTAATTACCTGTGCCAGCTAGCTCAGAGGCCACTAGAAACTCCTTGAGAACAAGAAGGGAGCAGTTTCTGGCAACCGAAAAACATGACAACTTTGTTTCCTTTAGAAGCGGAACATGTCTCAGAATCGTGGAAACAATAGATAACAGTTTCACTCATTCAATCGTGCATGCTTAGTTTCTGCAGAGTTACACAGAAAGGAAAGACGGGCGTTTCAATAAAAGGTTTTTATTGAACAGTCTTGTTTCTCGTGTAAGAGATATGTGCTGTTATGATCACAAGACAGTATACAAGATAAATAATGTACAGCGTAAGCAGTAGAAATAAATAATACTGCGCTAGCATTATCTTTTAGCATATATTCACGTACATAAATAACATGAGCTAAGAATGCGAGTACTCATACGATGCGTCTCTAAGCTAGTTCTACCCCAGTGTACCTAACCTAGTCTAGGTGTAGGGAAGAGTAGAAGTAGGTGGAGTATTCTCTAGTATGGTAGACTAAGAGTATGTTAAGTCTAGTATGCCAAGAGTCCCTCTAGGATCTAGTCAGCTCCATACCTTGAGAATGAGAGAGGTGGGAATCTCCTGCCGGATCTTGGAACTCTAACACCCCGCGAAGGGAGTCAGAACACTGGAAGCTGGATTTGTCTGCGTGCAGGAATGACAGCGTCTTCTCAGTGCGTCAGGCCAGGATACGGGCTCCTCTGAAGTCGAGGTCTCCTCTAACTTGCTTGGGCAAGGGAAGGTATATTTATACCTGGTAGGTGTCGGGGAATGTTAGCATTGACGTGAGGTCGGACAGAGGAAGACGTCAGGAATGAACCCTTAAGGTATACAGTTCATACATAATAGATGAGTTCTTGGAGAAATCAATAGTCCTGTGCTAGGGGAACTCCCGAAGCTTAAGGGTCTGGTTTCTAAGAACTCGTTGTGACGTTAGGGTGGATGGATGTCGGTGACCATGCCTGTATTTGGAGTGCACGGTTAATGCCTAAATAAGGACAGGGATTCTATGCCTATATAAGGGCAAGGCGAATTGTGCCTATATAAGGACATGATTCAGGAAAACCTATATACGGACCCCTAAAGCGGAATACAACACTTTTCCAACAATGGCAGGGGGGGTCCATATGCTAGTGCATAGCCCTCCCATGGGCAGTCTAGTGCAGTGTTCTGTTTCTTCTACAATTTAATAATATTATTTGCCAGCTATGGGCAACCTGCCCAACAAGTGTGGGAAGTGTGTGGCTCTGTATTGCTGATGAAAGACTCAATTTCAATGTGAGAGGCAAGTATTCCTGGTCGAAGACATGCAGTTCCTTGTGAATGTTCAGTGTTGAGCAGTCAGTGCAACATTTGAGTGGCTTAGGAAACACAGGCAGCACTAGCACTTCAGTGCAAGCATAGATGAAGGTGTAAAGTTGAAGACGTGCAATGCTGCCAGGATGGTGTTTGAGTATCAGCAAGCACTGTTTAGTGCAGTTTGAACAAAGACATTAGAATGGGCTACCCTTGTTATGAGAGCTGTATCTGTGATCTTGTGGTGGCTCCGATGTTTGGTGTAGTTATCCTTTTGGGCTATAGCAAGGCATGCTCTTGTTTCTTCAACAAGCTAGGACTGGAGCAAGAAGAACCATAACCTAGAGACAGTGAGGTAGATTATGGTCAAAGACTGGCCTTCTGAATGATGAGTCATAAAATGTAAAGGACACCCAGGAGTTCTGTGTATGTAGAATTGAGACTTATTGTTGGAGAAGTGAATGTTGTATACCCTAACCTGAAAAACTAGTACTACACTGATTTATGCCTATAGGAACACATTGGACTTTGTGCAAATGCAAAGGTTAGGCCAGAAGGCTTTCTTAGAGTTGTTCACAGTTTAAAATGAAAGGCTTTTCTTCTTTCAAAATAATTTTCAGAATTAAAATATACCAGCCTAATTGCTTTAACATAACATGATGTCACCTACTTAATGTGACCTAAAGCATCATTTAGGTAAACTTAAAATCCATATTAACCTTCTTGTAAATAAGACGTCTATCTCAGGAGACGCCAACATAACATACTGACCATACATAAATATATATAAAACAGATTCTCTCTTCAGTAAACCTTAAATCTTCATGTATGTCTACAAGCTGCCTCAGGTTTTGTTAGCATTTGGTAGGGTAGTGTTAAAGATTGCAGGAATCGCTGTTAGCATGAGCTGAAAGCCATTTTGTACTTGGCAGCCATTTTAGTTAGCCATGTGCTCGCCATGTGCTTTCTCCCTCTTCCAGAATCTTGCACATGCTCAGAGAGGCCTAGCTGGTAGAATGCACCTGCTCCTAGTATACAACTGTCAAGCTATTCTTACTCATGTAAGCAGTTTAGTCTCCCTCCCACTTTGTGGAGCAAGCAAATTTTGTATACCCATATTAGTCAATAAGCATGCTTGTATGTGCTAGGACCTCCCCTTGATTTTATGCTGACTATGTAACAAATACATATATAAGGACCCTGTTCTCTGCACTCATTAGAATGCCTCCTACAGTGGCCTGCGGGTACCGTAAGATGCAATCTCCCTCATCTGAGGTTAATAAAACATGTTTTCTTGATATTACAGCTTCTGTGCCAATCTCTTCTTTGTTGGTCTTAAGGACCAGATGTATCAGTGAACCCCTAAGAAGGTTTTTATTTCTACAAATGGCGCCCGAAGTAGGGACTCATCGGTGCAGCGGCTATCCAAGGGAGTGGTCTTGAAGGGAGACAGGAATCTACTGAGGAGTACAGGACAGGAATCTACTGAGGAGGTACCCTGCGCACGGAGATTGTTTTGTCTTCCAGCCCAGTATATTTCTGGTCTTCCTGCTCTGATCCTCCAAGTGTTTGCCGCTCCCGACTGAGAACTTCTTTGGCGTGAGTATTTTAAAACGACCGTTAGGTCACTCAGAACTTGGCAGTTGGAACCTGGACACCATTTGATTGGTAAGAGCCGTTTTGCGGCACTTGCTGTTGGTTTGATGCCTTTGATTGGTAAGGTAGTTTTAGTAACACTTACTGTGGCTTTGTTTGTATGATTGGCCAATTTTGGAATTTGTTTTGTAATTATATATGCATTGCAATTCATATAGGCAGGTAATGAGGAGATTTTTTTCTAACTTTGAAAATTTGAACGACACAGATTGTGTTAAGTGTCACTTGGAGTATAATATTATATATGCTATAATATTTTTGGCATGCCTGTTACCAGTACACTTTGTTGAAAGTGTTGCTGTTTTGGAGGTACCGATATGGATTTAGGAAGTACTCAGTTGACTCCCTCAGAGGGGATACCTAAATAGGTTTAGGTATAGTAAAAGATATTTCTTCCTTGGTGACTAAGTACCCCATGGAACTAAATATGTACATAAAACGGATCCGGATCTGCGCACTTAGTAACATTCATAAGTGGTGATATGCAGAGCGCTTTTTGAGTGTTCTACCAGCCAAAACCGGCGAATTTGGTGTATTTCAGCTTTTTGACCATGGAACAGTTTTTTGGGCTACTTTTGAGAGCTCTTCTTGTAAATATGACTTACAATTAGTATTTACAAATAGGTTGGTCTTGCGTACACTTTGTAAGCTGTCCTAAGTATTGATTTGTGGGTTAAATGTGTGTTTAAATGTCTATGTGGGGTTTTTGGTTTGACATTGGTAATACTTGTGTGAGTACTCTGTGTACGAATGGCTAGCTTTAAGCGCACTGTGTTGTGTCCTTCTGTAACTGTCTGAATGAGCTCAATGAGTTTGTTTATGTTTTTTTGCTGTCATTATTCTGTTATGCAAAATGTCATTTAGTTACTTACATATTAAATAAAAATCCAGAAATAAATTATGTAACATATGCTAAACAGCTGCATGTTACTATTTAAATTGACAGAGTAAGACACTATACATGTGTGCAACTTGCCACAATGCTAAACATAAAATTAGAATTCGTATTCAATAGGATTAAAATAGGCCTCATACAGAGAGAAAAGAAAACGAAATTGTGTGTTTTGTAATCAATAGACTTAAATACACAATGTTACAGCCTTTTCTTTAAATACATTGTATTAGACATTAAAAGGCATGCACATCATATGAGTGAATTTGGTCGTTGCTGAACTAAATACACATTATAGAAAGATAGATTTGACTGCATTTAAATGCCTCAGTTTTTAAATAGACTGTGACATGCTTTTCTCTCAGCACCCGAGAAAAAAGCTTTCCGACAGCTGTGTTTAAACTAACTAACTAAAAAGACACCGTTTGACACAGCAAATGGGGATTTAACTCTGTCAGGGTATTTCAAATAATAAAGGGTTTTTTTCCTGAGAAAGGCGTGAAAATTCGACGCCTGCTGACAAACAACAGCTGCATAAATAGCATATGGCTATTCCTGCTCACGGCCACAGACAGGAATGCTGTGTCAGCGATATTTTAAGTCAGTGTAAACCTGGTATACAGGCCTGCATTATTTTAAAAGTTTCAAAACACCAGTTTCATTATTTTGGATAACAGAGAACAAAATTGAAAGTAGGGATTTCCTTTCTTAATGCCTTTTTCATAAGTACATCTATGGTTCTGATGTTAAATGATAACTGTCCATTTAAAAGTGGCGCAGACTTTTCCTGTTTCAAGTAAGGCTTCTGTGCTTAGGGTTATGAATGAATGTGTTTAAATATGATAGGCTACGAATGAAGCTTGCTTTTCCAATGTGGAATCATCAAAATGGTTGGTTTTATTGATAAAAAATAATAATTTAATTATATGGGAAAAAATATATTGTTAAAAACAAATGCTTTAAATTCGTTTTTTCATCTTTATAAAGCCTAATCATCATACTGTGAATTTCTAGCATCAAAGTTGAATTTAAGCAGTGCTGTACCGCAATAAGAAGGGAACTTAAATGTGAAATGTCACTTTACCCAGCCGTACAAAACTTGTTTTTATAAGGGTATATCTTATGCATTTCTGATTTCCCATTCCTGGGCTATCTAGAGAACACTTTGGGGGTTCCTATTATGCAAAAATATTGTAGGATATTCATTTTTAAGTGCCCCTACCACCAAAGTCGAAATTGAGCTAAATTCACAATTTTACAAGCAGTTCTACCACTCAAGGCAGTTTTAACGTGCTCTCAGGCTTCCATAAAGTATATGCAAGTATAAAATAAACAGCTGCCTCTGCATTACTAGATTGCACACCACTGTACATAAATGAAAATAAGTATAGGACTGCTTTTCGCTGTGATTCTCCAGAGTTGCTTTGCATTACAAACCGCATGGCAAGCCTTGCACGCAAAAATGAGCAGCTGCTGAACGGGTCAAAGGTCAGAGTTCTGTATTTAGCAACTTAGCAGGGTGTAGGGTAATGTTTGCTTGGACACTTCGACCTTCGAAATGTTTTTTGAAAGACGAGATGATAGCGCAAAGAGAGAAAGAGAAGCTTTGCTTCCTATTTTTGGCAAACACACGTTTTGCGCAGTCCTATGCCACGAAGGAAGACAACCCTCAGTTGAACATTGATCTGCCATTTATATAAAATAATGGTTTTAGTTTAAAGAATACTGTGTAGGGGCTACGATAAGGAGGAAATGGATTTTAGTTTGCATTCATGCGCCCTCATGTTAATCTAGTACAATTGCTGTAGAAAATATTTAAAGTTAACTCAATTTGCATTGTGTTAGACTGAATCAGAGAATAGCCACTTTCTAAGATATCTCCTACAAGTTTGTTTGTGCCCAGTTGCTACAAATAGGGGTTGAAAGTGTTGACAGAAGTAAAACCTGTTTCAGGTTTTCCTACTGTCAAAATGGGGGAAGGAGGCTAGCTCCTCTACAAATTAAGGGTAGGCAAAATTATGTTTTCTCTCTTCTTTTTCTCACTTTTTTTTGAGTCTGTCTAAAGCTGTCTAGGAAATGGCCATGTGACAGTTAAGGCACTTTGCATTGTTCATAAGGCGGCACACAAAATGGGGCCTAAACCATTACAGAGAATGTTTACTTGGTACTCCACAGCTAGAAGTCTTCGTTCCTTGGCAGCCCACCTAGTATGTACCCCATGAGTCAAGAAAACCCGACTAGGAGGTAGATCATTTGGCTATGCAGCCGCAAGGCTATGGAATGAACTACCAAGTGAACTCAGACAGACTGATGACTTACTGCAGTTTAGAAAAAAGCTAAAAACCAGGCTCTTTCCAAAAGAATAGCCTTGAGAGATTGGCGCATGATGATTCATAGTTTTATAGCTGCACAGTGATTTAGGTAATCCCAGCGCTAGGATGCCCGTTGGGTGACAGCTGCGCTATATAAATGCTACTTACAATTACAATTACAATTGGCTATTCTGTAATACTGTTTTAAAATTGTTAGAATTAATAAAAAGATGAAACACATAAGCTATGTTACTGCCCATCCTGTATGAAAGAATGAGTAGAACAGATTGATGTTCCCTTATTTGATCTTTAAAGAAAATTGTATAGTGGGGGTTTCTGTTCAAAAATCTCAGGTGGCAACACTATTATTGTTTATGTTATTCTCATGTTCTATACAGTTTTGCAAGGGCATTGCTAGTCTTTTATTAGCTAGTCTCTGTAAATAAGCTGACAGCCCTTATTAGAGCTGGAGATAGGGTTTTTTTTCCTTTTGAAAATGATGTTGCATAGTCCAGATCGTGAAAAGTACAATGCAGGAAAGACGCTCATGTGATCCTTAGCAAACATTTTGAAGGAAAATATTGTTTTATAGGAGTTTGTTTGTCATAACATGTTCTGCTGGAGAAAAAGTACCCACTATGTTGAAGTTTAGTTCTTTTTTGCAATAAGAATCCCTGTTAAATTAGCAGTCTTAGATTTTCCTGCTGCACCTATAACATGAGAGCATGGTCCTAAGCATAACATGTAAGAGAAATTATTTTACAAGTGTCTGCAGTCCTGTACAAGTAATGTAAAATCTATGAGTAAAAGTGTAGAACATTTCCTTTTTCTTGAGGGTTCTTCAGATTAGTAATATAGGAATACACCAATGTAAGTATTTGGAGTATGTCTGTATTGTTTTTCTCTTTTCCTCAGAATTTAGTAAATGAACACAGACTTCCTTGGCTGCTTGGGATTGGGTGATGTATTACTCTTGTCAGTTCACCAAAACGTTCCTTTTATACTTGCCAATAGGTCCAGGGTTTTCTACTCTCAGATAGATGAAGTGGTTCTTGGGTGCCTTGCTAATGTATGGGGCGCCCCAAGACTAAGGAAGTATTCTGAGACTATCCTCTCTGTTGTTAGATTATTTCTGTGCCTTGTCTAAAGACCTCTTGTTCTGTCCACCAATAGATATTTGCTGCCTTACAACCATTGCCAGAGGGGCCCGGACATCAGATCCAGCCTGGGAGTCAGCGCCACTGCAGTTTGAAGCCAAAGTGAAAGGAACCAGCATAGGCGTTGCTGGCAACTAGGACCTCAGTGAAGGCGGAAGCACTGGGACGTGAAGTGTGTACCCCTGCCACTGTCTTGGGCGAAAGACGGGGTTACAAATCAGGATGGAGAAATCTTTGTGTGGATCCAGTTTTTGATGCCCAGCTGAGAGAGTCACAGAACGACAAGGACGGCAAGGAGGCTTTTGCTTGAGGTGACCCCTTTGAAACAAGGGTTGCTTCAGGCCTCTTAATCCTGGTCCCAAAGTGAATGCAAGTCTACGCCTTTGTTTGTTGATCAAGAGATGCCCGAGCACACTGGGTACAATTTGTGGCCCCAACAAAAGAGCAGTGCGCCAGAGGTGCAAATACAGGAGTTAGGGAAGGACTTGAGTTTAGGGTACAGGTGCTATGCCCTTGGTGCCTGTTAGATTAAAGTGAAGAAAACTGGTGCACTGCCTGAGACACTGGATAGGATCATTGAGGGTATTTGCCCTGGGGGGTGATTGCCCTATCCTGAAAGAAAGACTTTTTCTTCTCCGTGATTCTTGAGTTGCGAGTTGTGCAGCTCCACCGTGGGAACAACAAGAGCCTGCCTGTGAGGCTCAAAACGGACACAGGGAGAAGACTCCCCTCTGGCTGGTTGGTTCAAGGACTTTTCTTTTTTTGTTAGTAATGTACCCCTTTGGTCGTCCCATTTTTGAGGAGGAGCAGCCCTTTGCGGCTCCTTGTCCTAATTCCTATGGTCTTGTGTGGTCCTCCTGGTCCCCCGGAGCCACAATTGTTTTTTGTAATAATATGTCTGATTGCTTTAATATTTTTTAAGAGTAATGTTTATTCTGCACGAGAAAAGTTCATCTGAGCATGTTACTTTACTCTTTTCTTAAGTATATTTATTGATAATTCAGCCCTCATAAAATACTGAGAAAGTCTATTGAAAATGTTTTTATTAGGTATGTGCTGTTGGTTATTTTGAAATTGACTTAACGAGCCCCTCATCAGAGCCCTGAAACTTAAAATTAGACTAGATGGTTTTGGTATTTGCTTTCTGCTTAGGATTGGAAAATATTGAGATTTCTGTTTGAGATAATAGTCATTATTCTCTCTTGCTACCTGTATGACCCAATGCTCTGTTCACTTTGTACTCCTGCTTATACCTTGTATATACCTGCTTAATGAAATGATTAGAATGTAAATGCCCACCTAGCATAGGATATTGATGAATTTATGAGAAGAAAATGTGCAAAATATTTTCTATGTCTCTACTAGATCATGGCAATGTCTTTAGCTCATGCTAAAAGGATCGTCTGTTAAAGATTGCAGGAATCGCTGTTAGCATGAGCTGAAAGCCATTTTGTACTTGGCAGCCATTTTAGTTAGCCATGTGCTCGCCATGTGCTTTCTCCCTCTTCCAGAATCTTGCACATGCTCAGAGAGGCCTAGCTGGTAGAATGCACCTGCTCCTAGTATACAACTGTCAAGCTATTCTTACTCATGTAAGCAGTTTAGTCTCCCCTCCCACTTTGTGGAGCAAGCAAATTTTGTATACCCATATTAGTCAATAAGCATGCTTGTATGTGCTAGGACCTCCCCTTGATTTTATGCTGACTATGTAACAAATACATATATAAGGACCCTGTTCTCTGCACTCATTAGAATGCCTCCTACAGTGGCCTGCGGGTACCGTAAGATGCAATCTCCCTCATCTGAGGTTAATAAAACATGTTTTTTTGATATTACAGCTTCTGTGCCAATCTCTTCTTTGTTGGTCTTAAGGACCATATGTATCAGTGAACCCCTAAGAAGGTTTTTATTTCTACAGTAGGGTACTTGCACTGCTCTGATACAGCTACTATCTTCTCTGTAGGTTTCTCTTTTAAATCTTTTGGCGTCCCAGCTGGTATTCAATTTTTTTTCCATGCAGGTGCTGGATTATTCTGAATTGATGATTCTGTCCCTCCTTGGGACACCCAACACTCTGTATGACCTGAAGAACCTATTCCATGTTCATTTCTGTCTCTTCCACTACCTGCAGTATGGCTCTGGTGTGGAGCAAATGACCTAGCCCTCCCTGTTTTCCTGCATGCCCTTTCTGCTTTATCCTTATGTGTGGACAGGAGAAACACAAGGCTCCTGGTATGCTGACATAACCACTTGACCACATGATGTAGTACTATGACTGGATGCTCAAAGGGAGGCGTGAACTTCTGGACCCTGTTGGTCAGGGGGGGTCATCAAACAATTCCCCCTGCTGAAAGAGGATAAATTCCTGAATTTACATGAGTGTAAGGTAACACACTAGACCTCTGGCAAGACACAATATAAAAGAGCTCCTTCTCATGTGTATAGCAATCAACTGAGCTTAAGATATTTCGATCCACTGAGTGACACCAGCTTTCAGGAAATCAACATGAGATAAATGCAAGCCACTCTTTAGCTGCTAAGGAAAATTAGGATTTATCTCTGACTGCTAAACTGTTTTAATTGTGATTAGTGGTTTTCTGTTCAGATGGCTGGCCTCAAAATCCTACAATGTAAGTCAGGGTCTTCCTGCCCCAGATACTTTTTCAGGATTTCTTCTTTTGCTACTGCTTCCCTCTGGCAAACAGCAGCTAAATTTCAAAGATTCTCATTTGGCCATCCTTCCCAGTCCTAGTGGTTTCCTGACTTGAGATCATCTTTAATAGCTGCACGCACAGGTCCTTCATGGTAGACCACTGCCCATGACTGCATTCCCCAAACATCTAGGCGAGCAGTTGTTTTTTGCAGGGTGGCTGCATGCAACAGCATGAGTCCACAGTGCCAGCACCTTCGATACTATAGTAAAACCAGCTCCACAGAAGTCCACAAGATGCCCTTCTCCAGGTTCCCAGGCAAGTCCACTTCACACTGGTCTTGGGAGTGAGTCTGGGAGCTGGTGTCACCAGCACTCTAGAGAGTCCACACAGTCCAAAAAAATAAAACAAAATTAGAAGTGTGTGTGTACCCCTGAGACTTCTGGCAGGGGTTCAACTGCAACACTGGTCCTTTCTTTGTTTCCTTCCCAGCTCTGTGCTGGGGCTGAAGAAGGGAGGTAGAAATGTATGAGACTGGGGAAGCATCTGCCTAATCAATCATAAATAAGCTTTATTCGATATCACAATGTGAATCATAAAAGCATACACAATGATACACAATAAAACCAATATACAATGTAGAAGATAAAATTACAATAAACTATTTAGGAACCAGATAAGATACAGATGGAGATAGAACTTAAAAATGAACAACAGTACTCTGCTCCCATGTTAATGGTTTCCTCCGAGTACTAACTGCCCATAAAAATTTTGATAATACAGCACATGTATACAGATTTGGGAGTAATTGTAAGTACAAAAATGCTGGGCAACATTGCATAAAATTTAAGGGCATTTCCAGTGACTTAATTAATAAGTGCCTCAAATCTGAATAAAATTTACAAAAAAACAGTATGTGCATAGTAGAATGTTTAGATAAATTGTCACAAGGGCAATGCACTCGTTCACGTGACCTGTTATTAATGTTAGGAAAACTGTTTAGACGATGGAAAATATCCAGCCTAAATTATATCAAAACAAATCTATGTTGGGCATTATGTACACTTGCTAGGTAGGGTTGTAAATCAAAGGTGGTTTAAATCATCTGATTTTTAAGTACAGATGGTTTAAGAACCTCGTTTCCTCAAGCAATGCTAGGCACTCCAATTTTAGCGTTTTTCTAGGTATACTACTCAGTGTTTCCGATTGATCAAAGTATTCAGAATGACCTATGTCTGTCAGAAATTGATTGACATACTTCAGCCAAGGAACTTTGGAAACGCACTCTGATCTAAGGCAGTCCTTTGCAATGGCTCGATTAAGCTCCGTATGGTCAGATGACCAGATTTTGTGCCAGAGCAAGACTGGCTGGACTTTAATCAGATCTACTAAGAATGGAGTTCCCAGTTCCGAATGACAGACGAAGGTAGAGCAACTTTTAGGGAGAGCAAGAATGTTTCTAAAATAGTCATTTTCTATCAGTTGCAAGGAATCAACGTTTACATAGCCCCAGAGCTCAGAACCATACATTGCAATAGATCGACATTTAGAGTTATACATAATCATCATCTCTTTTGGATGTTTAATACTCAATTTCCTAGAGAAATTGAGTAAAGCTGTGATAGATTTGATGAATTGAAGTCTTCTAGAGTTCACTGCGTCTTTCCAGTTCCTCTCCTGATCAATTAAAATCCCTAAGTAAGAGCAAGTTAGTGCATGATTTATGGTGATGTTCTCAATTTGGATGTTACAACATTTTGCAGCTTTTTTACCCACTTTCATTACCAAGGTTTTACTTAAATTGGTTTGCAACCCCAGATTCCGCATATAGTGGACAAATTTGGTAAGTAGGCACTGTTATGCTAATGGAGTACGGGCCATAAGCACCGCATTGTCTGCATAGAGGAGGGCCGGGATGGGGGAATGCCCAACTTGGGGAAGATCTTGGCATTCGCTCACTAAGGTGCAGCCCAAGCTGTTGATATACAAGTTAAATAAAAATGGGCCAAGTACACACCCTTGTTGGACCCCTCTCTTTATGCTAAATGGCTGAGTACACTCATCTTTAAAGCAATGCGTACCCTTGCTGTACTAGTAGAATATAGGTATCTGAGAAAATTAACTATGGTGGTATTCACACCCATAGTAAGCATAGTAGGCCAAAGTTTTTCATGCATAACGCAATTTTATATATAGAGTCCGCCCAATCCTGTAATCTGCACAGAAGCATGCAACCAACCACTTTCACTAAGGAGTCAAGTAGAGAGATGGTTCTATAATGAGCAGGACAGTTGCGATCGCCTTTCTTGTGGATGGGCACAATATGCGACTCAGACCAGGAATCTAAGAAACCAGCACTCTGACAAGATCTAAAAACAAGGGTTAAAAGGGGGCCTGTTGGACTTGGCCCTTTTGCAGGGCCATTCCTGAACTTTTTGCCTTCCTCCTGGTATTTTTTCTGACCTGGTGTTGGTGGTTTTAGGACTCTGGGCACTTTATTACTGCTGTTCAGTGTTAAAGTGCATGTGCTCTCTATGGTAAACTTGGTAAGATTGGTCTACACCTGTTTGGCGTATTTAATTTACCTACCAGTCCCTTGTAAAGTGGTATTTCATATACCGGGGCCAGTAAATTAAATGCTACTGGTGGGCTTGCAGCGCTTCTTGCGCCACTCACCAAAGCAGCCTTTCAAACCTGTCTCAGGCTTCTGCCATTGCAGGGCCTGCGCGCGCAGTTTACTGCCGCTGTGACGTGGCACGTAAAGTGGCTGCCACGTCTGTGACTCCCCTTTTACTACATATCAGTCACCCCTAAGGTAGGCCCTAGCTAGCCCTATGGGCAGGGTGCACTGTAGGTAAAAGGTAGGACATGTGCGTCTCAAGATGGCCACCGAGTAGGAGCCTCTGGAGGAGCTCCCGGTTTGGGGATTACCAACTTGGTAGCTATCCCCGTTAAAACCACCTCACCGGCTCTCCACCCGCCTGCCCCAGGACCGGATTGCACTTCCGTCCGTAACATACCGTTGAAACGGAATTCAGCAACCAACTTACCCGTGGATCGACCGCCGCTGCAGCCCTGGTCTGCACCCTCGCTGCCCGACCTCCTGACCTCGTTCAGCTGATCTCCGGGTACTGGAGCAATTTGCTGCAGAAGTCTACTGTGGCAAGCCTGGGGTTCCAACGCTGTTGGCTCCTCCGTTCCCGTGCCTGCCTGCCCCAGAGGTTTGAGATCTCCTGGCGCTGAGGGGTGTCCCTGTGTGCAGATATTCTCTGGAAGGACTCTCCCCACGTCCGGAGGAATTAGGCTACGAGCCTCTGCCAGCTACGGTCGGCCCGTGTCCTGGAGGACTTAACCGAGCCCGGCGTCCAGCACCTGGCAGCGGGCACTTTCCTCTCTGCCCCCGGAGGACCCTCGTCTGGGACTGACTGTGGTGGGGGTCTGTGGCTACCGGCACCATTTGGTCTCTGTGGCCATTTTGTAGCCTTTGGTACTGCTGCCCTCAGACCGGCCCGATGCCCGACGCCCGGCAGTGGTGGCCGGCGACACGCTTGTGTCTGACGCCACTCCTTGCAGCCTGTGTACAGCCAAAATCCAGGAGGTCGGCGCATTATTTGGTGCGCCGCCCTGGACCGCTCCCACCATCGCGACAGACAAGCGGCAACTCTCGACACACCAGCGACGTAATAGAGAGCTGGAATACTAGGCTCGAGTGTCGGTCTGCCAAGAGCACCTCTGGAAGTGGAGTGCTGGCGCGATCCGACAGCTCGTTGCCTCTTTGTGCCCTGAGCCTTCAGGCGGCCACTGAGACCAGTGGAGAACACTTTGCCTGAACCCTCAAAATGGCAGACGACATAGCGCTACTCAGGCAACTTCGCATCCTACGCAAGTGGTAAGCAAGACCACCGACCTTCAGCCCCCCACTTGCCAACAGATAGCCTCCCTGATATCCGACCACATACCACGTCTCGCTCAGCATAGTCTGAGGACCGTCCTCGTTCTATTCTACCTCACTCTGCCTAACTATAAAATGGCTGCTATTTACGAGGCTTGATTCCACCTAACAAGAAGCCTAAACGGATTTTGCTCGGCTCGCCTGGCTTCACTTTCTACCGTAGAAGTTAAGCATGGTCGCTTCACATAGGGCCGCCATCGCTTAGCCTGAGGACCGCCCTTACTCTATATTACTCACCCTGCCTGTCCCCAAGATGGCCGCCACCTACGAGACTTGACTCACATAATAAGTAGCCTAAATTGACTTTGCTCAACTCGCCTGGCCACATATTCTTCAGAAACAGTGACGCCTGGTTACCACACACAGGGCGGCCACCGCGTAGCTCGAGGACCGTCTTTGCTACATACTACCCCACCTTACCCGACCCTAGATGACCGCCACCTATGAGGCTTGACTCTCAAATTAAGTAACCTAACTTGATTTTGCTCAACTCGCCTGGCCACATATTCCTCAGAAACAGCGACGCCTGGCTACCACACACAGGGCTGTCACCACGTAGCTCGAGGACCGTCCGTGCTCCATGCTACCTCACCCTGCCCGACCTCAGATGACCGATACCTATGAGGCGTGACTCCTCAGAATTAGAAGCCTATACCGATTTTGCTCAACTCGCCTGGCCACAACAGTCACACCAGGCTATTACACACAGGGCTGCCACCGCGTGCCCCATCGCCTCTGAGACGACCTCTACTCAACTATCCCCATCTCGCCTCCGGGTCGCTCGCAGTCATGATCAAGCCAGTGTCCCAATGTGATCTGCCCTGAACTTACCATTTTCACTCCTCCTCAACCCTAGATTTCCCCTACTTCTCTCCAGCATGGCAGGGCCCTGCCTAACCGCTACGGGGGACATCTGTCACTGTGGTCTATCCCCCTAATCTTTCCAAAACCGCCACTAAAACCTTCAAACATTCCATCCTGAAAAGGCATCCTGAGACCCTGATCTCGGACCTGCGATTTAGCGCAGACAAGGGCACAGTCATCAACGACCTCATCTTCTACTCCAGGAAAACATCCCTATGGCGCAAAGCCATCTTGAACCTCCTTAACGTGCATGAAGCCAGGAACATCCCTTACGGCAATAAACTCACGATCGCACCATCCCCTAACCTGCGAGCTGACCTCACCATTACTTTATACAAAAACGGCATCATCCTGATCCAAGCTCCACCCAAAGTACTCATTAAATTTGCAGACCTCTTCACCCTCCTCAAAATATGTGCACGACCCTCCTCCGTCCTCGCACCCCGCACCTGCCTTCGCCCAACCCGACAAGGGTGCCTAGCCTTCCACGAAACTCCCTTCCCAGGGCTCATGACACAGGTCGACCCAGCCCCATCACCATGCCACCAGAGCATGCAAACCGATGCGCGCCCAAACCTCTGACCCCCTGCCCTCAAGTTCTTCCCTCTCTCTTGGCCACTGAAACTCCCTCTAGGGCTCTCGGCTCTAGCCGACCTAGCCCTTCCACCCTGCTACCAGCGCTTGCCAACAGAAGCACCCTTAAACCTCCAACCTCTCAACCGCTAAATCCCACCTCCCTTTGGGATATGGGAACTCCTGCTATGGTTCATGACACGGATCGACCTAGCCTCACTACCAGGCTACCAGCACAGTCCCCCATAATCGATCCCACACCCTCGGCCCCCTACCCGCATGAGCCTCCCACTTATAGTGATATTGACAATCTCCACCGCAGAGCTGCTAAACTAACCCTGCGCATCTACAACACCATTCTGGATCTAAAGAACCTCCTGCACCTCACTGAACTTTCCTTTGCGAATCTCAAGCTCTTGCAGTACTCTACTCACTCCCCTTCCTCCGTGCCCCTCCTTCACCCTTTACCGCTATCCATGAGACACCTGTGTCCCCGCAAGCAACCTTGCCACCTCTCTGAGGAGGAAACTCTGGCCCTCCTCCTTACTTACAAACCTACCCCCGTTACGCCTAGCCTTCTAGATCTTACGGAGGAAGAAGTCTCAGACCTCCTCATTAGCTACAAATCTGCCCTGATAACCTCTTGCCCCGCAGATCTGAATGACAAACTCCCTATTCGCACGGTTGTTACCAACCCAAACAGATCAGCTACCCTCCGCGACAGAGGAGTGATCAAAACCAACCTAACGCTAGTACCCATCTCCGCCCCTAGTCACGACTCACACTCTGACCCCCCACTATCCGGCCTCCTAATTAACTGCCGCTCAGCAGTAAAGCATGCCTCTGATATCGTCGATCTCATCCTGAGCCAAAAATCGGACTTAGCGATCCTGACTGAATTATGGCTAAATGATTCCTCATTCGCCCTGCCTCGACCTCTTAGTCCCACCCAATTACAACATCGTAAGGCTGGACAGACAATCCAACAAAAAAGGGGGAGGCATTGCCTGCATCTACCGTTCTAACCTCCTCGTTACTGATCTTCTGGCCGATCCCACAGACTCCTGTGAATACCTTGCACTTTCTATATGCAACAATACCACCCAACTGTGCAGACTGCACATCTTCTACCACCCCCCAGGCATGAATGACACCTTCACTGACTTCCTTATGGAAATTCTCACAGCCAAGGCCTCTCCTAACTCCAATGATATTTTCCTTGGCGATTTTAACTTACATTGGAACGACCCCAAGGACCCGCAGGTCAACGCCATCAGAGACTTCCTGATTGACCAACCCCTCACCCAAGCCTGCTCACTCCCAACCCACTCAAAAGGCGCCACTCTTGACCGGATCATCTCCAAGGAATCAGCAGTCAAGCTTATCTCCATAGCCCCATGCGACTGGTCCGACCACCACGCTATCACCTTCCTTCTGCCTGGCACCCACAAGACATGGTCACCTCATCCAGTGATTCCCAAACGCTGGGTTAGAGACACCAATAACCTTGATCACTGGAAACTGGCTGGCCGCTGTGAGACTGACCTCCCCCCCTCACGTCACCACGGTCAAAAACCTCACTCATCATTATTCCACAACCATATCCAACATTCTCGATGACCTTGCTCCGCTAAAACTAAAAAGAACCCAGATCAAAGACAGGAACCCCTGGTTCAATGGATCCCTCAACAATGAGAGGAGATCCCTCCGGCAGGCTGAACGCAACTGGAAACAGCACCCGTCAGCAGCCCATCTACATCTTCTCCGCCAGTCCAGAAACGCATACAATAGGAAAATCTGCAACTCAAAAAAAGAATTCTTTAGAACAGAACTGGAGAACGCCAAGAATAGACCGCGCAAGCTATTCGAACTGGTCAAACACCAATCTAACAAACTGGCTAAAACCTCCAAAGAAACCCCTAAAGCGCTAATAACATGCGAGGAATTTTCCTCCTTTTTCTGTAACAAAATCTCTGCCCTAGGAAATGAACTTAAATCGGCAACGCACTCCCAAACCACATTGGCTCAACCTCTTTTCTCCGCGCTGCCTTCCCAGACTTCACCCAAAAACCTAGCGCATTGGTCTAACTTCAAAGTTTACGACGAACATTCTGTCTCAAAAATGTTGTCTTCCTTAAACCCGAACAACCACTACAATGATCCTCTCCCCTCTAACTGCCTAGCCGCCGCATCTCAAGGTATCATCCCCTCTTGGACTGCATTAATCAACGCATCCCTCCAACAGGGAACGATACCTGGCTCTCTTAAAGCCGGCCAAGTCGTCCCTATCTTAAAAAAACCTACGCTGGATCCTGCTTCCCCTGACAACTATAGGCCTATATCCAACATCCCACTCCTAGCAAAAGTTCTTGAGAAATGCGTGCAACAGCAGCTGAGCCAACACATCACCAACTTCCACCTACTAGATGACTTCCAATCCGGTTTCAGATCTGGTCACAGCACTGAAACCACCATCCTACACATCGTGGATGATGCCCTACAAGCCCTTGACCAAGGCAAAACCTGTCTCCTAATCTTCCTTGACCTATCCTCGGCTTTCGATACGGTTAACCACGAAACACTCCTTGAACGCCTCAATCTCAGGATGGGATTGGATGGCACCGTTCTCGATTGGTTTAGGGCCTTCCTCCAGAATCGTTCACAGAGAATCCTAATCAACGGTAACTTATCCGCTCCCACTCCGATCATGGTTGGAGTTCCCCAAGGATCAACCCTGTCCCCAACCCTCTTCAATCTTTACCTTGAACCGCTCACAGAGGTGCTTCATACCACCAATATCGCATACAACATGTATGCCAACGACACTCAGATCTACATTAAAATCTCTTCTCCTGAGGACATTCTCTCCCTGAATGAGGCCTTGAAGCTGACTGTGCATTGGCTCACCTCTAACGAGCTCAAACTTAACGCAAAAAAAACTGAATTTCTCCTCATCTCCCCAACCAAAAACAACCCTGACATTCAAGAATAGATCAAGGCTATCACAGCGTTAAACTGCCCCCCTATCATTGTAGACTCAGCCAAATCCCTTGGAATAACCCTTGACGGCTGATTGAATATGTGTGGCCATATCAATTCGATGGCCAAAACCGCCAGATTTCACCTGAGCTACCTAAGAAACCTGAAACCCTTCCTCGACACTCCCGACCTAAAAATGGCAATCCAGGCGCTAGTCATTTCCAGACTAGAATATGGATGCTCCACCCTCGCAGGTCTACCCAAAAGCTCGTTGGCCCCACTGAAAGCCTGCCTCAACGCCGCCGCCAGACTCCTAACAGGTTCAAAGAAATTCGACCACATCTCTCCCCACTTGAAAGCTCTAAAATGGCTTCCTCTAGAGGCCAGGATCCAACTTAAGCTGGCTTGCATCACTCACAAGGCTCTATACTCCAATTCCCCGGCATTTCTGGCCCAGAAACTTGTGATCTCCGGAGGAGCCCGAAATTCCCGATCTGCCAGAGACCTTTTGCTCCAACCGGGACGCTTGCGGAAAAAAAAAACATAATATCGGGCCTTCTCTGGGGCCGCTCCAAGAATTTGGAACTCACTTCCGCCCACCCTCTCTGGCTCGCTTCAAAAAAGAGGCCAAAACTTTCCTAATGGGCAAATTCCTCCCCTAACGCTGACATTGCATGCACCTCAGTGACCCTATTCCACCCTCTATTTCTGCATTATCCATGGTCATTCTGGATGATACCGACCCACACTGAGACTGTTGTTCTAAATGTTTTCATCTGTTTTTTTCCCACAGGTATCCTGGGATTGAAACCGCCTGCTTCTTTGTATAATGTATCTCCCTGTTTTCATCCCAACTGTTTCCTCCCCTCGTAAGCCCTTTGTTTACCTATCATTCCTGTAAAGTGCTCTGATACCCTCACGGGTCTGGTTCGCGCTCTATAAAACTCTAAATAAATAAATAAATGTGCCTTAACTGTGTGGCATGTCCTGGTAATGACAAACAGCCTATTTGGTTTCTCACTGCTGTGAGGCTGCCCTCTCATAGGAATGCATTGGGGATTCCCTGATATGTGTTTCAGTGGTAATTCCTGATATGAGAGGGGTAGCATGATCAAGTTTGGTATGTTTGGAATAGTGGTGATAAATGCTGCGTACTGGTGTTCGAAGATTTATTATCACTATTTTAGAAATGCCACTTTTAGAAGTGGACATTTCTGTGTGCTATGTGTCTTTGTGCCTGCCTGCTTTGTATTACATATCTGGCTTTGGATGACAGGGGCTGGGGAGGTGCAGTGGCTCCACAGGGGCTGGGTGAGTCAGCGCTAGGATGAATAGGCCGAACTGCATTTGGAGTAGTGGGAGGAGTAGCACCTGACCCTGAATAGGACTGTGCCTGCCTTCCACAATGCTGGCTCCGCCTCCCTGTGGTGTGTCTGGGCCAGAGCCTACACTAACAATGAGGGTGAAAAGAGATGTGTAAGTGCCCCCCAGAACTGGTTTGGACCGGGCACAGAGCCCTGTGCCAGGGGGGAGAACAAAGACACTTGTAGTATAAATATTGGGGCTGTGACCCCATGTTTGGTGGTACCGGCTTGGAACTCGTGCTTGCTGGAGGACTGCTTGGCACCAGGAGGGACCGGCCAGCCCTGCCCTTTGCCAATTCCATGAGAGGGGCGCTGTCTGCCCCTGCTGGTGTCTCGCCGTGAGAGACACTGAGGGTGGAGAGCCTCCCCTGCTGATAAGGCATGCGCAGGGTGAGCGCAGGGTGAGCGCTGGGACGCTCCACTTTTGAATACTGCTCCCGGATTTCCTGACGGAGCGTGTGGAGCCCTTCATTCATTTCATTGCGCTCACGAACACTGTGTCCTGCGAGAAGCAGCCTGAGAACCGGAAGTCAGGAAGGGAGGGCCTGACCGTGGGTGGGGCCGGCCAGAGGAAGCCAGGCCGGAGCAGGAAGCCAGGCGAAGGACACCTGGTTGTTGGCAGGGCTCCCATGTTGACGACGGAGAGCCCCGTGTGGTTCCCAACAGCGGAAAGAGGAGGCCCGAGGAGGGCATCAGAAGTCAGGCGAAGGACGATTGACTGTGGGCGGGGCTCCCATATGAAAGGGGAGAGCCCCGTATGCTGCCTGATCCTGTGTGGAGGGCAGGGCCGCCTTCCACGAGGGGTGCCGCTCAGCCCCCTAAGGAATGGTGAGTGGGTCTGAGCTTTCTAGTATTGAGCTCCAGTCACCATGAGGGCGGGAGCATTGCCCATTCTAAGCCAGGGCAGAGGAAGGGTGCAAGGTGTCAGCTTCCCTCCCCCCCTCGACGACCGAGACCGCACTGAGTCACATTTGTGTTGCCCTAAGTTTGGGAGCAAGAATCGGTGTTCGCAGCTGCACCGCCAGATTGCGGGCAGCTGCTTGATGGACACACAAAGTGGGGAGAGCCCTGACGTTTGGACAAGGGCATTGCCCCAGAGGATAAGGCCAGACGGCCTGAGGTTCGCCGCTGTGTTTTGGTTGGGCGTAAGGCAATTAGGTGATGTGTGCACCTTGCAAACACAAGGAGATGATGGACGGAGTGCTGAAACTTTTCAGACACTCACCCCCAGTCTCAAATCTGGGTTGAATCCATCATCGTTCTTTAGCTCACTTCGCCACCCCAGTTCAGACACAGCTATATGCAAATCAGTCTTGACCCTGTGCCTCATGGGAACAGTCCAGCATGTACTGCCAGGCCATGTCTTCCCTGGACCAGAATCAAGCATCCTGGGACCGGCTTCGGGCGAACATCCCTCATCAGCCAGGCTCGCTTGAATCCAGTGGCAAAGTGAGCAATGGACCCACGTCTGGGCATACCTGCTTGCTTAGGGCGAACAAAGCAAACACAAGGAGATGATGGACGGAGCGCTGAAACTTTTCAGACACTCACCCCCAGTCACACATCTGGGTTGAATCCATCATCGTTCTTTAGCTCACTTCGCCACCCCAGTTCAGACACAGCTATATGCAAATCAGTCTTGACCTTGTGCCTCATGGGAACAGTCCAGCCCGAACTGCCAAGCCATGTCTTCCCTGGACCGGAAACAAGCATCCTGGGACCGGTTTCAGGCTAACAGGCCTCATCATCCAGGCTAGCTTGAATCGAGTGGCAAAGTGAGCAAGGGACCCACGTCCGGGCATACCCTGCCAACTTAGGGCGAACAAAGCAAACACAAGGAGATGATGGGCAGAGCGCTGAAACTTTTCAGACACTCACCCCCAGTCACAGATCTGGGTTGAATCCATCATCGTTCTTTAGCTCACTTCGCCACCCCAGTTCAGACACAGCTATATGCAAATCAGTCTTGACCCTTTGCCTCATGGGAACAGTCCAGCCTGAACTGCCAACCATGTCTTCCATACACCGGAAACAAGCATCCTGGGACCGGTTTCGGGCTAACAGCCCTCATCAGCCAGGCTAGCTTGAATCGAGTGGCAAAGTGAGCAAGGGACCCACGTCTGGGCATACCCTGCCAACTTAGGGCGAACAAAGCAAACACAAGGAGTCAGTGATTATGGTGCCCTAATGATGGGGGGTTATGCCTAATGCTTATTACTAGGGTGCACTGACTATCAGGATGTTTGCCTAATATATGTATGCGTAATGTTTTATGCTAGTGTGGGGATGTGTGCTTAATATGCCAGACTAGGTCATTCTGTGATGATGGTGATTACGATATGTGCACTACTACTGATGGTTTATGCATAATGTGGTTGTGCTTGGTGTACCCTTACCAGTAGTTACTGGTTGTTTTCACTAACTGTGAGTTATGATGGTGATGGCAGTGGCCCGATTGGCCCTGTAGTGTATATAATCCCTGTAAAGTCATACTAAGTGCCAGGTGGCACAGTGAATATATGTGATTACATTCTAATGTGTTTTATGAGTAATACAAAAGCTATTTTTGATATAACCTTGTGTGGAGTTTCTTTTGTGGTGTGCCTAGTGTGTCGCTGCTGTGTGTGTGTTGCACAAACGCTTTACACATTGCCTCTGGGATAAGCCTGACTGCTCGTGCCAAGCTACCAAAGGGGTGAGCAGGGGTTATCTTGAGCGTGTAACTCCCTTGCCCTGACTTGAGTGGTGGTTTCTGCCTGGCTTAGGCGCTTGCCCTATCCAACCAGAAATTCCATTTCTAACAGGGCCCCAAAAATCAATATACTTTAGAGTAATGAGCTAACCAATCTTCCTCTGTAATTGCAATACAGGGCCTAACATCATCTCTTAGAAAAGGGGAGTTGACAACACGCAAAAAGGACTTATTTTCATTATTTCGACAAACCTCATGTAAATTTACCCACATCTCCTCTTTCAAACCTTTTTTTCGATGTTTTAGAGCAAGCCTATAAGCTTATCTAAAAAAACAGGATTTCTATAGTATTCCAAGGATGCTTTTTTAGGGCTAATTTTAAATTCTTATGTGCCCAAGAACAAGCAGAATCAAACCAACCATTAGTCTTCGCAACAGCACTCTTCTGATGTGCGGTTAACCCTTCTTTAATACCCTTAGTAATCTGGTTGAATGCTTCAATAACTTTGGTTGCCACTGCTATCTCATCTAGACCGATATTAAAAGCTCTGCTCTGTTTAATGATAAGTTGTTCTAAACATTTATTCAGATCCACTATAGACCAACGCAAAGTATAGTCATTTAGGCGAGAGATTTCTATATTTTCAACTGATGAGACATGGTGTCTGATCCCCTGATCATTAATTAGGTTAGTTTCCAGCTCTATACTCTGGGGAAATTGATTGCTCATAGTGAAATCGTGTAATACAAATTTGGTTACCATGGCAGAGTAACGGTTTGGGACCAACAGGTGGTCAATTACACTATTTCCACCTCTCCCATTAAATGTACAGGTTACATCAACTGGGCAATGGCTCATTTCATTACAGAAACCGAGATAATATTTAAAAAGTAGTTAATTCAGTAGCCCTCCATACTCTGTATGTAGGAAATGGGTAAAAGTGTCATTCATAGGAGTGACCAGGCCACAAACTTTACTGGCTGGCAATGGGCACAACTGAAGATTAAAATCACCCCCCACAGAAAGATCATATCTCTAGATTAATTTGAAACTAGTAAATCCAGGTCAATATCAAGTTGTCGTAAAACAGATAGAATATCCAAATCACTGGCGTTGTTATAAAAATGTATAGCTACCAACAATGTAGACAATGAAATTAAGATAGAAACAATTTGATAAAACAATTTTGTAGAAGTAACAACCAGATCTGAGGAGACCAACTTGTTTGAAACATATGTACATAAGCCACCTTTAGATCTACCACATCTTGAAGGAGCTGCTGGGGTATGAAATGCTTTAAACCCATTAATATGAATTGGGTCGACAGTCCTCATTTCTTGCAGGCAAATGATTTAATATCTAGATACAAAATCTAACCACTCTCTCAAGTTATATTTACTATGTAGCCCAGCCACATTCCAAAAAAGAACAGTCGTAGTGCGTAAAATCGAAGTTCCGTGGGAGAGGTCCACCGCACTGGCCAGGGGAACTAATTTGGCATTTGTCTAAGTATTTAGTAATTGGCTACCAGTCTATGTACCCTTAGGGTAGGTAAAAGTTTTAGGTGAAACTACACAGAGATTGTCACTATCTCGATCAATTGTGCTCAGTCAATCCACCCCTGTGAGAGAGGCGAGACCCTCATACCTATTGGAAGTTGGAATGGAATATATCAGTGGACATGGTTGGACCAAATTTGAATGTCCAGGTTGATAATTAGTTTGAATCAATGATTGGGATTGCATAGGGAGTTGGCTAGGGGTTGGTAGGAGAAACCAAGAGGTACAACAGTTATTTGGTGTGGATTCAAATAGGGCGAGCTAGCTCAGCCTAGTATAGTTTTAACAAGTTCTGGGGTTTTAAAAGATAGCACCACACAATCTCCTGGTAATAATTTATGGCCCCTACCAACCCATTTTACTCTTCTTACCATCTTCACATCTGCAAAAAGGGTTCCCCCTAGTCCATTTTGCCAAAATAACCACATAAGGTATCACTGCTGGAGGTGAATCGTAAAAAAATTAAAGTGTTATAGATAGTGTGATTAGGATAATGGGGGTTGTTTGATCTTCCCCACGTATCTAAACTTAAGTGGAGCTTTGTAGGCATCACTCTACCATTTTCAGGAGCTCTTTCATCACTAGCCCTCCTTTGTGATTCTCTGCAAATAACATTATCGACCAATAGGGCTTGGATTAAGCCTTAGCGGCCTCCGCTATAGTGGAAATACCTTGGTCTAGATTTACCCCCTTCGAAGGATTAAGAATTGTGGACAGTTTTAGCCCTTCTGTCCCGGTAGGACCCTTGTCATGATCTCATGCCCTGGCTATAGAAGGTCCGGGTGGCATTGTGGGTGATTGGCTTCTATCAGACCCTGTTCTCTCATAACCTGCCTTGATATTTAACATCTCTTTCAACAAGCACTCTATTGTGACCAAACGTGACAATACAGGTTGTAATAGAAGTGATAGTTTGTCTCTTAAATTGTCCCAGATCAAGGTAGGGTGAGGGCTAGTCAAATCCTATGATTGGGTTTGGCAGTCTGTCGCAGGCTGTTCGGGTGATACCCTCCTCGATTTTTTGGGTTTGATGGACAGAGGCTCTCTTACAACCCCTCTTTTCCTCTTAGTAAGAGCTTTCTTAGCCGGCAAAGTTAATACTTTAGGTGTAGAGTTAGGTGAGGCAGGTAGGTCCATAGTGGGGGCATTTGAAGCAACGTCTAGTGTATCCTTCACTGACAGCAGATTTTCTAACACCAAAGGGGCCCCATTTGTGCTACTAGCCTCACCCAGCGATAATCTTCTTTCCATCAAAGCGATCTCATTGGATATAGCAGTTGACGCTTTCACCAGAAAAGAATCTAACATCTATATAATCCCCCCTCAGGGCCCAGTGGAGTTACCTTTTTTTGCCCATTGTAAGCATGCAGTCTTGAGCTGTGATAAGGAGTTCCACAGGTTAGAGACGGGGCCCAGCCTCCTTCGGGCTCCAACGGGTGTGGACGGGCCCGCCTTTGGCCCGGGCTTCACCCGGGCGTGGCCCAAATGGGGCTCCATTGCGCTTTTAAGCATGTGAGGAAAACCAGGAGGATGACAGGAGTTGTAGTCCCCAGCGGTGCGGCTCCGATCCAGGCATGGCTCTGTCCCCCTCTGTGCGCCAATTCCAGGCTATTAATGCCACATCTTCCCTCCACCTTGAAGTGACTCTAATGGAACCAAGCTACTGCCAGTACTAGCCATTCAGGGTGGAATTCAAAATGACAGCAACTTCTAATACCAGAACATATCTCTTGAGTTACTCTTCATCCATCCATGCCTGCCTAAAAATCATTTAATGGTCCCTCTGCTGTGTAGCAGAGAGAATAGTCTCGGCCTGTTCCTTTGTTACATTCAGGAGCTTCCTCGAATATCACTCAGTTGCAGATGATGAATACAGAGGGGCTTATATAAAAGCCCAGTGTGCCTCCTCTTTTCTTGATGTTCTGGCAGTACCCTTTGCAGACCCATATCTACGAGGCCATGGAAAGCCACACTGAGTGGCATTTTATGGCCTCATAGATATGGTGTAAGGCAACGCAGTGCAAGTTGCTGTGTTGCCTCACATTGCCTTGGAGAGGCATGCTATGGGCATTGAGGTGGGTGTTCCCACTCAACGCCAATGGCTTTTGACACATTCCCAGATTTACAACATAGCGTAAATCTGGGAATGCATCAAAACCCTCCCCAAGGGTGCTGTAACGGTTGTTTTTGTGAAGGAAGGTGTCCCTTCCTGCACAAAAACAACCTAATTTCAATGCAGAAACCCTTGCCCCATGGTGCAAGGGTGCCTGCGGTGGCACTAGGCAGCCATTTGTGTGCCAGTGCAGTGTAAGAAGACAGGAATGAGCTGCATCTCAAAGATTTGGTGCCTTCCTGCCCTTTTTTTTTCACGCCGGCCAGAGCAGCAAAGTGAAATGCAGCGCTGCCCTGTATCAAATTGTTGTACATAAGGCCCAGAGTTTCTAAACCTAACCCCTTGATTAGATGGGAGACACTTGTGGTCAGATGTACTATTGTTGCATTTGATGAATCATAATTTCCTATTTTTAGGAAATCTAATTTTGCAGTTCGGTAAATGAAGTGTACTATCACATACATGTTGCAAATTGCGATTTCTTAGGCTTGCCTTGCCTAAAATACTGAAACTTAAAAAAGTGATTCTGTTGCATTCGAAAAAATACTGATGGAAGAATTGTTGCAATCACATTCAAAAGCACAGGGTCTGTCAGGAAGCAAATGTTAAGACTACCAACTGTTGGATTTATCAGCAATGGCAAAGTCAGGAAGGGCAGCAGGCGTACTCTGCTAGAAAACAGAAGCAGAAATGTTTCAGTGAGTAAATAGTAATCCTTGTTGAGAAATGCTAATAATGAGCAGCTATTTGGCAAAGCTCCTTAACTGATCCTGAAGCAACTAAGAAGCACATCTAGACCCAAGATCAAAATAATACTGGGAGGATTGATTAAGCTTAGGAAGGCCATATGTCTGTTCAATGACAGTCCTGGTTTTCCGCTGCACAATATTATATTAGCAGTGGCTATGTGTAGTAGCATTGAGGTATAGTCTAAGTGCACAGAGCATAGGCACTGTCATCTAACACAAAAATAATTAAGGATGCTAAAACAGTAGTGGTGGTCCGTGCAGGTAACTACTTACCGAGTCGGGGATGCGGCAAGCCCAAGGTAAGTGGTTGTATTTATTAATTTATTTTACATTCCCTATCCCATCATTTATCACTTTCATCACCCCATCCCTGTCCCTCTGCCTCACCGTGCTTACCTGCATGAACCGCCACTGTAAAACAGTGCAAAACAATGTGGGACAGATCTACGAGGAAGTGCCGCAGCGTGGCACCGCAACGCCCTTTGGCTGCGCCACGCTGCGGCACTTCCCAAGCACAGGGATGCGACATATTTACAAGAATATGTTGCATCTCTGTGCTTCCCCCTGCGCTGGCGCACAAACTGCAGCCATGCGCTGGCGCAGGCACCCTTGCACCATGGTGCAAGGATGACTGCGTCGTGGGGAGATTGTTTTTGTGCAGGAAGGGGCACCTTCCTGCACAAAAACAATCACTACAGGCATTTTCCTCTTTCAATGTGTGCTGTAGAATGCAGCACGCATTGAAAGAGGAAAGAACGAGGAGAAATGAAAACATTTCTCCTCGTTGTACCTTGCTACGCCTCTAGTGTGGCGTAGCATTCACACGCATCTCCAGATTTACGATTTCTCGTAAATCTGGAGATGTGTCTTGTTCCATGGGTGTTGCATGGGAACACCCACAGCAACACCCATGGAACGCCCCTTCCACGCAAAGTGCTGCGTGTGAAGGGGCCGTATTTACAAGGAGAGGAAAAGTCACGCAGGGTGGCTCTTCCTCTCCTTGTAAATATGGAGGAGCCCCCTGCGCCACCAGTACGTCACGAAAAGTGACGTACTGGTGGCGCAGGGTGCTTGTAAATGTGCCCCTGTATTACTAACACTTAATCTACATTCATATACATACCTATAAGAAAGTCATCACCAAACTCTCCTCTTGGAAGGCAGTTGAGTAGGCCACAGTGCCTGAAAATATATGAATTATGTTGATCCAAGGATATGAGAAACAAGGTCTATAATCAAGCAGCCAGCATTGCATACAAATTTTATGTTTAAAGAGTGACTGCTCTTCCTATAATGATACAGATATTCTGTAGCACTTGGAAGACAAATTAAAACTTAAAACATGTGTCCCATCCACACAGCCTATCACCTTGGGGAAAATGTGCCAACAAAAAAAATCCAATTTTGTTTGTTGTAAATGTTGAGGAGTATTTGGAAACAAAATGTGCCTAGTGCATCTAAAAAACTAGAAAGTGAGCATTGTGAAACTCCTGCTGTGACAACAAGCACCTGATGGATTTCTGAGGCTAAAAGGTGAAGGCATCAAAGTACTTGTATATTTGTGAGGATAGACACATTCCTGTGTGTGTCCCAAGACACTCAAGGCCAGATTTATCAAGGTCTTGCGTTGCCGTTGTGCTCCACAAGGGTGTGCAAGGGCGACGCTAAACCTCAGTGAGATTATCAAGCCACACAAGGCCACCTTGCATGACCCTGCATGGCTTGATAAATCTTGAGTAACACAAGGCAGTGCAAATCTCTGCCTTGCGTTATTCTGCCCCAGGGAGCTTTCTATGGGTGGAGCATCGGTATTCCCACACATCTACTATTGGATTTTGCACATTCCCAGATTTTGCAGTACACGCGGAAAAAGGAAAATGCCTCTTGGGATTGTTTTCATACAGGAATATGTCCCTTCCTGCACAAAACAATCCTGCCTACAATGTAGGCACCTTTGCACCATGTCCCAAGTATGTGCTAGGCAGCCAAAAGTGCGCCAGGGCTAGTAAAGGACAGGAAGGCTCCGTACAACGTTAAATACAGCACATTCCTGCCCTTTCATGTAGGGCAGCACAATGGCTGCTTGTCTTGCGCTGCGTGAAAAAATGATAAATACGGGCCACAGGGTCTAATTCAGCAATCAAATGAAAAACAACATTGCTGCTTAGCCTATACTTCTCATAAATCTCCTCTGTCTGCTGTAATAAAGTTACTCTGACTCTGAAAATAGACTCCTGTCTTTGTGTTCTTCTCCCCTACTGTGGAGCAAAAACCCTTATCCTCCTACCCTTAGCAGACAGAGAACTTTATGGGGAAAAAGAGTTTCCAGTGCTTTTATGATTTGCACCTAATTACCACCTGCTTTCTTTCACTTGATCCTAATTTGCTGAGGCATGTTTTTAAAATTATTTGCAAATTGTGACCTATTAGTGCATTCCAAATTAAGAAACACAAATTCAGATGTATTGATATGTAATCGTTCTTTCCAGTTGCAGAAATAGCCAGTCTTTAAGATTCGGTTCACATCCCTTTTTTGCTGATTGGAACCGAAAAACACTTCGAAACTTTCCAAACGTACCCTTTCTTAGCCGCTAACCTATTTGATTACCAATACACAAACGCATTGTACATCTGACCCTAATTTCCCCTGGAATGGGTCTTTTGCCTACGTGGATGTATGAGCTGCTAGGTGGTGAACCAGACTAATTAATTTACTCAGACCGGGAGCTCAAATGGAAAATGTCATAAATAGTTGGCTCAGGAAAATGTGCAATGCATTAACTTTATTAAGGCATTCATCTAGCTTAAAAATAATCTCTAATAAGGTCTAAGCCTGGAACTCTGACCCTTGTACAAAGTTCCAAACTAAAGTTAGTTCAAAGACAATTTATACATAACATGCTCAAAGTGAAAAATACATTACACATGTATTTACTCTACCCAAAAAGAACGCTGCGATTCATCCTGTTCTCAAACTGAATTATAAGAATTTAGACTGCTAAGAATGCTACATGTTCACAGATGGCAGAGTGAGTCAAACTGCTTTTTCTCACTCAGGTCCACCCGACATCAAAATCGGCCCCTAAGTCTGCACATGTGCACACATAATTGTACACAAAACCATTACTCAGCTGTACACTGGGAGTTGTTAGATGAAGTACTGCTGTGCTCTCTATGTAAAAATGTTGCATTTTGATATACAATTCCAATTTTGTCCTAGGAGTCTTGAGGGTCCAATGCATGGGCTGCCAGTTGCCAGGGATCCCATAACAACATAGCCAGCATGTTTCAATGTGTGGGGTGCAACTTTTTAGGGCAAACATGAGGTAGGATAAGCCCTCATTCCACAATGGGCAGATCACTTGTGGGCCTTGGCCAATCTCAATGTGAGATTTGCTACTTTAAGTAGCCTAGAAAATTGTGTTTGAAGAGAGATTTTGGAAGCCTCATATTAGAAAGGTTGCAAGGTTTCCTCGACCAGTTGCATAATTATGTTTAGTATGTTCTCTTTTTGTGTCTGCTTAGGTGTCTGAGAGAGTATAAAAAAGTTAGTTAGTGACATGCAGGCAAGACTTTGAATGATTTGTTTGAATGATTGTCCTAGTCCTATATATATATATCTACTGAATGATGTAATTCCTACTCTGTAACATGTTTGCGCTTACAGTAAAAGTGTATAACTGAAATTAGAATGTTGGACGCAGAATGAGTAGGTATGAGTCTTCCGAGTTTTTGAGGAGCCTGTGTTTAAATGTTAATTGAGTTTCATCACAATCTGTCTATCCAGTATTGTTTTTCAAATATATTGTGTTGTGATCTGAAACTGTTGTTTTGACATAATGTACAATAATGACAGAACAAGTAAAAATGCGAACTGTAACAGAAATTTGAGTGGCAGTGAAGTGAGTAATTAACCTATTAATTTTTCTATCACAAACAGAGCTTCTTTGAAGCATGAAAATGATATATTTTGTGACCATAGTTAAATGAAGTGAGGAGATTTCCTGTGATGTATAGTAAGTACAAACGTTTGAGTGCACAGCATTTGATATTAAAGTTTTAAAAGCAACAGATTTGCAATCAGGGAGTGGGATGTAAACAAATATTTCAAATTCAGTGACCATGTCTGTACACTTGAAGCAATGTAAATATTAATTTCCCCACAAGTAGCTTGCACCCAAAAGGTCTTTATTTGGGTTAGTTTCATTTGCAATTATTTGTAGAACCATACAAAATTCTTGAACATCTTGCTTTTGATTTATTGAGAACTGAATATGATCTGTACAGACATCAACATCTCTGTAGTAGAGTGACACAAATTCCTTTCTGACTGAAGTATGGCATAAAAAGTACTTAAGGTACTGCATAAAAGTTTATCTATGTGTTAAAGCACTTATTTTTATAGATGGCAGGTAGAAAAGAAGATTTACAATCACATTAATTTAACGGTTAATGCCAATACAATTGAAAAAGTGATATCCATTTATTTCCATGTTTTGTACTTTTTGGGTTTTCTTCCAAGGTCCTTCGCGATGTTCAGAATTATTGTTCTCCAGATAATTTTTCCTTTTCAAAGGCAATGTTGGTTTAGAAAAAATAGGATCTTTACCAAGAGAAGGAGTGTAAGTTCTTCTTAAATGGTTGTATTAAAAAACACAGGAACTCTCTGGAGTAGTTCTTGTGTAGTCAAAGTCTATAATATATAGTCCCGTTAATGATTTCACGCTAGATAAAGCAACATATGGCATATGCTCTTTAAAAACAGTATGTCCAATGTAATTAAATGCATAATCCAATCTTAGTCCTTAAGATTTGTAAATTGTAACTGCAAAAGGTAAGTAAAGTGGAAACTGTCCTCTATGAATATATAAATCTTTGATAAATAGGAAACTTGGTTATCCAAGACCAGTTTTTGTTGTTGTGTATGGTCAAATTGTACAACAATAAATGCAATTCCTTCATTATATTGGTACTGTAAAAAACTGAGTAGATATCCCATAGCTCCATTGACAAGTCCCTGTTCTACATCTACATTGCAGCGTAACATCAACTTACATATGTATCAGTCTTTTTCCAGTCCTGTTGTGCGTGACCCTGATTTTTTCCACATTTAGTAATTTTTAAGCTAGTGCTGTAGTAATAGGAATGCTAACGCCATGTCTTTTCAGGGTATCTTTAAAAGGTAGAAGTATAATTTCTTGGTTTTCCAGAAGTAGCATATCCATATTTAATTCAGAACATTCTTGTAGAGTTGGTATTAAATAAACAATAGGTAATGCTTGTAAAAGAAGGTAATTCATTGCTTCTGCTGAAGAGAAAATATTTGGAAATAAAGTATTAATACGCATGGAACGTTTTTAAAAGCATACTTTTGCACCTTCTGTTATAAGTTCAAAGTTAATGTCTTAAAATGTTTTTGCATAATCCTCATTATTAGATTGTCTCATATTTTGTGTGAGTTTATTGTAGGAAAAATGTAACCAAATGTTAACATTGCCGATACTTCCAAGTGAATTGTGAAATTTTTTGTACAAACGTTTTTTTACAATCGGCTGACCTTTTTTTTTGAGTTATTGCAATAAGTCTTCAAAAATAATCACGTTTTTCTCCAAACAGAATGTCATAAGATGGCCCTAGAACTTCTTGCATGCATAAGTGAACAAAAGCCAACATTCAGTTGGAAACCACGCTCACCTGATTTATAATCAAAACTTGTAATTTTTTTTAGAACTCAGTGGAGTTCTTGAGAAGCATCAGTATTTAATTTGAACTATTCTAGTTTATACCCATGCTCCACTGGTTGTAGTAATAGACAATGTAATTCCTTTGATATTATGTGCGGCTAATCTTGTTGGAGCAGTAAACATACATGATAAGTTAGAATTTGTAAGCTTATGGATGTAAACAGTTGTGACTTTTATTAGAAACCTTTTGCTAGTTCTAGCTTGACCAGAAATATGTTGCAATGTAAGATAAGAAGCACAATAACCTAATCCATTTTCATGTGTGAGTCTATGATCTACTGATTCTTTGATTTGTTTTCAGATTTCCATTTGGTGAGAGTTTAATTTAGATATGAGGTAATCAGCATTTTGTATGTCCTTCTGAACTATGCCCATAGCAACTTCAACCTCACCCATTCCAACAGTAGGCTCATTATAAGTTTTGGGTTGTTCATGTGGGTCTGCAGGTGTTGAATTAGAAGGATTATTAATTGCTCCAGTATCACATAGTAGTTCAGCAGTCACTTGCTTTTCATCTGATATCTCTTGTTGCAACATTTCAAAGTATGGTTGAAATCGTGGAACAGACATTTCATTTTTCTTTGCCTCAAAAGCAGCTTCATAGGAGTGATATAATATCTTCTTTACACCATGGAGAAAAAGCTGAAGAAGTGCTAAGAAATAGAATTCTTTTCGATTAACATTTTCACAACTGAGTTTGCGATGATTATTTAGTGTTGATGACAAAAAAACACCCATTTGGGTGTTAATTGTGAAATTTTCCAGCACTGATGTCTTCAGCAAGATTATTGCAATAAGTGTAGAACTGAGCAAATTCATATAGTGATAAATTATCAAACAAAAGGCTTCTGCTTGGGTAGTAAGGGCCAGATTACGAGTCTGGCAATCATTTGACCGCAAGAATCGTGGTGGCACGGCGGTGGCGGATTATGACTCGGCCAGTCAGACCGCACTAGGACAGCCGGCTCTGCAAGGGAACCAATGTTCCCTGGCATAGGAGAGGCGGTCAGAGGCCACAATAAGCTTGGTGGGACCACCACAGTCCTGCCACGCATATTATGAGTTTCCTCTCTGCCAGGCTTTTCATGGCAGTTCTACCACCTTGAAAAGCCTGGCAAAGAGGAAACAAAGGGGGCCCTACAGGGCCTCCCGTGCCTCAGACATATTTGGATGCACACAGGGCGGCATAACATGTACTCCACTGTGTGCATGCACATAGGTTCCTGCACGTCATGGACTTACAAGTCCATGCTGTGCAGGAAACTTGTGAGGCATTTCCATTGTTTAAAAGACACCACCCCTTTTAAAGGGCACCCCAATGGGAACCGCGACACCGCCCACACGCCAGACTACAAATATGTTATAATCTGGCATGCGGGCAGTGCGAGCGGTGGCATGGCAGTTTGCACCACAGCGCCAATGCTCCCCCAAATTCTCATAATTTGGGCCTAAGTGTCCATTAGATTTGTTTTTAAAATGTCTTTGCTATCTGGGTCAAATTGAGCAAGGTATTCTATTTTAGGTACGTCTTTCAAAACTCCGCAAGATTCTGCAGAATTCCACGAACGGGTGGAAATAGGCACGTTGCACTGGTCGTGCTCTGATTTAGTGCTGAGAGCTTGTTCCATGCTGAAAAATCTGTGTAAACGGCACCATGTGGCACGCCAGAGAGTGCAGCTTCTAGAGTTGATTTTGCTGCCTTTCGAGTACATTTTATCGCCCAACAGTAATTGTTTTCTAAGAATGTGCTGCAGTCAGGGCAGCCGCAAACTTGAGCTGCCCTGAGGTCAGCACATTCAAGTGACATACGGAACGGCTGCTTCAAAGCCACTCTGTGTTTCACTGAGCAGGCGGAGCATGTTTCCATAGGAAAAGCTTTTTTTGACTAGCCTATATCTTCTGCACCGGTTGACGAATCTTCACGAAAGTTTCCAAACAAATGCACTGGTTATTCTTGTTGCGCGTGCAAAGTGTTGGGGTGATCAGTCAAGCGAAGGCTGAGAAAATGGGGGGGTCAAAAAGTGTTTCCCATGTTAATTCCCAGAGGAGTTTTGAACACGACTTCAGCCTGAACCACTAAATGGAATTACACCGAATTCGGCAGAAAGATGGATCTGGTTATGCAGATTGTGCTTTTTGTTATTTGCTGTAAATCCATTCAGTAGTTGTTGAGAAATGGCCACATGGCTAATTAGCAAATAATAACGAGCTTGTGCAGAGAACTGCAGAGCTCTGATTGGCTGCCACCAGAAAGGGTTTGCAGCCATCTTGGGAGTCAGCTTCAGCTGAGTCCCAAACAAAACATGAAAAAAAAAGAAAAGGGGGCAGGGTAGGAATACCCCGACCCCCAAGTCTTGGTCCAGAGGGACCCAGGCAGGAGAAAAAAGCATTTTAAAAAGTTTGCCATGAAATTTGTGAATTTGCGGCAAAAGAAAAAAAAGGCAAAAAGCACGGGTTCCATGCATGTTTTGAAAAGGGCCCATGGGTGGGCCAGGTCCCAGGGCCATTTTTATAAAAATAGGAGGGGGCGCACAGGGCCCCCTCTTACGGCTCTATAAGCCCCAGGAACCACCTCCTCTCTGAGGCTAAAGAAGTATTATTAGGAGGCTGCGTGCCCCCCCTGAGCCCCAGGGACCACCACCTCCTCAGGGGTAAATAACACAAAATAGGTGGCTCCACAGAACCCCCGGGGACCACCACCTCTCCAGGGTCAAATATTTTCTAAAAGAATGGGAGAGGGAGAGCGTGGCCCCCCGCCCCAGGGACCACCACCTCCCTGGGGCAGGCCTGTTCTCAGAGAAGGAGGGGGCCACGTGGCCACCCTCCTGGAGCCACCAGCCACCTCCTGGAGCTGTAATACATTTAATTGAAGGTGCACCGAAAATTAAGTAGCACAATCTTGTGTTGGTTTGTTCTTCAACCTTTTATTCTTTATTTCAATTTCTTTTGCAACAGACAGCCAAGGCGTTTCGTTCCCACTTTACAGTGTGTGGAACTTCATCAGGGCTGTAACATATAACATAAATATATTTACACTTTAAGACATGGACAAGAAATAATAACAAAAAATATATATAACAGAAAATATAGAATTGGACACAACTCCTTAAATTAAAAAACAGCACAAACATAAAGACACACAAAGTTGTTCTTAAATCGGTTGGTCTGTGTTTTTTTATTATTTTCTTGAATATGTATTATTTCCTTTGGTCACAGGGATATTAAAAGAAATAAACCAAAAGAAAAGGAGAAGATAGAAAACAATTTGCTACACAAAATAATTTGGATCATACAATCTCTAAAAAGGAATAACCGTGCAATTGCCAAAAATATTCGTGTTGAGTAATATTCAAATTTGAAGCGAACATGCGAAATTACTAAACCAGATAAAAGGTGTGTGAGAGGATGATCTGATTATGTGAGGGAGGAAGAGATGGGTAAAGGAGAGAGAGATATGGCGAGAGGGGGGAATGTTTAAAAAGAAGTGCGGAAAATAGAGGGGTGGAGAAGAAAGGGGGAAGATTAGGGAAGCGAGCAGTGAGGCTAAGGGAAATAAGGAGGCGCGTTTGCAGAGTGTTGGAGAAAGGGGGGCATGTCCTCCTTAGACGTCTTAGCAATCCCACTGTGTGGGACTTACTGCAGGTAACAAGAGGTGTAGTTGGCCCCCACGATAACCTTGGGGGCCAACTACCCCTCCTATTACCTCCAGTAAGTCCCACACAGCAGGATTGCTAAGTTCTCATAGCAGGCCATGCCCCCTTTGCCCACCACTCTGCAAACGCGCTCCCTGGCGCGCTCTTGGATGGGGATTGAAGTCCCCTTCGCTGCTGGGGGTCCTTTAGGGGCCGACTAGCCTACATCTTACCTCCAGTAAGCCCCACACAGTGGTATTGCTGAGAGGTGGACAAAGGCCACGCCCCCTTTCCCCACCACTTTGCAAACGCGCCTCCTGGCGCATTCTAGGTTGGGGTATTAAGTCCCCTTCATTCCTGAGGGTCCCTGGGGGCCAACTAGCCCACCAGGTACCTCCAGTATGCGCCACAGAGCTGCGTTGCAGAGAGGTGGTCTGAGGCCACGCCCCCTTTCTACACCACTCTGCAAACGCAGCTCCTGGCGCACTGCTGGTGGGGCAATGAGGTCCACTTGTGTCCTGAGGTCCTCAGGACACAAGAGGACCTCATCGCCCCACCAGCAGTGTACCAAGAGGCCCGTTTGCAAAGTGGTGTAAAAAGGGGCATGGCCTCGGACCACCTCTCTGCAACGCAGCTCTGTGGCGCATACTGGAGGTACCTGGTGGGCTATTTGGCCCCCATGGACCCTCAGTATTCAAGGGGATTTCATTCCCCAACTTACAATGCGCCAGGGGGTGCGTTTGCAGAGTGGTGCAGGGAGGGGGCGGGGCCTCCGGCGAGATGCCAGCTTTTTAAATTTTTTTATTTTTTAGAAGGGGGGCTGTGTGGCCCCCATTCTTTTACTATTTTTGGGGCCCTGGGGACCCCGTCCCCCAGGGCCTGACCCCTTTTAAAAAAAAAAAAAACGGCAAGGGGGCCATGCGGCCCCTCTCCCGAGACCAATTTTGGCCCCGGGGACCCCAACCACTGGGGCATGGCCTCCTCTTTTATAATATATTTATAGGGAAGGGGGGCCGCATGGCCCCCCTTCCCTGGGCCACTTTTGGCCCCGGGGACCCCATCCCCGGGGCATGGCCTCTTTTTTTATTTTTACAGGGAAGGGGTGCCGCGTGGCCCCCCTTCTCTGGGCCACTATTGGCCCCGGGGACCCCATCTCCTGGGGCTTGGCCATTATTTTTATTTTTTTTGAGGAGGGGGGCCATGCGGCCCCCCTCCCCAGGTGAATTTTGGCCCCGGGGACCCCTTCCCCCGGGGCCCGGCCCTTTGCATTGGGGACCGTGGGGGGAGCCCCAATGCCCCACGGTCCTGCCGGCTCTCTGCCTCCTGCGGGAGCCGGCATTGCTTTTGAGCAAGGGGAGCTGCTGACATGCAGCTCCCCTTGCTCAAAAATAATCCTGCTTTGCTTCATTGAAGCAAGAGCAGGTTTTCCTGCTCTCGCTTCAATGAAGCAAAGCAGAGTCTGCTATAGCAGGGCGGGAGCCGTGCTCCCGCCCTGCCATAGCAAACTGCAATGTCCAGGGGGTGGGCACCCCGGGACATTGCAGGAGCCGGCCCTGGGGGGTGGCGGTCCCCAGGGCCATCAAGGGCTCCTGGGCGGGGCCGCGCGGCCCCCCTCCCTCCATTTTCAAAGCCCCGGGGAGGTGGTGGTCCCCGGGGGTCCGCTACGGACCCCCACATTGGAATATTAAGTGCCCCGGGGAGGTGGTGGTCCCCAGGGCAGTGTGGGGGGGTTGGGACCCCCCATGCATTTATTAAGGAAGCCCCGGGAAGGTGGGGGTCCCTGGGGCTGCTGGGGTGCCGCGTGCCCCCCGCATTCAAATTAATAAGCCCCGGGGAGGTGGCGGTCCCCGGGGCTGCGGGGGGCCGCGTGCCCCCCGCATTCAAATTAATAAGCCCCAGGGAGGTGGCGGTCCCCGGGGCTGTGGGGTCCCATGGGCCCCCACACCCTAATTTTATATTGCCCCCGGGACCTGGCCCACCCGGGGGCTTTTTTAGTAACAAAGCGCAGGAGCCCGCGCCTCGGGTTTCTTTTTTTTTCCGTCAGGATTCACGCACCCAGCGCGAATTCTGCGATTCTTTTTAAAAAAAAATGTTTTTTTTGGCCCTGGGGGTCGCAGGCCTAGGGAGTCATGGTGTTTCTACCCTGCCCCCTTTTCTTGTTTTTATACCTCTTTTTCACTGTTTTCTTGTGACTCGGTTCTACCGAGTCACAAGATGGCTGCCATAACATTCTGGTTTAGAGTGTTGGCAGCCAATCAGAGTGAAGCTCGTGCCCGGGAGGAGTCGCGACTCCTCCTCGGTGCTCAGATATTGATATTTTTCTTTTTCTAATTTCTCAGGAACTATTGAACAGATTTACACCATTTAAAAAAAAAGGGATCTTTCTGAACCAAGACCTACCTTTTTGCCAAATTTGGTGTAATTCCGTTCAGCAGTTCGGGCTGTAGCTTTGTCTAAAGTTTCCTATGGAAATTAACATGGGAAAACGCGTTTTGGGACCCCCTTTTTCTCAGCCCCCGCTTGATGAATTACCCCAAAACTTTCAAGACAGGAGCTGACCAGAGCGGGCCACTAGTTTTGAAACTTTCGCGAAGATTTGTCAAACGGCGCCAAAGATATTGGCAAAAGAAAAACGCTTTTTGAATAGAAACGAGGTCCTAACTATAACTACCTACTGGCGACCGCCAGTAGGTAATATATATATATATATATATATATATATATATATATATATATATATATATATATATATATATATATATATATACATCATCAAAGCACACTCTCCGAACCTCCACGCTCCTTGCTGGCGAACAGAGAGAGACGGACCCAGATATATGGCAGGTAAGATCTTTATTTACTCCCTCTGTGACGCGTTTCGAGCACCCTGTGCCCTTGTTCACACATATATATATGTCCTTCACACCAGAACCTGGGCTTCTATTGGAATTCTATAGGGCATATTATTAAGCCCATTATCGCCGCTTTAGCAGCAGTTTCCTGCCGCTAAGGCGGCGATAATGTTATCGCCGTTCTTGATAATATGGCCCTATGTTTTACCATCTTCTGCTCTCTTTTGCCTTTTCTACTTGTTTTTCAGTCCTCAGTTTTTCCGTTTCCTTCTTGTTTTTCTCCACTCTGTTAGACCTCTTCTGCTCTGTTTCTGCACTGTTTGCCTTTTCTGCTAATTTTTCTGCCCTCTGTTTTGCCTTCTCTGCTCATTTTTCGGCCCTCTGTTTTTCCACCTTAAAGCCCCGACGACCACCACCTCCCCGATGCTTTACTGATATTAAGAAGGGGGGCCGTGAGGACCCCCTTCCATGTAGCTCCATGAGCCCCGGGGACCACCACCTCTCCAGGGCTTTTTTTTACTAATGGAGGGGGGCCACAATGACCCCCCTTTCTGGGGCTTTGATATGCCCCAAGGACCACCAACTTCCCGGGACTAACTTAATATTATGCGGGAGGCTGCGTTGACCCCCCTGGCCCTGGGGACCACCACCTCCCTTGGGCCAAATAAGGGATTTCTTTTAATATCCCTGTGACCAAAGGAAATAATACATATTCAAGAAAATAATTAAAAAACACAGATTAACCGATTTAAGAACAACTTTGTGTGTCTTTATGTTTGTGCTGTTTTTTAATTTAAGGAGTTGTCACTGACTATGTCATGAATGATGTAATATGTGACGTCATCAGCAGTGCATTGCGGGGGCCGAGTTATAGTTAGCTGAACTAACTATAACGGCCGAATTTCTCTGGTTTTATACGAGTGAAATGTCCAACTAACTATAACGTCCATGAAACCTATGGTTTTTTCAGTGAATATATATATATATATATATATATATATATATATATATAACAGGAGGCAGTTATAGTTAGGACCTAGTTCCTATCAAAATGGTGATTTTCAGTTCCCTATATCTTTGGCACCCGTTGATGAATCTTCATGAAATCTTCCCAAAAACATTTGCCTATTTCTTCACCTGCTGTCTGAAAAGTTTTGGGGTGGTTCGTGAAGCAGGGGCCGAGAAAGAGGGGGTCCCAAAACGTGTTTCACCCATGTTAATTCCAATAGGAACTTTACAGCCCATACTGCTGGACGGAATTACACCAAATTTGGCAGAAAGCTCTCTTTTGGTCTGCAAATCGTGCTTTTTGTTATTTGGTGTAAACCTATTCAGTAGGTTTAGAGATATTAAGCTTAAAACAAATTTCTGTGTATGTAGATCCTCCTCGGATCCTCTTGCCAACAGCAATGCAGTGATTGAATGGCCGCAAACTGAGAGGAAAGTTGTGGCCGCCATTTTGTTCAGTGGGACTCAGTTCCCAGTGGGGGAAATACATTTCAAAATGGGATAGAAGGGGTCAGGGTAGAGGTACCCTGACCCCATGAGACTACTGGAAGGGTCTGTGAGGTACCCATCATGGGCAAGGAATTGTCCAAAAACTTTTTTTTAAAACCGTGCAGGGAATCTACGGATCCTCCTGAATCCAGATTCGGATTTGGATCTGGATTTAGGATCTGCAGATCCAGACACCAATCAAAAAAAATAAACTCACTCACAGACCCACATTCCTACTCACACACCCATTTATACACCCACATAGCCACTCACACACCCACTCACACACCCATACAGCTACTCACACACCCACTCACAGACCCTCAAAACCACTCACACACACACTCACAGACCCACACAGCTTTCACATACCTATTACGCACTCATGCACCCACTCACAGACCCACTCAGTCACCCACACATAGACCCACTCAGACACAAAGGCCATGTGCGGTGTGGGGCTAGATGCATGATGGGGTTGACTGAAGGGCCCTGCCGCAAGCTAGCCCCTGCAGCTCCCCCGCTCCATTAAAAAAAACATAGAAATCCACTGAAAAAACCAAAGGTTTCAGGGCCTTATAGTTAGGAATTAGCAATTAAAAAACCTTAGAAATTCACTTTAAAAAAAAGGTTGCAGGGACATTATAGTTAGGTTCTAAATTTACACTCACAAAACTATAGAAATTCGGGAAACGGCCTTTACAACGCGGCCTTGCCGTTTCCATTCAAGCTGAACAACTCTTCTTTAACCACGTATATGCCTTAACCACTGATATGCGTGGTTAAGGTAGTCAGCGTTCTAGCTGTGTAAGCGGGCGGAGAGGGGAACAAGAAGGATTTCTGCAGGAAGGACTGGGATGTGGCGATGTACGTTGGGCTGGAGTTAGGCTGGGGCTTGGGGGGAGGGTAGGTTTTATGGGTGGGACGGTTTTAGGGCTCAGGGCATGGGCTGGAGTTGGGGTAGGTTTTAAGACAGGTGCTGAGTTTTAGGGCTCAGAGCACGGGAGAAAGTGCAGTTTTCAGGGGAGGGGAGCAGTGTTTAGGGCTCAGGGCTGGTGGGGTTGTGGTAGTTTATTTAATGGGGGCAGGGGTTTAGGCCTCAGGGCAGTGGAAGGAGTAGGGTTAGTTTTAAGGACGGCGCATGTTAAGTTTTTGATAGAGGGCAGAGTTTTAGGCCTCAGGGCAGGGGGAGGGGAAGGGGTAGTTTTAAGGGCAGGGAATTGTAGGTTTTAGGATTCAGGGTGAGGGGGGAGGTAAGGGGATATGGTTTTAGGGCTTAGGGTGGGTCGGGGTAGTGGTAATCTTTACCATGCACAACCCTTTACCAATCATGCTTTTACCACGAACCTGTGTGTTAAAGGCATGCATGGTAAAGGAATGCGTGGTTTAGACACATTCATGGTTAGGACGGCATTATAGAGGCACGCGTGGTTCAGCCATGCATGCCTCTGTCATACCAACTAGAAATTCAGCTGTTATAGTTATTTCAAGTAACTATAACTCTTGCCCTGAGGTAACTATAACTCGCCCCCTCGCCATGCACAGCTAATTACCCCACATATTACATCATTGATGACATCTTCTATAGCCTCATTGATATTATCACTACAACATTTGCAGTTAAATTATTGATGCAAAAACTGTGCATGGTGGGGGCATGAGTTATAGTTACCTTAGGGCATGAGTTATAGTTACTTGAAATGACTCTAACTATAACAGCTGAATTTCTATGGTTTTGTGCGTGTAAATTCAGAACCTAATTATAATGTCCCTATATGGTTTTTAGTGTCCCAGTTACTTTAGCTGCTGTTTGGAAAGTTTAGTGTCCCAGTTACTTTAGCTGCTGTTTGGAAAGTTTAAGGGTGATTGGACAAGCGGGGGTCCGAGAAAAGGGAGGTCCCAAAACACTTTTTCCCCATGCAATGTCTATGGGGATTTGCATTTTTTGAACATGACTACAGCCCGAACCTCTGAACGGAATTACACTAAATTTGGCAGAAATGTAGATCTTGGTCTAGAAAACAGACTTTTTAAAATTTAGGTGTAAATCCAGTCAGTAGTTTTGGAGGTATAAAACAAAGAAATTTATCGATATCTAGGCCTATTGATCCTTCAGGGATTTGGGGGAAAAGCAAAGTCCTGATTGGCTGGCTGCAACCTGAAAGGAAAGTTGCAGCCACCATTTTGTTTGTCGCTTTTAGATGTGATAACAATACACACACAAGGGGGAATAAAGTGTGTCCTGCTAAAAATGTAACGTGCAGAGTGTGGAACAGAATTGGTCATTTTGCAAAGGTGTGCCAAAGTGGTAAACGTAGTGGTGGTACCTTACATGGTAATCGTGTGAATGGTGTTGGTGTGGCCAATGTGTAGAGTGTGAGTATGACAAAGTAGACAAAATACAAGATAATCTCAAAGACATGGTAATGTTGGTTGCAGAAGATGTGGTGGTGAATGGAGAGCCTTTTACATGTGTTAACCCTTATATTGATATTTATGTAGGAGACAAGAAACTCAAACTATTACTTGATTCTGGTGTTTGGATCACTGTGATTACCCAATAATTATTCAGTGAAATGTGGAGTAGCAGACCACTGGAACCAGTGGATAAGTCACCAGTTTCCTATGAAGAATGCAAAGTGAAGCTAGCCTGTTATTCTGAGGACATACTGGAGTTCAGAGGGAGAAACATTCATGGACAAAATGTATGTGGCGATCAAAGGACTGTTTATTTTGGGTTGGTTTCACCAGGGTTTGTTCCAAATGATGTTAAGATCAGGTACCAAAGACTGGTTATCTGTTGTAAGTTCAAATGATTTCAAAGACAGTCTTGTGAAACAATATCCTTCAGTATTTAACACAAAGTTAGGTACCATCCCGGGCTTCATCCATCAGATCATGGTTAAGTAGGGTTCTATCCCAGTAAAACATAAATTAAGAAGTGTATCATTTAGCGTTATAGAAAAACTGGTTGTGGCATGGAAGAAGAATGGTGAACTGAGAGTGTGTGTGGATCTTTGTAGCTTAAACAAGCATATTTGGGTGGATTTGCATCCATTTCTGAAGATCACTGAATTGTTGACTATGATAGCAGGCTCCAAATGATTTTCTAAACTAGATCTGGCTGCAGCCTACCACCAAGTTGTACTTGATTCGTCATCTAGACATCTTACGACTTTGATCTCTCCCATTGGAACTTTTCAGTACTGCAGGATGCAATTTGGGTTGGCCCTGGCAGCTGCGGTATTTCAGAGGATTATATATCAAATGTTCAAGGGTATTGATGGGTGGCGATTTTCCAAGTTGATGATGAAGAGTAAGTTTACCTTTGTGAAGCAGGACCGATGTTAACATTTATAGTGCCACTAGAGAAGAACATGATTATATCCTGGCAAGGGTTTTAAACATTATACAAGAGAAAGATGTCACTTTAAAAGTAGAAAAGTGTCAGTTCCTGAGAAAAAATGAAGAGTATTTGGGATACGTAGTGTCTAAATATGGAGTTAAACCGAGGTCTGGGCTGTTCAAAGCCATCATTAGTGCTCCTCCACCTGCTGATAAGATGAGGCTTAAGTCTTTCATTGGACTCTGTGAATTTTATTCAAGATTTTTTGCTGATTATGCGTCTAAGGTGAAACCTTTGACTACTTTGCTTAAGAAAAATGCTGATTTTATGCGGGATAGATACCATCTTCCACTGAAAGCTCTGTTGAAATTTCAACAAAAGTCTGAAGTTGGTAAGACACATTTTTCTCTGTAGGCCAACCTTTCACAACAAAATTCATAACCTGTGACAATAACACATCTTTGTTCAATTTCTCACTCCACTTAGATTCAGTAATATCACACATTTTCTAAATCAATGGCTACAATGAAACAACTTTCTTGTTCTTCTTCTTCTACAAACGCCACATCTACTTCTTCAACTGGGCCCCTAGACAAATATGAAAATTAGAGTTGTGCTGTTCCTAAATAATCTAGAGTGTAGCAATATACAAAAGACAGTAGGCTACAGAGTCAAAGAGATGGGAATCCATTTCTTTGGAATATAATGCCCTCACACACCCAGTTGGGTGTCATGCTTCATCATCGGGCTGCTCCTCATCTGGCCGGCGCTGCAATGCCTGACGGGCTCCCAATGAGGGGCACTTTGGCGGAGATCTTTTTCCAAATAGCCGTTTGGTGCCGTGGGGGTGAGGGGCTTAGTGAGTGTAGATGAATGAGTGGTGTGTGATGTTTATGTGAATTAAAACCGGGTTGGGAGTACCAGCAAAAATAATTTTAATTGTGGGGTCTCCTACCCTGATTAAAATAAAAAGCAAAGGCGCAATGATAAGTTAATGTCTCAGGTGTGACGCTCTTCCGTGTGGTTGGTCAACATGTTTCTCGCCTATTCTACAAGTCTAGAGGCGATTCGTCAGGACCTAAAGTTAAAAAACTATCTACACTAAGGTGGACCGAAAAACAATAATGAACTAATGATAGAGGTTTATGCCACCATGACTTACTCTGTCTAATGACTGGTAGTACTGGTTCTACCCTATTTGGGATATACTACTGCTTCATCAATTCCCGGCAGGTCAAGATATGAGGAACTTCCCCATATAGTTTGCGTAGTACGCAATATGTCCAGGGACCTACATTTTTGTTTAGAGGGCGATTCAAAATATCAAAATCATGCTACAATTTTGTTGAGAATCTAGCTATACGCAGTGTGTGATCTATAATTCCATCACCTGATAGAATGGAGACTAACTTACCATGATCAGTTCTTAAGACAACCCTGTTTCCTACATATATGAGTGAAACTTCCTAATAGCCCACCAACATGCTAGTAATTCCTTTTCAATGACTGAAAAATGAATCTCAGATCCTCTCGAGACCCGAGAAACATAGCCTAACTAGTATTCAATCCCATCTTTGACTTGTGTAAGAACTGCACCTAATCCAAAACTGCTTGCATCCACTGTGAAGGTACATTGCACACTTGGATCAAAGGGTTTCAAAACTCTTGATCCACCAACTGAAACTTAATCCATTCAAAGACCTCCTGACAAGATCCTTAAGCGGGGAGAGACATTTGTGCCTCCAGAGAGCCTAAAGAAAAGAATTCTCTCTAGTGCGCATAAAGTTCAATTAGGAAGAACACTCACTAAATGCAAGGTGGGTAAAATATTCCTCTGGACTACTATGGATCGGCATTTTAATGAACATGTAAGTGATTGTGTTGTTTGTAATAGTTGTGAGAAGGGTTTAAAAACGAGAATCCTACCTTTGCAACCTATGGATTCGCCATCAAAACAATGGGAAAAAATTGCCATTGACTTAGTTGGACCTTTCAATTCTTTGCCATACAATTCACGCTTTTGTTTAGTACTGATTGACTACTACTCAAAGTGACCTGAAGTTAGCTTTCTTGGGGAACTCACTTCGAAACGTGTTATTGGTTTTTTGAAAGATGTGTTTTTGAGGGACAGGTTTCAGTCTTTTTTGGTTTCTGACAATGGTGTCCAATTTGTTAGTGAAGAATTTCAACTATATCTTCAACAAGGTGGTATCAAACATCTTAGAAGCTCACTTTATCACCTACAAACCAATGGATTAGTTGAGCGTATGAATCGAGTTTTTGGAGAATGTGTTCAGTGGGTTATAGCAAATAATGTGTTGTGACGAATGCTATGGTTGTACCTCACTACTCTGCATTCATCTACCAAAGTTTCTCCGTTTGAATTATTGAGAGGGCGGAACCCATCCTTTAAAAGCTGCCAAGGGTGGATGTCCAAATGGGTAAGGCATGATGTAGTAGAGGATGTTGACAGTTTTGTAAGAATAATGTGCAGGAAGTGCAAGTACTTAAAAGAAGTGTTGTGACGCAAGAAAGAGAGTGCATTCACATCGTATTGTGGTGGGTGATGTTGTGCAAGTGAAGGTTCCTGTGAATAAAAAAAGGGGGAATCAAATTTACTGACTAATTGGGTATTGATAGAGTGTGTGGTAATGCTGTTAGAGTTGACAAGCAAAGTTGGTGGAATATTGATAAAGTGGTAAAGGTGTAGGATCCTGTTGTAGATCATATAAAGGATCCCTTGATAGAAAATTATATTTCTGTTTGCAGAAGTAATCGACAAAGACATCTGCCTAACAGGTTTTGCTGAGGCTTTATCAAAAGGATGACAATGATATTTCTATTCACAGAAGTAATCTAGAAAGAAATCTGCCTACCAGGTTTTGTTAAGGTTTTGTGTGCATACTTTAAAATAGGAAACTGCCCTTAAGTTCAGATAATGATTAAGGTTTATTCTTATAACATTATGTATATTTTGTGCATGTTTTTATTGTTATCCCTGTATGGTCTAAATTCAATTTTCCCCTATAATGATATAGCCATGTTGTGTTGCTGTTTTTTTTTTTTTATTCTGTTGAGGGAAAAAGTAATGTAGCATTCTAAGTGGTATGCTGGCATATTCTACTATGGAATGCCAAGGGTCTTTTGACAGGTTAACAGAAGTTGGCTCTGACCTGTTACCAAGACAGGCTGCACCATTATTGTGGTTTCTATTTATTCAATTAAAGTTACCTTCTTACTATGATTGTGTCTGGAAATTACAACAAATATCATCCCACACACCAACGTTAGGCACCAGGTCCTTGGGAATGTAGACCGTCCTGTCTCCACTAGGCAATAGGGTAACGCTGCCACCATTGCTGCTGGACTCTGAGATCTGCTTGGCTTTTCGGTCCAGCTACTATTTACTCATTTCATGAACGAGCAGGATTTTCTTCTCATTCAGGGACAGTTTCTATTCCTCCAGGGCCCTGTCAGCCTCTGCCTTTCTTTTCTCTGAAGTCCTCTGAGTGACTGCTTCCTCCATTTTGAGTTTGGCCAACTTAAGCCTCAGCTCCCTTTCAGCCTTCCTGTACTCCAGTTCGTCAGGGGATAGGTTATCGGCAGACACACTGCTCCCTGCCCTGACAGGGGATCTCACTCCTGAAGGCATGTTGTCCACCTCTCCCTCAGGGTGTTGCAGCTAAGGGCATGTGGCCAGGCCCTCCTCCTCAAAGCCCACTTTCTCCTCCAGGCCATCCTCTTCATGCTTCTCTGGGGTGGCCTTCATCCTCCTGACTTACTCAAAGGTTCTGAGGGCTGCCTGGAGGTCCACCTTGGTGGCCTTCCTCCCCACATTCAGCCTCCTGTCCTTGCAAAACGTCTGCAGCTCTGTCTTGCTGAGGTTGTCATCGTTGATTAGCTTAATATCCGTTGTTGCAAATAGGATGCGAGGCAAGACTTAAACATGGAAAAAGGAAAAAATAGTCAAATCAAAAACTAAGGAGAATTTAGAAAAAAATATAATTTGATGTCAGATTATTTATATGAGAATTTAGTGGCCGGTTTCGATGCGGCCATCAAAGGCTCCAACCAACGGTCGGAGCCTTTATGACCGCATCTTAATGGGCCGCTGGGTTTCTTTTCCGACCATATCATTATGTTGGAGGCAGTCGGAAAGGAAACCGGCTGGTCATTCCGGCTGGCTTACGACGGACTCGGAGAGCCCGTCTGTCAGTCGGAAGCTGGCAAGTAATCTCAAGGGCGGAAAGACCCGCTCTTGAGATGACAATAATGGTTTCCAACATGGTTTCCATGCCCGTGTGTCCGACATGGAAACCATGTCGGAAAGCGTGTTTGGGGACACCCAGCAGGGCCCCCTTTGGTGCACCGCCTCCGGTTAGAGGCAGAGGGGTTTTGATCCCTGCACCTTGTGGCAGGCACCTTGAGGTGCCTGCCACGGGGTGCAGTGATGAACTGCACCTCCCTTTCCTCAATGGGAGCTTGTGTTAGGGACGGTTTACGGCCGTAACATGAGCTCCCATTGAGGAAAGGGACCATGCAACCGAACTGTGTTTAGTCGCATTGAAATCAGTCAGTCGGGACCGCCGACCGGGTGTCGGTCGGTCCCATGACCGAGTCATGTCGGACGGAAGTGATTCTGCCCGACATCATAATAAGCCCCATAGTGTTTCACATATCACTAAGTGGCACTGCACAAACACAAATACTGGACACCACCACTGAAAAGCAATGTAAGAAATTGGGTTATTGATTGAGGGGGATGGAAGCCTCCCTCAGGCAATGATCACAATCCTTGTCAAAGCAAACCACAAAAGTCATCAAATTAACCTGTGCTTAACCCTCTGGTAGCTCGGCCCGAAAGCAGTCAGGCTTAAATTAGAGGCAATATGCAAAGTATTTATGCAGCACACAAACAGTAATAAACTGAAAACACAACACAAGAAAAATCACGAACCAATTTAGAAAAATAGTATACATTTTAGTAAATACAATGTGACCAAAATGATAAAAATCCAATCAGTAGAACCAACATATGCAATTTCAACGTTTTAGGTAAGTATAGCACTTAAAATCACAAAGCGACACTCATGGGGCGAAAGTCACACATTCAGGTTGACCCCCATGGAGTTTGGGCCAGATACATGGACCAGATTAGTCCCATGAAAAAGTTGCCTTCTCAAAGTTTGGTGTGAAGAGTTCCATTCATGGTGGAGCAGGCCACGAGCTGCACGGAGAGCACTATGGATCATCATTGCACGAAGAGTAGGCTGGGTGGTGTAGGCTGTTGTCACTGTAGCACGAACAGCCATTCGAGCATCGCAAATGGTTGTTGCTAGAGCTTCACTTGGTAGTCACCATGGGCAATCGTTGCTGTAGTGCAAAGTGCAGATCTCGCGTTGCCGGTCATCGTGGGCATTCTCTGTAGCGCGAAGAGTTGTGTTCACCGGAGCTTCGTATTGGTGGTCGTTGCAGGCAGCAGGATAATGTGGGCGGTTTGCAGTTGTTAAGAGCCTAAAACTTCAAGAGTTCTTCTTTGTTCAAAAGAGGAGCTCCACTGATGCCAGCCAAGGGTCGGGAACCTGGGGAGGCATCTGTTGGAGATAGGAACTCACTCCAGTAGAGGCCAGCAGGGCCGGATGCAGCAGGTCTGCTGGGTAGTTGGAGGGAGGCCTCTGGCACTTGTTGTGTCCCTGTAGCTCATAGCAGGAGGTCAGCCAACTGACCATTGGAACCACTCAGGTAGCCTGGAATGAAAGGAGAAGACCCAGGGGCATATTATCAAGAACGGCATTAAAAATTATCGCCGGTTTAGCGGCAGAAAACTGCTGCTAAAGCGGCAATAATGGGCTTGATAATATGCCCTTGAGAATTCCAATAGAAGTCCATGTTCTGGTGTGAACATGGGCTTCTATTGGAATTCTCCAGGGCATATTATCAAGCCCATTATCGCCGCTTTAGCAGCAGTTTTCTGCCGCTAAACCGGCGATAATTTTAACGCCGTTCTTGATAATATGCCCCCCAGTCTTTCTTCTGAGGAAGCCGGTCAGGCCTTCAAAGTGAGAGGGATTCCCTATACTACATCTGGTTCTGGAAAGTTTTTCCCTTCACCTGTTAAGGCTCAAAGAAGTCTAGGGTGATAAAAGACTAGTGGCAGGTTCCTTGGGTGTGCTGCAGGCAAGCCCTTTGAAATGTAAGTCGGGCTGGGAACAGCTGTGTCCCCAACCATCTTGGCAGGCTGGCCCATCCTCCCTACATCTAGTCCCCTATTGCTCACTGTCTGGGCCCAATAAGCATTCTTAATGGGGGAGCCATTATACAAGGCCCTGGCAGTTGGAAACTTCTGAGAGGTCTTAAAAGCTTTTGGGCAGGAAAATGCCAACTTTCTAAAAGTAGTGAAAGTATACCTCAGGACACTCGTCTCGTGTCCCATCTGTCGCACTGCATTGTGGGTAGGATCTCTCCTTTCATTAAACCCTTTAAACATCCTTTATCCATTTTCATCATTAGAAACCAATAATTATACAGTTTATTTTTCTTCATTCATCCAAGCTGATTAAATCACTGTGGAGACAGCGCCATTCCACCTTCTGCCTTTATTTACTTCAAATGACTACTGCGTGCCAATCAGGCTTTTCATAGCAACCCGTACAATCAAAAAGTAGAACGTACATCAGAGTCGGCTTGTCTTTTCATACCCAATGCATTTCGAGCCTACACTGGCTCTTCTTCAGGGGTTTCTGCAATAAATAAAAGACACTCAGCAAACTACTTACTGTTGGCCTTCACTAATACCAAATAATACAAACACCCACGCTGTCTCACTCATACCCCTAATACTCCCAACCCACCTAACTAGGACCCGTTCATTCAAACATCAAAAAATTCCATTCCCATCACTCAAACCCCTTTCACCCATCCACTTAATCATAACTAAACACGCAATCAAAAAGCAACTGAAGCCTCGTGTAACATCCCCAAAATGCTAAATTCAACCCCCTCTATTTCAATTTCCAATACTCCACATATGCCTCTGACCCGTTTTCAAATCGAAGCTCGTCTTCCCCCTTTCCCGTACTTTCAAGGTCAGACAAAAATTACCTTACTCAAGCCGCAACCGGCAACCTAACCTCCTCATCCAACTCTCCCCGTATATATTTCTAAAAGTGGCATTTTCAAAATTGTAATCTAAAATCCGATTTTATCATTAATGAGGATTTTAAATTACAATTCATTTGATTCCAAACACAACATTTCTACCTGCTCCTGATCAACATTTTGCACTTATTCAATGTAATAAGGTAGCCCAATGGGAGTGTTAGACCTTACAATAGTGAAAAACGAATTTAGGAGTTTTTCAACACCAGGACATGTAAATCCCACATGTCCCACTTTTTAAATACAATGCACCCTGCACTATAGATCTTTAGGGCCTACTTTAGGGGTGAAATATGTATTAAAAAGGAAGGCTTAGGCCTGGAAAAAGGTTTAGTTTGCCAGATTGAATGAGCAGTTAAAAACTGCACTACAGGTTGCAATGGCAGACTTGAGACGTGTTTTAAAGGGCTACTGTAATGGGTGGCACAATGAGTGTTGCACGCCCACTATTAGCATTTCATTTACTGGCCCTGAAATGATCAGCACCCACTTTTATCTAATTATCACCATTAATACATCATTTTACCATATTTTAGGGAGAAAGCACAAGCACTTTAGCACTGGTTAGCAGTGGTAAAGTGCACAAAGTTCTAATGCTAACTGAACCAATTTCAGAAAATAGGAGGGGTGAAGGCAAAGAAAAAAGTTTGCGGGTGACCCTCTAAAGAGGAAAAAGTCCCTCTTCCGAAGCTCCCAACTCATTTGCGAACACCAGTCTTAATAGGTTGCCTTATGTCAGTGGATGTTACTTCTGACTGAGGGCAAGATGGGTTGGTGCAGTGTACAACAGCTTGAAGGCATCCTCACTCCTTTCTCAGTTTCAGATTTTGTTTCTGTTAATTTGTTCATTTTACTTCTGTGATATTTTCTTTCTAAGCTTTGTATGCTGCCTAAAGTGTCATATGATTTGGAGGTGTCTGGGGTTTGTACCATATCTTCTCGAGTACATGGACCTATCTTTTTTTGGTGTTGAGTCCTTGTGTTTACTCTGATGCGAGGATTTAGGTTGAGTTTTTGTTATAGGTGGAGCATGGTAATCGACTGTGGATACTAGTGAAGTGCTGAGAGTGGCAAGAACGCATGAGATTTGACCGTTGTTGTAGGTGGGGTGAGATGCAAGATAGTAGTATTGTGTGAATGTGAAATTCTTTGAAGGATCATGTGATAATTTGTTTTGGCTTTTGCGCTGTTACATTTGAAGGGTTATGCTGAGTAGGATGGCAACTTGGTCACTCGAATCAAGGAAGAAAAACAATTGAGAGAGGTTTAGGATGAGGGGGTGAAAGTCAGGGCATTGAGGTTGAGGTGGATAAGATTATATGTGATTTGCAGCAGTATGTGGTAAACTATGGGCAGGTGAAGTTAATGGCCTTTGTGGTGGAGTCATCTGTAAGTTTGCTGTTGGTAGGTAGGTAGTTTTGCAATTCATACAGGTGATTGTTGAAGCCAATTCTGAGAACTCTGGGCCTTATCAGGATGGTGGTGGGATGGCCAAAGTCACCCCATCGGTGGCGGTCCCACCACCATCTGTGACTGCATTACCGCCCACCTCATTATGATGGCGGGCTGTTCTTTGGCGGTCGGAGAGACCGAACGCCACAGATCTCACAGGCTCAAGGAGCCCGTCGGTCCATTGGAGGTGCAGTAATACCTCCAATGGTGGCGGTACCTGCCAGGCAACGTCATAGGTATTACAATGCTCCTTTCTGCCGGCCAATTCATGGCGGTGAACCCGCCATGAAAAGGCTGGCGGAAAGGGACATTGGGCCCCCCTTCACCCTGGGCCTCAGCTTTGGGGGGCACCTATGGGGCTCCCCCTACATATCCCTGCACCATGTGGCAGGTTCCTCATGGGGCCTGCCACCTAGTGCAGGGATATGTGTAATGTCCATTTTTTGTACCGCGGCGTGTGCTTCAGCCCGCAGCACCTGCCGCAACACAGAATATAGATATTGCAACTGCCGTGGTGGCGGTCGCATTCTATTTCACCTGGCGGGACCGCCGACATGTAGTCGGGCGGTCCCATTTCTGAATGGATGGCAGTCAGACGTAAGTCCGACCGTCATCCTAATGAGGCCCTCTGTGTTGAATTTTTCATTGTTGCTTGGCGAATCACGATTGGTAGGTGGTTGGGCAAAGTTAGTTTACTAAACTGCCCGGTGGATTGTGCACCAACCTTAGACCACTGCTAGGTTTGAGAATATGTAGTTGCAAGTGATTGTGTAGCCATCAGTGATCTGCTCACTGGAAATAAAGGATACTTGCCCATGAGCAATGAGAATTAAGCAGGCTATCGTATGGGGCGGTGGAAATGGTGATTTCCGGGGGCATCTAGGCTCAGTGGATAGGTTATGCAGAGTTCCTTTATGGTATTGATGTTGGCAATGTGAATCTTTGTGTGTTGCTTACAAACAATGAAAACTGGCTATACAGTATTACCAATGCTTTCAATTCTTTCTACCTGCAGGTACTGTTCAACAGTTTAAGGGTTTCCAGAAAAAGTTAAGAGGGTATGGGCAGCAAGATAAATAAAATAGATTTTTTCAATAACACTCAAGTACACTTAACTTAGAATCATACTTTGTGTGTACACTCGTAAGACTGGATTTTAAGTATTGCCAAGTTGTCAAGAAATATCAACTCCAGAGATCAGTGTGTGAAGTGACTTTTTTATGATCTAAATTTACACACCCTGGATCCAATCTCAGTGACTGTTAGACCTGACAGCCTTAGGGTGGTCTTCCCCCAAACGTTTTGCCTGCTTGACTCCAATTCTGCTGGTCTTGTTTTTGTTAGTTTAAGGACTCTGGGCACTTTGCCATTGCTAACCAGTGCTAAAGTGCATGTGTTCTCTCACTAAACATGGCTTGATTGATTTAGCCACAATTGCCATATTTGATTAACCGTACAGTTCCTACTAAAGTGCACTACATGTGCCCAAGGCCTGAAAACTGAATGCTACTAGTTGGCCTGCCACACTGATTGTGCCACACACTTAAGTAGCCCTTCAAAACATGTCACACTGCCATGTTGACTTGGCATTTAATTAAAAGCCATTGCCAAGACTTAAACTCCCCTCTTATTACATATGTCACCCCTACGGTAGGCCCTAGGTAGCCTATAGGGCAGGATGCTGTGTAATTAAAAGGTAGGATATGTAATTTTAAGTTTTACATGTCCTAGTAGTGGAAAACTCCCAAATTAGTTTTTCAGTACTTTGAGGCCTACCCCCTCCCATAGGGTAATATTGGGGATTACGTATTACATCTAATAAGCTGCAATCCCCAATTGGAAGGAGGTAAAGCTGTCATGTTCAGTACCTATGTAATAGTAATGATAAGTCCTCTTTAATGGTAAAGTCCAATTTATCATCACAATTTTAAAAATGCCACTTTTAGAAAGATGACGTTTTTCTGCTCTTAGCTCTGTGCTCCTGCAGCCTGTCACATCTGAGTGGGTGACAGCAGGACTTTGTGCATTCCCTCTAGACACCCACACTCAATTGGTGCTTGGGTGTGACATAATGGGCCATCCACATCCTGATCGGCCATCCTGGGGAGGATGGGAGGGAGGAGCTGGGCACACCCTCACACTTAACCCTGAATAGGCTTTGTCCTGTCTCCACACAAAGGACTGCTTAACTACCTGTGGTGAGCTTGGAGCCAAGGCAAGAACGGAGAACCCCTGTGCACTTCAAAGTCTTTCTTTTAAGTCTCCTCCACTTCAAAGGGACCACTGGGTATAAGAACTGGACTTCTGACCCTATCACTTCAGCATGGAAAATGTCCATTATAACTCAAGCATTACATCGTAATGACTTTACATACATATCCATTACAACGCATATGACATAACAACATATGACATTAAAGTGCATGCTATTACAACGCATATGTCATGACAATGTATGCTATTACAACACAATTTAAGGTAAGTGCTTTAGGTAATGTATGCTCTTGATTTTTTATTTATTGTGTTGGTAAATGTTATTTATTTATTGATTTTTAAATAATATTTAAATAATTTAAATACTTTTCTAAACTGTAATAGGCATTTTGGGTAAGGAAAATGAATACCCCTGCATTCATTTCAATATCTGGGCTTTAATGTTTTTTTTGTTTATTACAATACCTGATTATTAATCATTTTTGTTTTTAATGTTAATATTATTAATTTAAACAAAAATATATTTATGGGGGTGTATCACCCATCCACTGGCAGGGGATGCTAGGAAATTATGGCTTTTGGGTGGGGGATGTATTAATACCCAGGTATCAATTTTATTAGCCCGGTAATAATCAGTTTTTATTTTAATGCTAATTTTGTGTAATTTAAAAATAATTAAAAAAAATACTTATGAAGGTGTGACTCCTATTCTCTGGCATGGGGTGCAAGGGAATTATGGGATTTGGGTGGGGGGTGTATTAATACCCAGGTATTACTTTAAATACCTGGGTATTAATCAGTTAATCAGTTTAGTTTTTAATATTAATTTTAGTAATTTAAAAATAATTTAAAAAATACTTATGAGGGTGTGACACCCATTCTCTGGCAAGGGATGCAAGGGCATTGGGGGTTTTGGGTGGACGAGTGTATTAATACCCAGATATTCAAAGTAATACCTTGGTATTAATCAGTTTGATTTTAATATTTTTTAGTAATTTAAAAAAAATATTTATATTGGTGTGACACCTGTTCTCTGGCACGTGATGCAAAGGAATTAGGAGTTTTGGGTGGGGCATGTATTAATGCCCAGGTATTAATTTTAATACCCCGGTATTAATCAGTTTTGATTTTGATACTAATGTTTCGTAATTTTAAAAATTATAATAAAAAAATACTTATGATGGTGTGACACCCATTGTCTGGCACAGGATGCAATAGAATTAGGGGTTTCGGGTGGGGGCGTGTTTTAATACCTGGGTAGCAATCAGTTCTGATTTCTATATTAATTTTTAGTCATTTACAAATAATTAAAAAAATACTTATGAGGGTGTGACACCCATTCTCTTGAACCGGATGCAAGGGAATTTGGGGGTTTGGGTGGAGTAGTATACTAATACTCAGGTATTTATTTAACTACCTGGCTATTAAACAGTTTAGATTTTAATATACATTTTTAGTCATTTAAAAATAATTTAAAAAATTCTTATGATCGTGTGACATCCATTCTCTGGCATGGGGTGGTAGGGCACTAGGGGTTTTGGGTGAGTGGTTTCTTAATGCCCAGTTATTAATTTTAATACCTCTGTATTAATCAGTTTTGATTTTAATAATATTTAGCAATTTAAAATTAATTTTAAAATAATACTTTGGAGCGTGTGACACCTATTCTCTGGCACAGGATGCAAGGGAATTATGGGTTTTGGGTGGGGGAGTGTATTAATTCCCAGGTATTCATTTTAATACCTGGGCATTAATCAGTTTTGATTTTAATATTACTTTTTGGTAATTTAAAAATAATTAAAACATACTTATGAGGGTGTGCCACCCATTTTCTGGCACAGGATGCAAGGGAATTAGGGCGTTTGGGTGAGGAGTATATTAATACCTAGGTATTTATTTTACTACCTAGGTATTAATCTGTTTTGATTTTAATATTCAATTCAAATACTTTATTGCAGCCATTAGACCATAAAAGTGCAGGTTCAATAATCTGACAATACATAAAAACATCCTACGGGCCAGAGACTCAAAGCCCCAAAGTCCTATATTACAATTTCAGACTATTATCCCACACCTCAATAAATAAACAAGATACATAACACATACAAGGTGCCAGATTAATAAAATATACAGTTATTGGGCAGAGCCAGAGCTGATACATTTCATATTAGTAAAACACTACAAGAGCACTCTATAAAATCACATATAAAAGAATTGGTTCAAAAATGGAACAAACCTGATTAAAAATATAAAAGAAAGTTTTGTCAGCTTAGTCCTGTACATTGGTTTTCAAAAGTGACTTACGCACACACCACATAGAGAGTAGGAAGCGTGACACCACAAATACAATTGGGGATAGAGTATTGTATTTCAGCAACCTACATGCCTCTACAGAGTGTTTGGTCCCCAGATTTCTACATAATTGAGTCAGCCAACGGCATCTGGATTTTCTGTAGCCAGGGCAGAAAAAGAATACATGCAGCTCTGACTCCTCAGCATTATTACAGGCCTGACAGCATAGAGAAAATGTACCTGCCTATTTATTTGAGAAAAGGCGCAGCGGGAGAACTCCGTGCCTTAATTGAAAATATATGGGGTCACTACGATGGCGGTGAACCCGCCACCGGCAGGCTGCCGGTGGCGCGTTCACCGCCATCGTAAGGACAATTACCGCCCGCCAGATTGTGATGGCGGGCGGTGTGCATGGTGGACAGAAAGCCCGTCCACCACGGGTCTGACAGAGGCAATCGTTATGATTGCCTGTCAGATCCCGGCGCATCCACAGAATGGTGGCGGTGCCTGGCAGGCACCGTCCGCCAGATCAGGATGCTGCATCCCCGCCAGCCTTTCTATGGTGGTTCAACCGCCATGGAAAGGCTGGCGGGATGTACTTTGGGGGCCCGTTGTGGGCCCTCCTTGTGCTGGGGCAGTTGGTTTTTGCACTAGGGGGCTTCCCTGCACCAGGTGGCAGGCACCTTGTGGTGCCTGCCACGTAGTGCAGGGAAAAGCAAAACCTGCATTTTTAACATTGCGGTGGGTGCTGCACCCAGCAGCACCCGCCGCAATGTTAAAACTGCTTTTTGCGGCCGCCTTAGTGGCGTCCTCATTGTAATTTGAGATGCGGGACCACCGCCTAATAGACGGGCTGTCCCAATCCCTGGGACGATGGCGGATGGACTTAAGTCCATCCGCCATCGTAATCAGCCCCCTAGTTTCCTCGCTAGCACAGGTTGTATCTCATCCAGGACAGACTCTAGGATGTACTGGTCTCTTATTCTCAAAAATGCAACTGTTAATGATCCTGTTGCTGAGCGCCCCTGCAAACGGGCGAGTTTGCCCTCCCTGTAACTCCAAACCAATTCCTTTCTAGAAATTGTGGTGCAAGCTACCTCAGGGTTGTGCCATAAACTCGCTCTGCCCATGTACAGAAATGAGTCCCTGACATATGCTCGCCACAGTAGTTTCACAGCGCCCTGCAAGCCCAAGATCTCCTTTAACTCGTCCCTATACACAGCCAATTCCGGGGTTACCCATAAGCGACGCCACAAAATTAGGGGTCTGAGAGCAATTTCGTCTGCAATTGGCCTTACCCCCAAGTCCAGACGAAGCGGTGTATGGGGAGAACTGAGGGGGAGACCAAATAACTCCCTGACAAGAGTGTTCTCGGACTTGGTGATGTTACTCGGAGAACTATACCCTCAAAGTTCAGCCCCGTACATTGCAGCACCCCTTGTTTGCACTTTGTAGATTTCCAAGAGTGGTCCGATAGGTTCATGGAAAGAGTTCCTAAATAGCTTGATCAACCCTCCAGTGTTCTGCGCTAGCTTCAAGCTTGTTTTGTTGGTTTGAGCCCCCCAGTCCATTTTTTTCAGCTAAAGTGACCCCAAGGTACTCAAATACAGACACCCTCTCCAATGGAATGCCGTGCAGGCTGGGGTTATGGCGAGTAGAGCTGATTGGGTTAAAGACCATAAATTTGGTCTTTTGACAGTTAATCTCGAGACCCCTACTGTCACAGAAGTCCTTGGAGTTGTCGAGGATCCTCTGAATGCCCCTCTGTGACTTTGAGAGCAATAGAGTATCATCGGCAAACATCATTGCCGGTACTTTGCTGTTTGCTATTCAGTGTCTCTACAAGTGCATTTATGAATAGGCAAAAACATGGTGGCCACAAGCACACAGCCCCCTGTCTTACCCCTCTATCTATAGCTATAGGTGTGGTATGTTCACCATGTTTGCCGAACCAGATGTGGGCATAATTGCTTTCGTGCAGATGCCTGAGCATATGACATAGATAGGACGGCACCCCAGATCACTTATGACAGCCCACAATTTATCTCTTGGTACCATTCGCACGCAAATTTTAGGTCCACGAAGATCAGCTAGAGGCTGCCACCCTCTATCGTCCCCGTTTTCCAATACAAGAGTTGGAGCCTAAATATTTGGTCTATGGTGGATGTGTTTTTTTCCTAAAGCCAGCTTGGAATAGGCTCAATATTTTAAATTCGTCCATCCAGGTCTGAAGACGACCCAGCAGTACCCGCACAAAGGGGCATATTCTCAAGGACTTATCGCCGAGTTAGCGTCACTTTATTGCAGCCAAAGTGGCGATAAATTCATCGCACCATTCACAAGCTGGTGCTAACAGCAGATATCACCTGTTTTCCTGCGATAGCAGTCGCAAAAAACATCGCCACGGATGACACCGGCAACTAACGCTAATGAGATGCAGAGTAGGCGGTCCCGTGCAAAAACCCGTGGAAACACCACTACGCAACGTTTCCAACGACCAGCCAGATCGGCAATAAGAACACAAAACAAGCGATAAGGCACGTTAGCAGCAGGGAATTAACACCTGCTCTTACCTGGTGTTAAGTCGGACGACAACCTGCACCATGAAAGGGAGCCCGGCCCACAGCCACACCAGAAGAACAGATGCCATGGAGCTACTGATCATGCAGCTCGGAGCCCCAAGGGGGCCACAACACCCACCGCCACCACACCCAGGCCCGCCACCCCCCGGACCCTCCCCCCGGGCCCTACCCGGGCACCCCCCGGACAAAGATATTCCACATCTACCTTACAAATTCATGAACACAACAATCCGCCTGATGTCGCACAAGTACAACAACCAACATCCATGTGTGGTCCGAAAAGGAAAAACAGACATACAACTTAGAATACCAAAAATAATCAATTTATTCAAATTCAAATTAACATCAATAATTGGAAGAGTCATGGCTGGTCTTCTCTGGACAAACCGTAAGTCACAGCCTGCGAAGGCAAAATTGAAGATAAGAAGGTGTCATGCGCTCAACAAAGGACAGAGAGGGAGAGAAAGAGAGAGAGAAAGAAAGGGGGAGATAGAGAGAGAGAGGGAGAGAGAGAGAGAGAAAGGGGGAGAGAGGGAGAAGGAGAGAGAGCAACAGAGGGAGAGAGAGACAGTGAAAGAAAGAGAGGGACAGTGAGAGAGAGAAATAGAGAGAAAGATAGAGAAAGAGAGGGAGAGAGAGAGAGACAGTGAAAGAAAGAGAGGGACAGTGAGAGAGAAAGAGAGAGAAAGATAGAGAAAGAGAGGGAGAGGGAGAGAGAGAGAGACAGTGAAAGAAAGAGAGGGAGAGTGAGAGAGAGAAAGAGAGAAAGGGGCAGAGAGGGAGAAGGAGAGAGAGAGCAACAGAGGGAGAGAGAGACAGTGAAAGAGAGGGACAGTGAGAGAGAAAGATAGATAGAGAAAGAGAGGGAGAGAGAGAGAGACAGTGAAAGAAAGAGAGGGAGAGAGAGAAAGAGAGAGAAAGATAGAGAAAGAGAGGGAGAGAGACAGTGAAAGGAAGAGAGGGAGAGAGAGCGAGAAAGAGAGAGAAAGATAGAGAAAGAGAGGGAGAGAGAGAGACAGTGAAAGGAAGAGAGGGAGAGGGAGTGCCGACACTGCGCACCCAGGCTGATGCACCCCAGCCCCTCCCGCCGCCCAGCGGGTATTGCCCGCCCCTGCGCACCCAGGCCGCACTGCTCACCTGCTGCCACCGGTGTGTCTCCAACCACGTGCCGGTACACACTGCAGGCCACCAGGTCCCTCATCTGAAACAGAGTCCACAGCTAATGATGGCAGAGCACATATTATTGCACACAGCAACATCGCTTGGCTGCCCCTGCGCACACAGGCCGCTGCACCCCAGCCCCTCCCGCTGCCCAGTGGGGATTGCCCGCCCCTGCGCACCCAGGCCTTACTGCTCACCTTCCGCCACCGGCGTGTCTCCAAGAGGGCCCACCACGTCCCGGTGCAAGCTCCAAGCCCGGGCCCGCGACCTTGACAGCCTCCACATCACGCAGCCCCGCAGCACGGGCCACCAGGTCGCACACTTGATTCTGGGTCTTGATTTTGCAATGGCAGAGATCATATCAGGGCACACGTCATCATCGCAGGCTGCACACCCGCTCAGCTCTCCAGGTGCCACTAACTCTGTGAAACGCGAGGCAACGCCACGTGGCGGTAGGTCCGCGCTGCCCGCTGGCTCAGGCCTACATTGCGGTTCACCAGGTGCACACTTGACTCTGGGTCTTGATATTGCAATGGCAGAGACCATATCAGTGCACACGTCATCATCGCAGGCTGCACACTAGCTCAGCACTTTAGGTGCCCCGACCTCAGTGCACAGTAAGTCACCGTCCCGTGGCGGTAGGCCCGTGCCGGCTGCAGTGCAACCGGTGCCACCGACTCCGTGCAACGCAAGTCATGGACCCTAAATGATTGAGTCTCATCATCGGCCAGGCGGACGCAGCCATGTCACCTCAGGCAGTGGGGAAGAACTGGGACACATAGCGTCGTCGTCCCCCCTTCATACGTAAGCCGAGTGGGCTTGCTCGGCGTATGCCAGGCCAGCGTAGGGGTGTGAACAATTATACCTGGCCTCTGGGCGTGGTTCATATCTGGGCTGCACAGGAAACCAACTGATGCGTGTGTCTCTGCTGCAGTGTCTGCACCACACGGCCCGCAATCAACAATGTTGCAAGTGCGTCCGCGCACCAAGGGACTGTACAAGGAGCGCAAGGCCGTTCGGGGTCTTGGCTCATACATGGCAACTGTTGTGTGTGTTCATCGCTTTTGGTGCACCATAAGCCCAAGGCCTTGCCTCAATGCAGCGCGATAGCCACATCACATTCCCAGGATACAAGCAGTAGTCAGACTAACATTAGGGATGAAAGCCCCTTTGTCTCAATACAGAAGGCGGAAGGACATCTGCACCCCCGACCTTGGAAATGCATGCGGCAGGCACCCCCTAAGAGAGATACCATGGCAGATGATAACGACTCCCACACTACACACGGCGCCAATGAAAGATCAACGTCTCCACACCCCACACACAGAAGTCCTTGCTCGAGGTACTCCTGCATGGAACGGCCTTGACACTTACGTACAGGACAACCCATACGTACAAACTTTGCACACTCATACGACTCATTGCTCTGAGCTATGGCATATCATCCACATAACAGCCGCAGGACAGAAGAGTGCTGGTTCTACGCAATGTCAGAACATCCCGGGCACATGCACAACCCCTGTCACGTGGAACTGTACCGTGACCGAATGCTGCATTTGTTGGGGGCACTGCCACTGGCAGTGTTGCGCATCAGTTACCGTCTGAGCTTCCGTCTTTCGTACGTCACCTGCGTCCAGCCCTGGTTCCACTGCCGATCATGCATATTCGAGTGGCCCATGGATGTCTGCCTATCCAACACAACGGTAGATGAACTGGATTATGACGTGTGTGCGCCCCCTGTTGGCCCACGACCAGGAGTGTAACCCTGATACCCGTTCATGGGATGCCTTGGTATTGGGCATATGTGCTGGCAGTTGGGCATGTGAGGTTGCACAATTCCTCGTGTGCTGTGACCACATCGAAGTGCTCCCCTATTGGGCTGTGTTGCAGATTGGTGAAACGGCATGGACGGAGCACATCTGTCCGGGCCAGCTAATGGATTGGCTCGCCCCCGTGTTCGTTGAAGTCGACAACGACGTACTCTTGGAACCGATTGCCCATGAAGCTGCGCTCGCTTGCATGGACGAGTAACTATGTTCCTGCAGCCACAAAAGATTGTAACCCATGGCACAGGTCCCAACACCCTTTTGCATCTTGGAGAAATGGACACATATCCCACCATGACAGTGGACATGGCTGCATTCGCATGGACTCAGAATGCATGTGCGTGCAAGACTGCGGGTTGACACACACCTGTGCAAGGTGAGTGGACAGCGGCGCCTGGCAACGTTCCTCAAACTGACACACCGCTGGAGGGAGAGTACACACATGGCAATGTAGTACTACATGTGACCTTGTTGGACTCCTTCACCTGCTCACTGTCAGCAGAGCAGACAGTCAGAACTGTCCAGTGGTACAGGACTAAGCAGATCCCATGGGCTGTGAGTGGTGTCCCCTGACACGGTGCAATGAGCATTCGCCAAACACCACATGACTCGTCCAGCAAGGCAAGGTGGGCTGAGACCGTCGGCATCCGTCATGGTTGGTGATTATTTGTGCCTCCCCATGTCTTGAACCTCTACATGTTCCTTTGCTGCCTCTTAGTGTATGATGCATTGGTCTGCATGTTGTGGCCCTTGTCTTGCCCATACTGACACGCACATGCTAATAAAGTGTACGCAGCTTCACTAGTGTTCAACTGTGATGAGTGTTGATTAGCATGCCAAATCGTGTTCCTCAATGTGCATTGTCCATACACAGGGAGGGACTGCCTGACGCATTTCGCTTAGGGGTGAGTCCCTATTGCCAGCTCCACCTCTGTGAGCCAGACATTGTGGTTGGGAGAGTTGCTGGTGGACCTGTGCGCTTAGGTGTCTTCAGCAATGTGAGTAGGGTGTCCGACTTCTTGCCATGTCGATCAATGTGTTCCATCAAACCAGGCTGTGTCCACACAGTTGTGTGTGTAGGCATGCGAAGAGATGTTCTGTTGTCACATGTGATGTGGGACACTACTTTAGGCCTCCTACCGACTTTGACATATTTACACACAGCCCTATTTCATACATAGATGTGGGGCTACGTTGTGGGGTTGCGAGATTGTTGTTCATGATCAATGAGGCCACAGCTAGTTCACACCTTCAGTCATCTAATTGGCCATGTGTGTCATGGTCAAACATGCGCATTGATGTCATTTCCCAGGGTGTACCTTTTTGTGCAGTCAATGTCCCTACAGTCATCCATACTGTTATACTTGATTGAACATAGACATGACACATCTGTGTGATTAGGAATGTTTTATTCACATCCTGTGGAGTGTCGGAGCTGGAGCAGTACATGGTCATGCACACCCCACATTACGTGGTTGCCCAGTGGAGGGCCAAACAGAGTCCTTTAGGGGATGACAAGTCAATCGGTAGAGGAAGGGTTGAGTCCGCAGCCTGTTTGCTGTGTCATTGCAGATCCAGAGCAGATATGGCAGTCCATGACGGGGTCCAGGTGAATGTCGCAGAGTGTTTCGGGGGACAGTGGAAGGTGTTGTACCAGGGCATGATGCAGAGGGCTGTACCAAGCAGAAACAGGTCATATGGCGGGTGATGAATGCTACAACCTCCTTTTTGACACAGTCATTACCGTCCACATTTTCATCCTCTGATATGTCTTCTGTGTCAGGTGTGCCAGGTGTGTGTGGTGGTGTTATGGCTGCATCACTGTGTGCCACTGACACATCAGGAGGTGGTATGGCTGCATCACTGTGTGCCACTGACACATCAGGGGGCGGAGGTGGTATGGCTGCATCACTGTGTGCCACTGACACATCAGGGGGCGGAGATGTGTGTGTCGAAGTTCCTGCAGCAGTCATCTGGGACAGGCTCTGTGGCAGCAATGGCAAGATGAGGATCTGCAGGGCATGGTAGATCCCAGCTACATCTCGCTGGTGTTCAGCCGTGGCAGCCATCCTTCATGCCTGCATCCGCTCCATGTTCTCCATTGTCCTCCGCCAACTCTGTGCTGTCGTCGCTGGAGCCTCTCTGCCTAGACAGTTCTTGTATCCGAGTAATGGCTCCAGCGAGGTCAGCCAAGGATAGTTGTAGGGCATGGAGCGGACTGTGGGTGTCCGTTAGGGACTGTAAGTGGTCCCTGATGGGACTAAGACACCCACGTATGGCATCTAGTTTGGCTGCCATGAGGTCGAAACCCACCCGCACCTGTTCAGCCAGCCCCCTCTGGCAGTCTGACACACGGCGTTGGAATGCCATGTGTTCTTCGGTGAGGTGCTGTGAGCCAGCCGTGGTGGTGGGTGCTTCCTGCTGTGTGGTCTGTGCAGGGGGTGGTATCGCCTCGATGCAGCTGGGCTGCCCTGCTCCTGGAGGTGGGGTGCGGAGGCTGTCCACGAGCCGTTGGAGGGTGTCGGAGCAGATGGCCAGGGGTACCTCCTCCTCATCACTGAAGAGATGTCTGGTCTGCTCTGCAGGAGGTGTTGATTGTCCCTCTTCAATGTAAAGGGGAGTTGCAGGTTAACAGTGTGTTCCATGTATGTTGACGCATTGTACATGTTTACATACAGGCTGCATGACAATGTACATTGTGACTGTTTTGGATGAGCTGGCTATTTGATGGGAGACAGTGGACATTTCGACTACATGACGGATGTGAGGTTGTACTCGTACATGATCATCTGACAGTTTCCTGCTATGCCAGATGTGATTGGCCAGTTTCTACGCACTTGCGGCACCAGTTGTGTCCTCTGTTCTGTAGTGAAAGTGTTGCACTTTGTACCACATTGTCGTCAATGTTGATGTGCTGTGATTACTATGTGTGTGTGCTGCATTGTGGGAGAGTCGCCCCTGCAGCTCTGATTTAGCGGCCCCTTATCCCTTTGAGGTGGTGTGTCTTTGACTTCTGTGCTTTTACGGTGCTGAGATGTTGGCGACTTTGGTCATTTGTGCTCTTGGACGGATTTTGTACTTTTGTGCATTGTTTGTCTGCAGATGTGTTGTTGACGTCAGGGGTTGTATGTGCACGTGGATGTGTCAGAGTGTGACCTGCTCCTTTGAGGATTTTATCCACACTGGGCCACCTCAGTGTCGTGGCGTGCACCATGTCATGTATTTTGACTGCAGCCATGCTATTGGTCATGCAGTGTCACTTGCATTGTCAGTGTGGCTCACAGAGCCGCTGTTTTGCTGGGTTCAGCACATGTGCATGGGTAGGTTGTGAGATTGGTGAGGGGGGCCTTTTGTGCGAATGGTGGACGGGGGCCTACTTGGTGTTTCTATGTGTGCTGCAGTGTGCCAAGGCCATCAGGGACATGTTCCACAGTCATTATGGGTGTGCAGTGTGCTATTCTTGATTGTGCATGTGTGCCATTGTGCCCATCTCCCCCCGTGCCCCCAGTCCCTGGTCGTTACTCACCCTGTTGCTGTTGGGTCAGGTCATATCGAGCAGTGTCCGGACCCCCAACTCCTTGCACCGTCTCCGCACTGATGACTGTGGCCACCATTTCCTCCAGCTCATCCAGCTCCTCCTGTGGCGCAGGACTCCCACCTCCAGTCGCCGTTGCTGCCTTCCGGTTGGCACCGAGTTTCTGCTTGGTTTGGCTTGTCACATCATGCCAGCGCCTCTTGACCTCCTCCATTGACATCCTCGACACTCCGACTGCATTCACGTTGTTCACGATGGACTGCCATATTTCCGTTTGTGTTGCCGATTGCACAGTGGAGGTGACGAACAGTTGTTGGTAGTGTTCTGTCACCTCCGTGACGATGATCCTGTTTTCCTGCGGACTGAACCCCGTCTTCCTCTTCCTCTTCTCCTTGCCCTTCCCCGGCCACGGGGTTCGTTGCTGGTCATCTGTGGGGCTTGTGGGGTTCGCGTTGTCCTCTGCACTCGGTCCGGGTGCGTCCATGGTGCTACGCAGTTGCATTTTTTTTCTTTTTTTCTTTCTCTGCTTTTATAGTGCATTTTCCCGCATGTTGCGTGGGAATCGCAGGCCTGTCGCTGGTTATTGCTGCTTTTTGTTTCGCGATTTGGGACATCGCAACTTTTTGGGCGTTCGTAGTTCACATTTTTCGGCGTCGCCTTAATTTTAACGCGGGCATTTGTCGCCTTCTCGTGTGACTATCGCATGGTGCCACCGCGTTGGGAATACTGCGTTGACACTGTGTTATTTTCCCGCGATAGGCTGCGATGTGAGAAGTTGCGTTAAGCGATTTTGCCGTTAGTTAACACACGTTCTTGAGAATATCCCCCAAAGATTTTCTGACTAATGTCAAATAAGCTTATGGGTCTGTAGTTGGAGGGAAGAAGTGGTGAACCCTTTTTATGAACCGGCAGAATTTCTGTGCCAGCTCACCTTACTGGGATTGCCATTTCCTGCAGTATAGCATTAAACAAGATCCACAGATAGGGGCCCCAAATAGTAGGCTCAGTGTGGAAGAGGTCCCCTGGGATCGTGTCAAGTCCTGGAGCTTTGGAAGGGGCAATTTTGCTTAAGGCACTAGCTATTTTTGTAAGAGTTAGCTTAGGGGCATCGGAGCAGATGTCCTGCGGAGGGGAAATATCTTTAGCTGTACTAGTGCCCTCATCCTACAACCTTAAGGCCTTGAAATGTTGTTTCCAGACATCCACTGCAATGTTTGGTTCAATGGCCTGCTTCCCTTCACTGCTACCTGTATTGACTATGTGGTTGCGGCTATTTTAAAAGTCACAAAACCCAACCCCTGTGTGTCCTCCCTATCCAGGTTTCCTGGAACATGCAGATGTCGTGTTGGTCCACAAAAGCCCACCAGTCAGGATTGTCCAGTTTGACCTTGCTACTGTCAGCTACGGCCACTGGAGGGTTGGGGTCTGGTGAGATTGCTAGGGCTTTGGCCTGAGCCACAGTTTGTGGCAGACCCGTGGGTAGACTTATGAGAGCATCAATTAGCGACAGCCCCACAATGGTTTGGCCTACACAGCTTGCCCACTTGTCCCGGCCTGGTTGAGTTGTGTCAGAGGGCTCCTTCATTCCACCCACACCCAACCCAGATGTGGTGCTAGCATAAATAAACTCCCTATTTAAAATGACCCGCTCCCTGGTTTCCTCCTGGCATTTGGTTAACTGTTCTGGGTGCTGCATTACTATGAGTCAATCAACCTCTTCTAAGACCCCAAGGGGCATATTATCAAGGGCCTATCGCCGCTTTAGCGGCACTTTTTTGCCGCTAAAGTGGCGATATTTTTATCTCCCTATTAGCAAGCTGTTGCTAACAGGCGTTAGCGACAGCTTTCTAGTGATAGCAGGCCGTTTTTTCATCGCCAAGCATGTTAGCGATATTTAACGCTAATGACATGCAATGTAGGCGTTCCCGTGCAAAAAGGCACGCAAACATCACTACTCCATATTACCAAGGGGCTCTTTGAAATTCCAAAGAGCAAAAAAACTGGCTCTAACTGGAGTTAGTCAGTTACTTAAGACCAGAAAATAGCTGGTCTAAACAATGGAGATAACACTTGGGCCCATATCTCTGCAGGTTTTGGCGCTGGCCAGCGCTGCAAGCAATGTTGCAGCGCTGCCCTGCGACAAAACTACAGTGCAGGAATGCACACAATCAATAAGATAGTGTGCATTCCTGTGCCCCAGTCATGAAAAGTGTTGCTGCACTGCGACAAGACAGCGTTGCAACACTTCTCACCACGCCCTTCTTACGACAGCATGGATGCGCTGTATTCACTGGACTGCGCTCCATGACGCAAGTAATGACAGCAATGCATGGGGCCAGCCTATCCCTGTGGCACTGCGTCACCCTCACGCCTGCCATCAGGCAGGCGGAAGGTACTGACGCAGTGTCGTTCATGAAGGGTGCCCGAATGTCGGCGATGTTGGAGATCCATCGGTGGTGGTTGCGGGCTGCGGTGTCATCGTTTGCAAGCATTGGTGGAGTGTTGGTGTGGAGGGAGTTGACGAGAGGTTCTTTGGTGGCCTTGATCCAGCTGCGAGGGGGTGCGATGATGGCGGTGGCGTCCGGTGGGCAAGGTGAAGACGTGATGTCACCAATAATGGCCGGTCCAGAAGAGTCCGGTGTTGTGGCTGTAGTTGAAGTTCCCGCTGGCGGAGGTGACATGCTCGACCGTGTGTCCTGCTACATGGCTTGTTGAGGTGACTTGCTGCTTGCGTCTGATGTAGCGGACCCTCCCCAGGACGGGGTGGTGTTCTGGCCACTGGGGTTGTCCAGGTGGAACTTGAGTTCGCCGAGTAGGATGTCGTCGGTGGATGGGAGACTCTGGGGTGCAATGAGGTCTACATTGGTATTGGAGAATGGGGGGGCCATGTCCCGGGGGGCCTGCACATGAGGGTGCCGCAGAGGATGTACTTGGGCCTGGTCTGGATCTGGGAGTTGAGGTGGTCCATGCTCACCCTTGGGTCATTAGAGTGCGTGGTCAGTCGGAGTGTGCTTCTGTAGGTGATGGCAATGCATCCTCCTTGATGGTCAGGGTGCTCCTTGCGGGTGATACTGCAGCCGTCAGTGATGGCGATGGCGATGTCCGGTCCGGAGCAGAGGCTGGTCCTGGCAGGCGAGGTGGCGTCCAGGGTTGATGGCGAGGAGGGTGCTGGCGTTGTATCGGTGAAGTGTCCAAGAGGAAGGCTCCCTGGTGCTGGGCGCGGTCCAGGGGCAGACGGACGCAAGCGGCGTAGCCTATGGGTTGCCTTTGGCATGGGAGACGACCATTACAACGCAGGCAGTACATAGTCAACAATGCAACTCCGACAACGCAGGTGCCTTTACATCGCCTGTGATTACAACGCATTGTGAGGTCAGTAATGGGGTAATTTAAAGTTTTTCAGGTGTGTATGGGTTTTGTGGTAAAATATGAAATTTGGGGGGGTTTTTGGGGTTAAATATGAAATTTGGGGTGTTTATTGTGGTAAAATAAGAACATTGGGGTGTTTTTTGGGGTAAAATATGAAATTTGGGGGGGTTTTTGGGGTAAAATATGAAATTTGGGGTGTTTTCTGGGTAAAAATATGAAAATTGGGGTGTGCATTTGTCTCAAATGTGATTTTTGGGTGTGTTTTGTGCGCTCAAAAAGGAATTCCATCGTTCACGGTTGGGTTTGTGGTGCAAAGGTCAGTTTTGGGTTGCACTCACTGAAGTGGGAACTGTGATCTTTATGTCTCTGCTATGCAACACCTACTCTTCTGTTGCAATGGGTTGTATGTTGGAACAACGAGTTCCACAACCATGACTTCCCTAACAACGAGGTCGCAACCACAACCTCGTCTAAACCACGACTTTTTTTACCACGCATTCCTTTACCACGTTATTTCATGTTAAAGAAATGCGTGTTAAAAAACAATGCTTTTCTACTACTACTCCGATCCCCCAAACCCTCCTGCCCCTTAAAAATGAATTCGCCCCACACCCTTTTAACAAACACTAAAAATGAATCCCAAACCCCTACCCCCTATAAACGAACTCAACCCCCTTATTACTAATTCTCCCCTCTTAAAAATAATCACGATCACCCCCACCTCCTAAAAACGAACTCAACCCCTTTTATTCTAATTCCCCCCACACCATATAAACAAACATAGCGCCATAAAAACTAATCACAAACCCCCACCCCCTAAAAACGAACTCAACCCCCATAAAACTAATCCCCCCCACCCTTTAAATAAGCACGATCACCCCCAACTCCTAAAACCATACTCAACCCCTTATAAACTAATTCCTCCACCGTAAAATTTTATACGATCATCAACGCCCCCTTAAAACGATCTCTACTCCCTACAAACTAATCCCTCCCACACCTTCTAAACTAACACTATCACCCATACCCCCTAAAAACTAAACCTAAACCCCTGAAAACTAACCCCAAACCCCTCCACCCCCTAAAAATCAACCCCTCTTACCTGTTCCTCTGCGACTGCAACGCTCCCCCGAACTCCGCCCTGCCCGAACACTAGACCGAATCAGCCTTAACCACGCACATGCGTGGTTAAGGCTGAGTCGTTGTTCGGGCAGGGCGGAGTTCCGCTTTCGTGACTCCGGAACTCGTTGTTCCGGAGTCGTTGTTCAGGATGTTTCCCGTTGCAATGTGCCTAGTATTAGTATGCATTGGAATTGAATGCGATGTTATGGCATGCGTCACAACTACGTATGTGCCTTTGGCATACGAGTGGTACGCCCGCTGTGCATGGGCGTACAGCGGCCACCATTGAGAAGTGCGTGGGGGGGGCTGGACAGCTGTGAGGTGGTAAACGCCAGAAAGAACACTGGATGGTGCATGGACGCGGGGATGTGTGTGTGAGCGGGTGTTGTTAAAAATTTATTGAGGGAAGTCTTACCTCTAAGCCGTGTCCCGTGCTCTCCTGTGCCTGCTTCCAGGAAAAGGAAGTAGGCAGCCAGGCTCCCTCCCCTAGTCAATCACAACGCTGCGATGCGGGGGTGGGATTGGTAATTGCCAACGGGACAAGTCATGCAGCCAGGGGACGGAGGGGTGGGCATGTTCTACATGCAGGCTGTAATGCAGCCTGCATTGCGAACAGGGAAGTGCGCATGACTGCTTTGGGCAGCCTGAGTGGGCCGACCAGTCATTGTGCACTTGAGTGGGCATGCCAATCCGCCCATGCCCTACCCACCCTCCCACCCCCTGAGGATACATAGCATGATTACATCAGTTAGTTATCCCTTGTATTTCACTTTTTAATCTGTTTTTTAGGCTTCTCTGAGCTTGCACTTCCCGCTTCCCGCCACTGCTGCCCCTGCGGCCCACACCCCTGTCCTCGCCAATTCCCGCCTCCCAGCGGATCGTTCCTCCACCGTCCCCTACTTAATGGTGGCCGCTGAGCGGTCACGCTGTGGACGTGCGCCGCTGGCGCGCAGAAGGCGCGCCTAAGCCAAGCCTGTCTGCGCCCGTACGTGACCCGACCGCGACCAGCACCAGAAACCCTGGATCCCGGGCCACCCACTGCTACAGCACAGCCACCCTCCATGCACTCAACCCCGGAAAAGTCAGAGACTGCCAACAGGCATCGCCAAACACGACCCACGGCCAGTTCTCCTGCCTCCACTGCCGCCAGACCTTAACCACCACCCCGCACTCCAACACAGCCAATGCCAGCATCGGCAACACCCTAAGATGCATGCTCGGCAATGTGCGCTCCGTGCACAAACACGCCATGGAAATCTGGAACCTACTCGACTCTCTCTCGCCCGACATCGCCTTCTTCCCTGAGACCTGGACCAATGCCTCCTCTGCCCCCGACATCAACACCGCCATCCCGGATGGATACAAGATCCAGAGGAAGGACTGCCCCAACCAACCGGGAGGGTGCCTCGCCATTGCCCACAAGAGCACCCTCCACCTCACCACCTCCAGCAAAACCTTCCCCTCCGCCGAACACCTGCACTTCCAGATCCAGACCAGCCACAACTCCACACTCCGAGGAACCCTCATCTACAGACCCCCCGGACACCCTTCGCCACCACCATCACCGACTTTGTCGCACCCCACACCATCGCCTCAATTAACGACATACTCATTGGAGACCTGAACTTCCACCTCGACAACCCCAGTGAACCCCAACTCCACCATCCTTCGTGACAACCTCGCCAACATTGGACTTAAACAACTCGTCACCACACCGACCCACAGAGCAGGCAACACCCTCGACCCCATATTTGCGGCAGGAAACAGCGTTCACTTCAGCCACACAACGCAACCGCCATGGACCGACCAGCAGTGCGTACACTTCGCCGTTGATGAACCCAAGGCACCCAAACCAGCCCCATGCACACCACGGAGGAACTGGAGCAAGGTTACTGATGAGCAACTCAACTCCACCCTCACCCGAGACAACCACACCTGGGCACACGACGCCAACATCGCAGCCAGATAACTCCACACTTGGATCTCCAACTACGCATACGAGCTGGCCCCGCTACGCAACCCCGACAAAAAGCGCCCCAGGTAAGCCACATGGATCACCACCGATCTCCAAGAAGCATGATGCACCTGCAGACGCCTGGAAAAGAACTGGGGAAACACCAAGACACCTGAAATCTACACCACCTACAAGGGCGCCATGACGGACTACCACAACCAAATCAGAACCACCAAGAGGGACTTCATCCACAACTAAATCCTCGACAACTCCACCAACTCCAAGCAACTCTTCAGTGTCATTCATGAATTCACCAACTCACGCAGCGAAGCCACAGACATCACCCCGTCCCAAGACCTCTGCGATAAGCGTGGAACCTACTTCCTCCTCGAGATCAAAAAACTCTACGCCAGCTTTGGCAAACATCCACCAGACGCCACAGCCAGCCCCCCGCCCCCCACACACACCAGCCAGCCCACCATCTCCACCTGGGCACCAGTCACAGCTGAAGACACTGCCTCGACCATGAAAGGCATCCACTGGGGGAATGCAAGACGTCGCAGTCTGGATGACCAACAGCTGCCTGAAGCTCAACACCGAGAAGACAGAAGTCCTCATCTTTGGAACCACCCCTTCAGCATGGGACAACACCTGGTGGCCGCCGCCCTCAGAAGCCCACCTACCCCCTCGGACCACGCCAAAAACCTCGGCATCGTACTCGACTCATCCCTCACCATGAACCGACAGGTCTATGCCGTCACCTCCAGCTGCTTCAACACCCTCCACATCCTCCGCAAGAGCTTCAAATGGATCCCCCTGGAGTCAAGGAAGACAGTCACCCATGCAGTCATCACCAGCAGACTGGACTATGGAAACGCACTCTACACCGGCATTTACAAGTCCCAACTCCGCCAACTCCAGACATTACAGAACACCGCCGCCAGACTCATCCTCGGCTTCCCCCGGCACGAACACATCAGCCAACACCTACATACACTGCACTGGCTCCCCGTGGAAAAAAGAGTCACCTTCAAAATCCTCACTCACGCCTTCAAATGCCTACACAACAACGGACCCAAATACATCAACGACAGAATCAACTTCCACGTACCCAAATGAAACCTCCGATCTTCCAAACTCGCACTGGCCAAAACCCCACGCATCCACAGAGCCAGAGCAGGCGGAAGATCCTTCGCCCACATTGCAGCCAAGACCTGGAACGAGCTACCGGCAGACATCAGACACGCCCCCTTCCTGAACACCTTCAGGGAGACCCTCTGGACCTGGCTCTTCGGCTAACAGATCTCCCCCCCCTCAGCGCCTTGAGACCCTCACGGGTGAGTAGCGCGCTTACAATTCCCCTGATTGATTGATTGAGTTATCATCATGTGATGATTGTTCCTCTTCTGCACTGCTTGAGGCAGTGGGGCAACGCTCTTCCGCCATAGCGGTAGAGCCACCACTGGGGGTGCGTCATCTACGTGTGATAGGCATGAGCGACTCCCCCCCGGCCCTACTGCGCTATGCGTCCCACCTTCTCCTGAACTGGACATTGACACCGTGGCGCAATCCACTGCACTCTCTCCAAATCTATGACTCAGCCAGCAGGAGCCTCAGCCAGGTGTGATTTTACTGGGCTGGGAACAGCAGTCGCCGCCTAGTCCGCTGGTGGACCTCCCGATGCAGTTGATGCAGCAGGGCTCCCTTGGGGGTGTAGTTGCAGCGCTCAGATTACACAAGTTCGGCGTAGCACAGGGGCGTCACCCTCCACAGCGTACGGCCAGCCCTACATCATCCGGCCTGTGATGCAGGGAGTCGGCACCCACCGTTGGTAATCCCCTCCGTGCACCCCGGTGTGGTGGTGGATTGTAGTATGCGAAGCGGACCTCACTACGTTGGTGCACATGAGCGCCTCTACCATTAACTGCTCCAAGGTGCGCATGGCGGACTTCTCACACAGGTCAGCAACGTGTCTCCATGCGACCTGCCAGACTTCACCACCAGGTACGGGCGATCGTCGCACATCAATGTCTCCCGCCACGGCTCATCAACTCCATGGCTCCTCCGCATCCCACTCCAGGCTCCAGACGCAGGCCCAGAGAGGCATCCAGGCTCCAGATGCAGGTCCAGCAAGGCATCCAGGCACCAGACGCAGGTCCAGGGAGGCATCCAGGCTCCAGACGCAGGACCAGCGAGGCATCCAGGCACCAGACGCAGGTCCAGCGAGGCATCCAGGCTCCAGACACAGGTCCAGCGAGGCATCCAGGCTCCAGACGCAGGTCCAGCGAGGCATTCAGACGCAGGTCCAGCGAGGCATCCACGCGCCAGAGGCAGGTCCAGCGAGGCATCCAGACGCAGGTCCAACTAGGCATCCACGCTCCAGACGCAGGTCCAGCGAGGCATCCAGGCTCTCATCCTGGTCATCCTGGATGTTGGGTTGCTTTAGGGGGTTGTTGATGTGTGCTGCACTTGGCCCTGGCTGTTCCAATCTGCATTTAACTGGTTTTTTGGGCATCTTTTGTATGGGAGGTGGACTGATAGGTCCTCACTTGCTGCCTAGCGTGCGTTTTTTTATCGCTCATGGGCTTATCGCTGGATTCCGCTCGCTATCGCCATCGCGCTGCAGTTAGCGGCAGTTTTAGCCGCTGATCCCTGTAGCTATCGCCTGTTAGTGACGTGTTGGTAATACGTCGCTAACAAGGCGATAACTTTCAGGGATCGACGGTGATAAAAAAACTGCCACTAACTTGCGTTAGCGATAGTTATCGCTGTTCCTTGCTAATATGCCCCCAAATCTATTTGCTGTGGGTAAGATATATATAGTAAGGGTCTGGGGGGGTTGATACCACTGTCTTGTATACTGATGGTTCTGTTGGTCAGAAAGCCTCCAACCGACAGTCGGATTCTCCTAGACCGTGTCAGAACCCACACTCCCGACTCGGTCAGAAACATTTCCGACCGACCAATTACGATTCTCGCGGTTGGAAGGGAAACCGTCTGGTCTTTCCAAATCGGTTATGATTGGCATTCAGTGAATCCGAGTCGGTCAGAGCCGATTCATACAGATCAATGGACAGCGTTTCCGACCGACCAATTACAATGTCGGATTTCAACAGCCTTTCTGACTTGGTCTGTCCGACACAAAAAGGCTGTCGGAAACTGACTTTGGGGTCCCCCTTCATCCTGAGTCTTCTGGTTTAGGGTTGAGGGGGTACCCAAGGGACCCCCCTGTAAAACCATGCACAGTGTGGCAGGCACCATAGGGTTCAAGGACAGGGTGCAAGGTTTTCCACAGTTACCCATTTTCCCCATAGGAGCCTATGTTGTCGGTCGGAACACAGGCTCCATTGAAGTCAACGGGAGTCCTTCCAAACAGTGTTCGGAAGCATTATAATCGGTCGGGCAGAATCGCCGACTGGGAGTCGGTCGGAACCGAATCCGACAAGGAGTCGGGAGGTTTAGTTTCCGACCGACATCGTAATCAGGCCCTACGGGCCAAATTACGATGTCAGGCGGAGTTTCCTCTGCCCGACACCATCTCGGTCAAGGGACCAACGGACAGCCAGTCAGTGGTCCTGACCGACTAATTAGGATGCGACTGAACACTGTTCAGTCGCACTCCTATACTTTACAATGGGTGCATGCATTCTGACCAGAATGCTTGCTGCTACTGTAAAAATGGGAGGTGCAGTTCATCCCTAGTCCCCGTGGCAGGCTCCTCGATGGGCCTGCCGCAAAGTGCAGGGATTAACAGAGGGGCAACCGGAGGCCATGCACTAAAGTTGGCCCTGATGGGGGCCCCAAAATTCGAGTTCCCACAGCCTTTCTGTGTCAGAAAGGTTGGCACAGAAAGGCTGTCTCCACCAACATCGTAATCCATCAGGCGGCAAGAGCCACCCTTGGGATTACTGGCCGCTTTCTGACTTGCTGACGGGCTCTCCGAGCCCGTCGGAAAGACCGTTCAGATTCTTTTCCGACCGACTATCATAATGGGTCAGTCGGAAAGGAATCCGACCGGCATTTTACAATTCGGTCGGAACTGCTTTTTCCGACTGAATAGTAATTAGGCCCTAAATTTTGCAGCAGTCACTTTGCTGTAAAATATGGCTATGCCGAGTTGTGTCTGTTTTGATAGTTTTACTCAGGATTTGTATTGGAATGTGGGTTATGAATTTGATACTTTGGCTTTCTGGACTGCTCAAGACTCTGGGTGAACTGTGGAACTTTACAAATCATCACGAGAAGAAGAAAGAAGACAACTGATGGTAGGAAACCGGACATTTATTTAATTTGTAAAAATGTTACAAAAATGCCAAACTAATTTTTAAAAAAGAATTACAAAGCAGGCAAGTAAGATAGAATAGGTGTTAGTGTCAGTTAGAAATGTAGTATGTGTGTAATATTGTCTAGGTAGTCTGAAGCCACCATCAACTAAAACTGTTGAATTTGTCCTAATAGTCGCTCTGACATTTCTTTTGTTCTTTTGGAAATTCGTGGGTTCAGACTACCAGTCAAGCAGGGGCGGCTCCTCACCTAAAGGTGGAGGAGCGTCGCCCCACTGCCTTAAAGCACGGCAAAAAAGGAAAAATAAAATGATAATAACGAGATTTTACTATCATTTTATTTTTCTGTGATGGGGCAGTTTTGTGGGGTGGGGCTAGTCTGTGCAGGGGGAAGGAGTTGTGGCACCCTCCTAAGTACGCATGAATGTTTGGCTGGCCCCCTAGGGCCAGCCAAACATTCATACGCACTTCGCACTTTCTCCACCCAGGCTGCATTACAGCCTGGGTGGAGATCATGCCCAGGCTTCCATTCACCATCTGAGAGCCGAACTACGGCGCTCAGACCAATCACAACGCTGCATTGCAGTGCTGTGATTGGCTCAGAGGAGCCTGGGTGCTTACCAATTACAACGCTGCATTGCAGCATTGTGTTTAGCTTAGGGGAGCCTATCCTGCTTCCTGCTCCAACAGAAGCCAGGAAGAGGACGGAAGAGAGGTGGCAGCCAGCCGGCCGGCAGGTAAGTGTTTTTTTTTTTTTCTCCCTCCTTCCCCCTCTGCCCACCTCACTACCAATTTGTGGGAGAAGCTGGCCGCAACTACAGTCAATGATTGTGCTATTCTCATTTCTTGGAAACTTTGCTCCTTCCTCAAAATTTCCCCAAAATTATAAAAGTTAGGTTGGGGCTTTCCGAATGATTTGCTAAAGGAGTTGTCATCCCTCTATGGCATTATTAGTCTTTGCTCCTCCCTCTAAGCAGGTCTTGTAACAGTTCCACCACTTCCCAGAGAACCTTGGATTTCTACTGCGACCCAACCTGCTTAGATGGCCAATCCATGTGTTCTAAAAGGAATTTAGTAAGGCGCCCAATTTGTCTTCATTTGCAGTAAAATACTCAGGGCCTCATTTATGAGGTTTTGACGTAGGGCTGCGCAGCAAGGAATCTTGCAGCGCTGCCCTAGGTCAAAACAAAAGGGCAGGAATGCACCCTATCTATATGATACAGCCCATTCCTGTCCATTTCCCCAGCGCTGGTGCACAATGGGCTACCATGCGCCAATGCAGGCACCCTTGCACCCTTGATTGATTTTGTGCAGAAAAGGAGAACTTCTTGCACAAACAATCATCACAAGAGGTGATTTCCTTTTTGTATGTGTGCTGTATGTGTGCTACAGAATGCAGCATACATAGAAAAAGGAAAGCACAAGGAGAAATTATAACATTTCTCCTTGTTGCGTCTCCCTAACGCCACCCCTGGGGTGGCATCAGGTTCTGACGTCTTCCCAGGTTTATGATTTCTCGTAAATCTAGGAATGTGTCAGGTTCCATGGGTGTTGCATGGGAACACCACAGCAGCACCCATGTACACCCTTAGAACACCCCTTTCATGCAGTTTTCTTCGTGAAAAGGGCACATATGTATAAGGCCATGAAAAGCCACGTAAAGAGGCTTTACGCGACCCTATAAACATGCCGTGGCAAATTGCACCACCGGAACATCAAAAAAGTGGCGTTTCGGTAGCGCAAAAGTGCCGGTACGGCCTCTTAAATGAGGCCCTCAGATTCTGTAATTAATGTGTAGTATTCATCCACAGTCAGGAGGAACAAAGCATAATGCTATTAGTTTCTTTACCTCGAATTGCAGTTTACTGTCTGATATGTAATCCTCAACTAAGGATGTTTTTTGAATTTTTCTCCAATAGACCTGTGAAAAGTGAAAAAGAAAATCCTTGAATTTGGGTTTCAGGATACATTTTGGTTATGGTGTTAATCATTGATAATTCTAAAGCAATTATCACTTTTCCAGGACTTTTATATTGTGTTTTAGATTTTAGCACTGTTAGAAATTCAGTGTAAGTTGAGGTTTGCTTATCAGGGATTAAACTGTACACTAAGGCAACTAAAGTGTAATTAATGTAGGCCTGACAAGTGTTTATTTGGATGAATCGATGGGGTGTGGATTTAAACGTCCCATCCATCATCCAAATATCACTAGTCTCCAATTTTAGAAGGTTATGGGGTGTGCTAAAGATTAGTATCCTTTTCTGAGGGTTTTTGTTGTCATGTAAAAGAAAGGTTTCATTAGTAACTGTAAAAGTTAGTGCAGGAGGAATGTTAATATCAGAGTATGTCTGGGGTGTTATACGTTGGGGGTTACTTGCCTGTTTTTTTCCATTGAATAATTCTGCGTAAATTAGGAAATATGGGCTTACCGTTTGCTACATGCATAGAAATGGTTTGGGATACCTCCCTCAAAACTGCGCCACAGGGTTCATTGGAGGTGGATGCAAGTTCTTTCATCTCCCTTGCAGAGGCAGCATAGTGGTAATGCTCTGTGGTCCTTTCAACAGTGTCACCAAGAGTAAACGCTCTGCCTCCTGTGCAATGAGATGAGTAATACTCCACACACCTCCAATGACTCCTGGGCTCAGTTAATCTCTCCTTACAATGAAGTTAGCCACCGTGCTCTAGGAGTCGATTTCCTCTTTGGGATTTTACATAGGTAGCTTGTCTTGCTGCTACCATTTTGGATATGTCATTAAAAAAGGGGAGAAAATGAGTTTTTGTGTTATATGTTTTTAAATGAACGTTTACTCTGCAAATACATTTTTGTTAGTTTTACATGTTTGACTATTTACATTTCACAATACATGTTTAAAAACGTTGTTTTTATGTGCTTTTGTAATTTGATATTGTTTGCTGATTACAACCTGCAAAAAAAACTGGTTAATAGGTATTTGGTTGTCTATTGAGTTTTTAAGAACATGTTGTTTATTATATTTGATTTTGATTTTACCAGCTGTGATTTTCTATTACGGTTTGTAGTTGATTCCTGTTAAAAGAAAAAGAGGCATTTCATATAGTTAAAGTAGTTTATCTCACCTTAGTAAGGTTCCTTTGTTTGCTTGTTTGTCCTTTTGCTGGTAGAGTTTTGTTTCTTCAGCTGTTTTTGCTGACTTCATTTTCTCCCTCCTGGGTGATGTTGGGTAGGGGTAAAAGGAAAAGGGAATTTTTACTGATTGATGTCTGCTTGGCTTTTTGCTTTGTAAAAAGAAATGTTTTTGTTAGTTTTGGTTGCAACATTAGGTTTTCAACTATTTTACCTGTGAAAGGCCTTCTGGTTGTTGAACAACTGCTTAAGTTGATGTTTTGCAGTCCAGTTGATACTTTTGATTGTATTGTTTTTTAGATGTAGTTTATTCAAGCTATGCAAACAAAGTATAATGACTGTATGTTTTACTTTTTATTGTTTACATTTAATAAAGCAAGAACTGCCCAAAACCTTCCCTGAGTCAAGCACCCAGCGGAGTCAAAATAGTAATTTTACCCCCAACACTGACCAGCACCTTCCCTAAGGCAAGCACCCGACGGAGTTAGAATAGTAGTTTTGCCCTCCACCACTGACCAACACCTTCCCTAAGGCAAGCACCTGACGGAGTTAGAATAGTAATTTTGCCCCCAACCACTGAACAGCACTTTCCCTAAGGCAAGCACCCTTCGGAGTTGGAATAGTTATGTGGCCCCTCACCACTGACCAACACCTTCCTTGAGGCAAGCACCCGGAAGAGTTAGAACAGTAATTTTGCCCACCACCACTGGCCAGCACCTTCCCTGAGGCAAGTACCTGGTGGAGTAAGAATAGTAATTTTACCCTCCACCACTGACCAACACCTTCCCTGAGGCAAGCACCCAGCAGAGTTAGAATAGTAATTTTGCCCCCCACCATTGACCAGGATCTTCTCTGAAGCAAGCACCCTGCGGAGTTAGAATACTAAGTTTGCCCCCCACCACTGGCCAGCACCTTCCCTAAGGCAAGAACCAGGCGGAGTTACAAAAGTAATTTTGCCTCATTCTACTGACCAGCACCTTCCACAAGATAATTAATTTATTTAAAAATCTAAATATATATATTTATGGAGGTACATGCCCACGATGGGGAGGGACACACTACTTACACTAGACGTAGAGGACCAGACACAGTACACCCCTATGAAGGCCATTCTTTTCAAGAAATTTGTGTTGACCCCTGTAAGATATAGGTAGAAGATCAGGAGTCACAACAAACTTCCTACACAGACCTGGGAAGATTTCTTGGACTACTCAAGCAAGGCACTGAAGGGTTGGGTGAGGGCAGCAAGGAAGATGATTTCACTGGGCTGTACAGCCTCATTTTGAGGGAGCACATGTTTGATATTTCTTTTCCAGAGCTACACCAACACCTAGCAGATAGTAATAGACTGACCCCAGAAAGCCTGCTGAAGAGGCAGACTTCTGGGTCCGCACCAGAGTGTCCAAAAAGGCATCTGGGGGAGACTCCCAAAAGGGTGGTCAGTGTTCCCACCAGAAGAAGGAGGAAGAGATTAAAAGGAGTCCTCTCAAGGCCCCAAAAACAGTTCTCGGGGAAAAGGGTCCCATTCCCAATCTGGCCACCGGAAAAGAGCTTCCCTGACAAAAATCAGAACAAGACTCCCAAGTGCTATGAGTGCTATGAGTATGGGCATTACAAGGGGGATCCCAAATGTCCCAAAAGGGCACAGCCTCCCACTGGAGGTAAGACACCAGGGTTGGCAAGTGTAGTGCTTAGGGAGGAGTTTGTCCCAGTCAGTGGGGGTAGTCAGTGAGGTTACCCTAGTGTACCTGGGTGATATGGAGTTGGTGCCTAAAGCCCATATGCCTTTAAATACTGCAAAGTAAAGGCAGTGGGTCACCGGTTGAGACTCTGATGGACACAGGATCCGGCATAGCTACAGTAAGGAGTCAGCTGGTGGCCCAAAAGCAGGTTTTACCCAATACATTCCACCAGGTTGTAGTAGCTGACAACCATGAGGGACACTATCCAGTGACTCTTGTTCTACTTGAGTGTGGGGGTGTCTGGTCTTCTGAAAGTTGCAGTAAGCCCATCCATGCCTATGGATTGTTTGTTACGGAATGACCTTGAGCAGACTACATGGAAGGAAGTGGAGCTCAGGTCACACCTGGAAATTTTGGGGTTGCCTGAGTGGGTTTTTGCAACCACCAGGTCTGTGGCTGCCCAGGGAGGGAGTCAAGGGCATCTGCAGCCTAGAAAAATGGCACAGACAACTGCCAGGAGAGAGAAGGACAAGGGACATGGGAAGCCAGCCCCTGACTGTCTCCCAGTTGAGGAGGATGGGGCACCAGATGATGTTGCCCCAGAGCCCAGTTGAGGAGGACATTGCCTCCCCATGGTGACCTACCTGAACTTGCTGGATGGCAAGTAGAGGGGGGACCCACCAGGGAGAATTACTGCGAGGAACAGAAAGAGTTCCAAACCCTGGAGGGCATGAGGCAACTGGTCAAAGCCTAGGCAGCTGGTGATGCCTCTGATAATCACTGCATTTACTGCAAGGGAAACCGCCTGTTTAGTGAGCTAAGGCACCTGTGCATGGGGCAGCAAGGGCACTGGTGGTTCCCTAATGCTACAGGACCTTCATACTGGGACTGGTTCATGAGATACCCCTGGCAGGACATCTGGGGCAGAACAAGACCTTTGCCAGGCTTGTCCCCCACTTCTATTGGCCCCCGGATGTAGATTTCCTCAGATGCGTTCTCTAGGGCTTGCTTGATCTGCCAGGCCAGCTGATGACAGGGCAGAAGCTGAAAGCTCCCTTGAATCCTTTTCCTGTTGTTAGCACCCCTTTGAAAGTGTGGGCATCAACATTGTACGGATCATAGATCTCCAGACAGCCTCTAGCCTCTAGCAACAGGTTTATGCCAAAAGATACCCAGAGGCCATACCTCTGAGGAATACAACTGCACCTGCAGTGGCTAGGGCCTAATGGGGATTTTCAACAGAGTAGGTTTCCCCAAAGAAGTGGTGTCTAACAGGGGCACCAACTTCATGTTTGTATTTATGCAGTTCCTATGATAGGAGTGTGGAGTTACTTACATGTTTTCTACACCCTACTCTTTGCTTACAGAAAGGTACCACAGAAGGAGGTTGGATTTAGCCCCTTCAAGCTTCTGTACGGTCATCCTGTAAGGGGACCTCTCAGCCTGGTTAAGGAGGGGTGGGAGTAAGCCCCCAGGAAACCTCCCCAGGAAGTGGTTAGCTACATGCTAGCCCTCCAGAGCCAGATGGCCAAGTTTTGAAAGCAAGCTTCTGAAAACTTAGAGGCCAGCCAGGAGGTGATGAAGCAATGGTATGAGCAGACACCTACCACTGTGTAATTTCTGCTAGGGCAGAACGTGTATGTGATGGAACCCATGAAGCCCAGGGACCTCCAAGGCTGCTGTACCCAGGAGACTATTGAGAGGAATGGGGAGGCCACCTGCTTGGTTTACCTCAAGACCCCTAAACATCTCCATCTCAACCATCTCAAACCACACTTTAAGAGGTCTCAGATCACCATGTTTTTGGGGACAGATGTTGGGGAGGAAGAGGAGAGTGAACCTCTTCCTGACCTCATAGCCTCCAAAGAGAAGGATGGGTATATGAAAGGTGTAAACCTTTCCCCTACCCTGACTTCAGAACAGCAGAGAGACTGCCACCAGTTGCTGGGACAGATCTCCTCTCTATTTTGCTCACTCCTGGGGTTACACATTTGTGTACCCATGTCATTGACACAGGAGACAGCCTCCCGGTCAAGAATAAAATTTATAGGCTGTCTGACAAAGTGAGGGCAAGCATCAAGGATGGGTATCCAAGATGTTGGAGTTAGGGGTAATTGAACCCTTCTGTAGCCCCTGGTCCAGCCCTGTGGTGCTGGTACCAAAAGTTGCCTCACTAGGCACTACACCAGAACTCAGGTTCTGTGTAGATTACAAGGGACTCAATTCAGTCACCAAGACGGATGTCCATCCCTTTCCCCAGGCTGATGAGTTGATTGACAGGCTTAGGGCTGCCCAGTTCCTGAGTACTTTTGAACTTACTTCAGGGTACTGAGAGATTGTCTTAATGGAAGGAGCCAAGTAGAGGTCAGCCTTCTTCACTCCAGAGAGCCACTGCCAATTTAAACTTGTGCCCTTTGGACTCAGGAATTCCCCTGCCACCTTCTAGAGGCTGGTGAATCGGGTTTTGGCTGGTATGGATGCCTTCAGTGATGCTTACTTGGATGACATAGCTGGCTTCAGTAGGAGCTGGAAGTACCACCTTTTTCACCTGCAGGAAGTGCTTCAGACCCTGCAAAATGCAGGCTTGACTATCAAGATAGTCAAGCCTGATATGCCAGGGGCCTGTAGTGTACTTGGGACACCTGGTGGGCGGGGGTAAGACGCAGCCCCTGCAGGCCAAGATAAAAACCCATCATGGCTTGAGCTGACATCTAAGAAGCAGCCCAGAAATGTGATTTGGACAGAGGCAGGCCAGAAAGCATTTGTTCAGAAGCATGCCAGAAAGCTGGGATGTACACAGCCCCTTGTTCAAGGCCACTGAATTTTCCAGAGAATTCATTGCACAAACTGATGCCTCAGAGCATGGCATAGGGGCAGTACTTTTACAACTTAATGATGCGGGCATAGACCAACCTCTAGCTTTCATCTTTAGGAGGTTACTTCCCAGGGAAGAGAGGTGGAATGTTATTTAAAGGGAAGCCTTTGCTGTGTTCTTGGCACTGAAGAAGTTGAGTCCATACATGTTTGGGACTCACTTCCATATTCAGACAGACAACAGGCCCCTCAGGTGGCTAATACAAATGAGGGGTGAGAATCCAAAATTGTTGAGGTGGTCCATCTTCCTACAAGGAATGGACTTTAAGGTGGAATAATGACCTGGGTCGGACCACGCCAATGCTGATGGTCTTTCCAGATTCTTCCACCTTAGTGATGAGAACTCCCAGGAGGTTGGGTAGTTCTCTCTACTTTCAGCTGGGAGGGACACGTGTTAGACCTGACAACCTTAGGGTGGTCTTCCCCCAAACGTTTTGCCTGCCTTCTTCCCATTTTGCTGATCTTTTTTTTGTTCGCTTTAGGACTCTGGGCACTTTACCACTGCTAACTTGTGCTAAAGTGCATGTGCTCTCTCCATAAACATAGTTTGATAGACCTATCCACAACTGGCATATTTCATTTACCTATAAGTCCCTAGTAAAGTGCACTACATGTGTCCAAGGCATGTACATTAAATGCTAATAGTGAGCCTGCAGTACTGATTATGCCATCCACTTAAGTAGCCCTTTAAAATATGTCTCAGACCTGCTCCTGCAGTCCCTGTGTGTGCAGTTTACACTGCTATGTTGACTTGGCATTTAAATCCTCTTGCCAAGCCTCAAACTCCCCTTTTATTACATATACGTCACCACTAAGGTAGGCCCTAGGTAGCTCATAGGGCAGGGTGCTGTATAATTAAAAGGTAGGACATGTACTTTTAAGTTTTACATGTCCTGGTAGTGAAGAACTCACAAATTCGTTTTTCACTACTGTGAGGCCTACCTCTCCCATAGGTTAACATTGGGGATTCCTTTTTATATTTAATAAGCTGTAAAATTGGAAAGATGTAGATCTGTCATATTTAGTACCTATGGAATTGTAATGATAAATCATTTTTGCTGGTAAAGTCGAATTTATCATTACAATGCCACATCATCCAATAAGCGGATGATATTGTGATAATGATAATACAAAAGCAGGAATCCAATGTGCAGTGAAGGAATTGAACATCTATAATGTGGATAATCATCTTGTGGTAAAGTAAGACAAAGGTTCTCATTTTTTGAAGATACAGGTATAAAAAAGCACTGTACCTGGCACCTGGACAACACGTCCATTCACACAGCCAGGAAATATCTAGGAGTCAAGTTTGGTGAAAATGCCAAACCTATTGCATGCGTGAACTCCTTGAAAAAGAAAGGTGCAGCAATTATTCACAGCATTAACCAATTGAATTCTATACTCTGCAGCTCGTCTGCTGCCCCTATACTTAGGGTCATACACGCAACTCTTCTCCCAGCCTTGCAGTATGGGCATCATGCTTATCCAGGAGGGGAGACGTCCATTACAACGCAGGCATTACATCGTAATGGTATGCGTTGTAACGTCATATATTCATCCAGGAGCCTTCGCATCTGTTTTGGAGCAAATTCACTGCACTGCATACAGGAAAATATTCCAACAGCCACTATACATTCACCAAACAAGACTAGGACTAGAATTTGGCCTGGCGAACCAGTCCTTAGACTGCAAAGCCTCCCTAATAAAATATTACATCAGGACAATGAAGGCTCACATTAACTCACTAAAGGCTCACTTGAAATTTATTTTTGAGACTCCCGGTGGCCCATGGTATCATAACCTACCAGCCGCCATTGCATCTCCCCAAATAGAGGAATCAGCTTTACAGATGGGTTATGTATCTTGCACAGCCTGGAAAAAAGCAATAAATCCGCAACTGAGGGAAATTTCTAGGGCTCAAATCTAAGGTCTCTAGACAACTCAGCTCCCATTTAGACCCTGAACAACTCCTATCTGATGGGGAAGTCGCAACCATACTTTCTGGAAGCCATAAATTCGAAGACACGTTGGAAGATCCTGTACATGCAGCTTCTAGGACTACCAGTGAGAGACTTGAATCCAGCTTAGGCCAGCCAAGGAGGATCCGTGGAATGTAGGTTGTGCAGTTACAGGCACGAATCATAGTTGCACCTACTTTGTTGTTGCCCCACATTAGATACACACAGGAAATTATTGCTGAAGCCGATTTTTCTTGCACAAGGTGTTTGCACGTGCCAGGGTTCTACTTGTTATGTTTTACTCACTCTGCGCTATGGGTCCTGCCGAGATGTGGGAAATTTGTCAATGAACTTAGGTGCAAGCTTTGCCTGCAATTCCAAGATATGCCCTGCCAAAAGAAAGTCCAAAAACTGATAACAAACTGCTTCTCCTGAACTAGACCGACTTGTCTCCCCGGGTGGATGTAGAACTAAACGGGGAATGGCAGTGTGTACAGAATTTCCGTTGCGAAAAGAAACTGCAATCTCAATGTTATTCCACCAGTGGCGGTTTCCTTATTTGGGCGAGGGGGCGTTGCCCCCCTGTTTGTTTGCCCCATATTAAATCATGTTTGCTGACTTTACTGTGTTAAAATATTTTTTAGCTGCAGTGTGCAGCATCACCCGGCAAAGTTTTCCTTTTCAGGAGAGTGAGGCGAGGTGGGGAGGGGGACTGGGAGCTTGAGAAATTGACAGGTTAGGTGCCCGGCCTACTTGAGGTGAAGTGCGCATGTCGGGTTGGACGGGTGATTTGCTCTGCCCAGCTCAACATGCGCACTTGATTCCTCGCATATATGCACAATGTACAGAGCCTCATGGATTACTGTCACAGTCCTAAGTCTCCTTTGGAGCGTTTGAAGTGCCTGACCAAGCCAATCCTCACTCTGCTCTCATGCTGTTTCCTAACACAAACAGCAAAGGAGCAGCGCCTAGATTGGCTCAAGAGTTCCAGGTGTGGGACTGAGGGCCGAGCTGGAGGCATAGTTGTAAGTTCGATGCACACCTGGAGGAGTCCATGAGTGTTCTTTGTTGTCTCTGACTAATGGTGCAGGCTGGGACCTCCAGACGGTGAGTGAATGTGTGCATTTAAATAACTTTGGTGCAGTGGCACTGCCAGTATTGATCAGAGAAGCTGGTCAAGTGGTTCTAAAGGTCGGATTCCTTTTCTGCGCTGATGTGCATGTGCTGCCTTTACGGATATGATGATACTGTGAGCAAAGGGTACTTTGTTGATATTGTGCAGTGCCTTGAGTTGTGATACGGCGAGTACAGAGTTCCTTGTGATACTGTGAGCACACCATGCCTGGTGACCCTGTGAGAGACACAGTGCCTGGTAATACTGTACAGTGCCTCGTGACACTGTGAGCACGCAGAGCCTGGTGACCTGATACTGCAAGCACACAGTGTCTTGCGATACTGCGAGCACATGGTTCTTGGGGATACTGTGAGCTACGGTGCCTGGTAAACAGTTCATTGTGATACTGTGAGCACAATGTACCAGGTGGTTCCATAAGCACATGTTGTTTGCTGCTACTATACAGTGCATTGTGATACTGTGCGCACTCAGAACTAGTGATATCATACAGTGGCTTAGTATAATGCATGTATGGTGCCTCACCATACTGCGTGCACGGTGCCTCGTGATACTATGTGCACAGTGCCTGGTGAAAATGTGAGCACACGGTGCATAGTGATACTGTACAGTGCCTCGCGATACTGTGAGCACACGGAGCCTGGTGATACTCTACTGTGCCTTGTGTTAGAGTGAGTACAGAGTGCTTCGTGATACTGTGAGCACTCAGTGCCTCGTGATGCTGTGAGTACACAGTGCCTTGTGTGACTGCAAGCACGGTGCCTGGTGATACTGTGAAGTGCCTTGGGTTAGTGCGAATACACAGTGCCGCGTGATACTGTAAGTACACAGGGGCAGATTTACAATGCCTGGCGCATCCCTGCAAATCAGCAGAGATGCGCCAGGAAAGATGCGTCACGCAAGTTTACCCTTGCGCCACCACAGGTGCGCCGCATTTACTATGCGGCGCACCGTGGCGCAAAGATAAACAGATGCGTGTCGCATCTCCCGTCGGAAGGGTGGCGCATTGCTGGAGTCGTGTCGCAAGTGCGACGCAACTCCAGCAATGCTCATGGGCCGCCCAGCTCTAACGTGGTGCGCCACTCCTTACGCCTGCTTGAAGCAGGTGTAAGGATTTGTCGCAGCGGCGTCGGAAAAGTGACTCCGTGAAATCTTGTAGATTTCACTGCGTCACTTTTACGAGGCTTTACTGTGACGGAACGCCCACCCTGCGACGGAACGCCCACATGAGACCTGACGCAGGTTTCATGTGGCGCAGGGCTTTACAACGTGACGCATCTCCCTAAATGCGTCACGTTGTAAATAAGGCGCAACGTGGCGCATGGTTTACGTCGCCGCTGCGTCACAAAAAAGTGACGCAACGATGGCGCAAAAGTGGCGCCAGGGGCTTGTAAATCTGCCCCACAGTGCCTTCGTGATACTGCGAGCACGGTGCCTGGTGATACTATCATCCAGAAAGATGGCTCAGCGGGTTAAGTGTCAGAGATATTCTGCGATCCGATTTCCCGCTGCCCGGGCTACATGACGTCACTTGCTGTTATTAATCTTAACTGAAAATAGGAACCTGCATATTGTCAGCATCATAAATATAAATATAAAATATTGTTTGTTCCTCTTGTGCCCTCAGGGGAAGTCAGCAACTGGAGTCAGTTTTAAAGTCACAGATCTAAGGAAGAGATAAGGGGAGAAGGGTAGGGAGAAATGGACGATAGGTGGCAAGGATGAATGGTGAGGAGAGAAGGAAGAAAGAAGAATGGAGGGAAAGGACAGAGTAAGATGTGAGAAGAAGCGAGAACGAAAGAGGGCCGGAGCAAATAGTGACTGCTGCTCTTTTGTGACAGACAGCAATAAGAGGGAAGGAAGCGAAATCGGTGAGAGGTAAGTGAAGTGATAGAGGAGATTGGGAAGGCAGCAACAGCAGTGAGAGGGATGGAAGTGACAGCGGTGAGAGGGATGGAAGCGACAGCGGTGAGAGGGATGGAAGCGACAGCGGTGAGAGGGAAGCGACAGCGGTGAGAGGGAAGGAAGTGACAGCGGTGAGAGGGAAGGAAGTGACAGCGGTGAGAGGGAAGGAAGTGACAGCGGTGAGAGGGAAGGAAGTGACAGCGGTGAGAGAAAAGGGAAGTGACAATGGTGAGAGGGGAAGCAACAACAGTAGGAGGGAAGGGAAGTGACAGAAGGGAGAGGGAAGGGACAGTATTGAGGGGAAGAGACAGCAGTGAGAGGGAAGAGACAGTGGTAAGGGGAAGAGACAGCAGTGAGAGAGAAGAGACAGTGGTGAGAGGGAAGGGAAGCACCAGCAGTGGAAGGGAAGCACAGATGCAAGCTCGACTGAAACTCACCGGAAAGAATGAGTTTATGTTTTACCCTTATAAAAAACCTTTAATAACTCACTCAGATTTGGGCTTTTATGAGATATAACCAGTATAGCTAATCTTCACTCGAAGCATAGCCATAGACACTCCTGAGTCCAGGTTACTGGGCTTGCCATCATGCTTTTTTTAATTGCTTTTGTGGTGACTGGTGAAGTATTGTGAGGACCAGCTGGTCCATAGGCAGGCTCTTGGAACCATACTATATATATTACCTACTAAAGTGGTCTTTATGAATGCCATAGGGGCCAAGAGTACTACTCGCAAATGTTTCACTGTTGTGATTAGATTTGCATCGCCATCACGTCCTTCGCTAGCACTGTGTCTGATCTGTACTTGAAAGAAACCTGTATTCTTCCTGGAAACAAGCAGTTGTCTGACCGTTCACCACCCCAAGGGCCCCTGCTCAGCTACATATTTTTCAAGCTGTGATAAATTTGATAATATATATTTATTTAATATTACACAGTGCGCTTTGTGTTTAAATGCATGGCTATATCTGTCCCACTAAGGGCCATGTTTGTTGAAAGGCCATATTTTAATAGAGTTGAGAGCTCGCTTAAACCACAGTGAGCCTTCACAGATTATTTTAAAGGGCTGACATGTCTGCACCTTTGCATTCTGGGACTTGTATTTCTTGTAATGCAGTCTCCAGAATGCAAAGAAAACTGTACCCTAGTGTAGGAAGGTGGAATCTGACTACATGGTTGCCCCCACTTTTTTCCTGGTGTTTTGTTGGTTTTTGACTTAGTTTGGCTGGGAACCTGCTATTCAGGTCCCCAGCCTATCTGCTTTCTCTTTAAACGACTTGGAGTGCACTCTAGGTGCACTAGTGATTCGATACTGTGGTACCTTGTGAGTCCCTAGTACATGGTACCTTAGGTACCAAGGGCATAGGTACTTCACAGGCCTACCAGGGGCTGAAGCATGTATTATGCCACCCCTGGGAAGCAGACTAAATCTGACACCACAGGCCTGCTACTGCAGCCTGAGTGAGGAAGTGCTAGCACCCCTCACTGAGATATAGGGCCCCTATATCTCTCCTGCACACACATTGAGACTTATCAGTCACCCCTAAAGCAGGCCCTATCAATCCTGAGGGCAGGGTGCTTAGTTTCCATGTGAGGGGGTGCCTCTGCCTGAGCAGGGCCCCTCTGCAGCTCTGAGTCCATTCTCTGGGGCTGTTTGTGGATGCGGTTAAACCATATACTTTTAAGTGCATTATATCCTTGCGGTAAAATGCTAACTTTGGAATGGCTGCATCAAAACATGTTGTGTTTGGTGTCAAACATCTTGGAATACTACCCCCCCGCCAGTCCTGGCGGCGGGGGTAGCATTCCACCCTTCTAGAGGGATAGACATGTACCTACTGTGGAAACGCGGTAGAATCCTGCAGAGCCCTTGCATCACAAAATGGATGCCACCAGTCAGACACTGGGCTGCCCTCCTGCTGATGACCAACACTCGCAGTGGAGGAAGCCCAACAATAGATATCCTGTCCCAAGGGGGTGTGACCACCTCCCAGACAGGGTTTAGTGTATTGGGGCTAGGTGGGTGCACTCTTAGAGTGCTTTGAAGTCCGGCACTGGGGGAGCAGAAGGCTCCTCTGTGCATACCCCAGTTCAAACCGGCTCAGGGGCTACCTACCCCTGCTCTGGCGCGAAACTAGACAAAGGGAAGTGGGTGTAGCCACCCACTCCCCTGACACTCCCATAGGTAGGGTCATAGAGCTAGTCCCTCCCTTTCTTTTTAGTATAAGAGGGGAACCTGTGCATTGCACCCTAGATTTCCCTGGACGACGCTCTACAAGAAGAATCCCGGACCTTCGATGTTCCACTACCTTTGGAAGACTGAAGAATCTCCCTTGGAGTCAAGGAGTGACTCCCCTGCTTGGCAGGCACCAAAAACTACAAACGACGGTTGCAAACTACGCCGCTCCTGCCGGAGTCCGAAGTCCCTGCAGTCCAAGAAGTGGATTTCCTGACTTCTCAAAGGCCATCGTGAGTCCCCAGTGAAGCTGAGGCCAGTGGACCCCAAGAGTAATGAGGAACCGCGACCCCTGGGTACCGTGCACTATTGTCGAGTGCAACCCCTTCACAACGTTCCACGAACTTGTGCTTTGAACCACGTGTGGTCCCAGCCTCCAGCAGGAATCCCTCCTAAGATCAGAGGCTTACCACGTCCCGAGTGACCGTGGGCCCCTGTGAGCGGATCCTCCTGAGGCGTCTTTGCGATCCCTTGCCAGCCGGCTTGTGGGTCCCCAGAAGACTCTATAAAGAAACCGAAGGGCTCCCCTGGTTGCTCCAGGCCTGCCGTGACTTACCCTCGCTGGGTGAGTCCGACAGACCTTGCTGGTCTGTGCCATTGTCTCTTCACCCTTTCCCTGAGACTTGCTGTTACCAAGGCTTGGTGGCTCCAATCGAGTCGCCGACACCGCCGTAAGCTGTAGACATCGTGGGACACGCCGAATCCAGCTCCTGGTTGTCGACGACGCCTCCTGGACCTCGTGGCTGAAGAGTCAAGGCAACCGCGAACGACCTGAATCTTGCAACGACGGTGGGCATCCATCTTCCTTGCCCCGAGTCACTGCCAAGTGACTTTGAACAGTGTCCCCTCTGCTTTCAGGTCTTCCATCTTCTGAATCCAGGCTTGGATTCCTCCGGACACTTCTCCAGTCGCCGCAAGCAGCAAGTCTTCACTGGCTCCCATTGAAAACGACGCCGCGACCCGACACCAAAGAACACCTATGCACCCGGCTCCCCTGGGTGAGGTAACTTCAGCACTACAGTGCTCCTGTGGGTGTGGGCCCTAGAACCACTTACCCTGTAAGTGGCATGCTTGTAGCTTTCCTAGAAGTGTCCTAAAACTCTAACTTTCTAAGTGCGATAGTTGCATTGACTCGTACAGGGTTCGCGTCTGTGTTAGACCCACCGCGTCCATCTCCTTTGCAACACTATCTAGAATTGTATCCTTCGACTCGTACTGAGTCCGATCGGTGTTCGCATCGAACACACAAAGGGCCTGTAACTCCGAGACCTACATTGCACCGACTCGCACCAGGTTCGCGTCTGTGTTAGACACAGCGCGTCCAACTCCCTTGCAATACCATCTGTAACCGCGTCCTTCGACTCGTACAAGGACCGATCGGTGTGTTCGCCTCGAACACGCAAGGGACCTTTAACACTGATATCTCAATCGCGTCTGAGTGCATAGACTCGTACAGGATTCGCATCGGTGCCAGGTCACCGCGTCCGTCCCCTGTGGGTCTCCTACAACTACCTGGGGTGGTTCTTGGGGGTCCCTCGATTCTAGATGCCCTAGACCTAGGTCTAGCAAACTAAGATTGTAATATTCAATTGTGCTAAACTTATCCTGATCATATTTGACTTGTACATATGTTCCTATCCTCTAATCTCATAAAGAGATTAGTAGAGAGTGTTTATTAATAAATACATATATATTTGATATATATACCTTTGTGGTGTCTTTTCATTTGGTGATTCAAGAGATTGTGTGGTAAAACAAGCTGCTTTACATTCCTTCAAGACTTAGCCTGAAGGCTGCTCTCCACAGCTACCACTAGGATAGCTTTCTATAAAGGTTGTCTTAAACCTATCTACCATAAGAGTCGAATTGTTCTGGTGCAAGGTGTCCACTTTAATTAGTGAACAGCATATACCAGGCCAACTTCTCACACCTAGCTACTCTGGGACGGATCTGGAAACCTATTTAATTGGTATGAAAGGTTATCAATAGGCACAGGGACCCAGACTCTCACAAGTACACTTGTGATGATAGGTAGGGTAGAAGTCTATTTTTGCTCAGGTGAAAACACACTGCATTCACCTCATGCCAGGGAGGTATATTTAATAGCAGATTGAACTTGACATTCATACTAGTAGGAGCTGAGATCTGAGTGCTCCGATGGAGGAATGCTTCTGACAGACAGGTCAGTGCACCACTTGCCTTGCCATACCTGCCTGCATCTTTTGCAAAGTGTGGATGTGACCATGTGACCATGTGACCTGATCTGTAGGTATTGGTCTCTCTAGATACATATAGTGATAATAGATAGTTCAGCAGAGGACTGAATCTGGGGTGTCTGTTTATGAGGCTGCTGAGGAGGAAATTTAAAAAATAGATGGGACTGTGATTGTTAGCAGTGCCTCTTAGCAGAATGTACTGAATCTCAAATCTGCCACCACATCTTGTGATGTAAGGCAGCGTGAACCATGCCAACAGCATGAAATTCAGCTCTCTGTTTGTCTGGACCTGACCTGGACCAGAAGTCAGACCCCTGCTAAAGAAACCCTCAGCAGACCCCACGGACCTCAAGAACTACCAGCCCATCTCTCTCCTCCCCTTCACGGCAAAAGACGCTGAGAAGACCGTCAACACACAGCTAACAAGGTTCATCGAAGACAACTCCATCCTCGACCCCTCCCAATCCGGATTCCGCAGCAACCACAGCACAGAGACCACCCTACTCGCTGCCACAGACGACATCCGCACCCTCCTCGACCAAGGCCACACCGCAGCCCTGATCCTACTCGACCTGTCAGCAGCATTCAACAACGTCACCCACTGCACACTCGCCACCAGACTACGTGACGCCAGCATACAAGGAACCACCCTCGACTGGATCCACTCGTTCCTCATTGGCAGAAGCCAAAGAATCAGACTGCCACCCTTCCTCTCCAAACCCACGCAAATCAACTGCGGAGTACCCCAGGGATCATCGCTCAGCCCAACCCTCTTCAACATCTAAATGGCCCCCCTCACCACCATCGTCAGACAGCACGGCCTCAGCGTAGTATCCTACGCAGACAGCACCCAGCTCATCCTCTCCCTCACCAAGGACCCCACCACCACCAGACTCAACTTCCAGGAAGGAATGCAGGACGTCGCATTCTGGATGAACAACAGCTGCCTGAAGCTCAACTCGGAGAAGACAGAAGTCCTCGTACTCGGAACCACCGTGTCAGCATGGAACAACACCTGGTGGCCCACCACCCTCGGCAGCCCTCCGACCCCCTCGGACCACGCAAAAAAACCTCGCCATCGTACTTGACTCCTCCCTCTCTATGAGCAAGCAGGTCAATGCCGTCGCTTCCAGCTGCTTCAACACCCTCCGCATCCTCCGAAAGACCTTCAAATGGATCCCCCCCGAGTCAAGAAAGACATTGACCCACGCACTCATAACCAGCAGACAGGACTACAGAAACGCCCTCTACGCCAGCATCAACAAGTCTCTACTCCGCAAGCTCCAGATGATACAGAACACCGCAGCCAGACTCGTCCTCGGCATCCCCCGACACGAGCACATCAGCCACCACCTACGGAACCTCCACTGGCTCCCCGTCGAGAAGAGTCACTTTCAAGCTACTCACCCACGCCTACAAATGCCTCCACAACACAGGACCCCAATACCTCAATGAAAGAATCGCCTTCCATGTACCCAAAAGAAACCTCCGCTCAACCAACCTCGCCCTCGCCGAAACCCCGCGCATCCGCAGAGCCAGAACAGGGGGAAAAGCCTTCTCCTACATCACGGCCAAGACCTGGAACGAGCTCACGATCGACATCAGACACGCCCCCTCCCTGAACACCTTCAGGAAGGCTCTCAAGACCTGGTCGGAACTGCTGATCCCACCCCCCCCCCCCCCAAAAGCCTGAGACCCTCACGGGTGGGTAGCGCGCTTACAATTCCCTGATTAATTGATTGATTGACTCTGTGACTGCATCCTGCCTGGCCTCTGTGTGCAAGTGGCACAATGATGTGCACTCACAGTGAGTCACTGCAGGATGCCGTTTTATGCTCCCAGACATGCCAATAGAGGCTTCAGTTATCGTTTCTTCAATAAAGTGGCTCGGTTAACATTTCTCACTGGCCCAATCATTATCTAATCAATGTGTTCAAATACGTCTGACCGCAGTCGCAGCATAGGTCTTGTTAACTTTCTACACACTGTTCAAAAACACATGTACATCAGCAGCACGCCAAACAAACAGTTAAGGAGACGTTGCCAGCTTCATTGCATGATTTACATTGTTAGTGCTTCCCTTAGACTACAGAATTGATAATGCAGGAGAGCCATACAACCGCTTTATAAATCAGTTTACTCAAGATCCCAGGCCAGAACACAATTAGAGCAGTTTTTCATTCCTGATCAGCCATCCTTTGAACCGAGTAGCACCAGCAGCACTACATGTTTATGCTGCAATTGAGAGCTCTGGAGCTGAGGCTGAAGGCACTGCAAGTTTCTCACAGTGTGTACCAGTCAGTCAAAAATGTGTTCAGGATACATGGCCATCCAATCCTTGGCCTCTCTGTAGAGAGCACATGGCAGTGGTCATGTACTCCTGTTGTAATTGTGATTCTGTGCAAATGGGTGTGATGGGACCCCCATTACCGGAGTACACAGTCTTCAAAATAATAACATGGCGAAAGTTAGTGAAAATGCAGTGGTCGCTCGCTACTCAAAGGTCATCCCTAACTTTTTTTGCCCCACCACTTTCAAATGTCACCAGTGCCACTGTAGTCCACCCAGGCTAAGGCTAACAACCAGAAGACTGCCACTTCTAGTGGGGAAACTACCATCCTTTAGAAGCCTTTACGACTACAGGATCTATTCAATTTTAAAGGGAAATCGTGCTGTGCGTTTATAACCCAACATTTTAAAGTTTGGTTTTTAAGAATGCCTTGAATTTTAACAATGTATTTTGATATCATGTCCCCTAGATCGTTCAGAGGTAAACCAACCTACTTTCTTGAAATAAAGTTTCCTCTTTTTTTAATAATGTACGAACGCACTTTAATAGTGTGAGGGCATGTGAGACATATATCTTTGAAATAAGGCTTCCTTTTTCTTGAATAATGCACAAACACACTTTAATACTGTTAGGGCATGTGAGACATATATCTTTGAAATAAGGCTTCCTTTTTCTTGAATAATGCATGAATGCATTTTAATACTGTGAGGGCATGTGAGACATATATCAGTAAATTGATGTTGCTTCCCATGCGAAACATTATTGAACACTATTGAAAACGAGACTAGTCAACTACAGCATTCGGAGCTATTTATTATAAATGCCAATGAAAGGGAAAGGGAACATCGTCTGCTTATCAAGGCAGTTTTATCTTTTATTATCTGCATATTCAATTGTACCTCTGTCACAGTTGTTACGGTTTTTATTGATCAAACAATAATGTTTATAACTTACTTACTTACATTACAAATATAAAAATGCCACTTGTAGAAAGATGCCAATATTCTGCTCTTAGCCCTGTGGGCCTGCAGCCTGTCTCCAACACAGTCTGGGGTGGATGACAGCTGGACTCTGTGCATTCCCTCTGGACAGCCACATACAATGGGAGCTTAGATGTGACTAGATGGGCCATACACATCCTGATGGGCCATCCTGGGCGGGATGGGAGGGAGGAGCTGGGCACAGTCTCACACTTACACCTGAATAGGATGTATCCTGTCCCCACACAAAAGACTGCTTAACCCCCTGTAGTGAGTCTGGAGCCAGGGCAGGAAGCTAGGACCTCTGTGCACTTCAAAGCCCTTCTTTGAAATATTTCCCACTTCAAAGGCACCACTGGGTAGAAGAACTGGACTTCTGACCCTACCACTTAAGGACACTTCTGGACCTCTGGATACTCTGTCAGGAAGAAGGACTGCTGTGCTGCTGAAGGACTGCCACTCTGCTGGACTGCTGCTCTGGAGGAACTGTTCTCTTGTTGTGATGACCTGCTGCCTGGTGTCCCCCTTGCCTAGGTTAGAAGAAATGGACCCATGTCACTAGAACCCAGAGCCAGAGTGACTCCATGGGCTTGCTGGCTTGCCTCCTGTTCTGAAGTCTCAGGGGCATCAAGGACTTCCAACCACCATGCTACAGCACCTGGACTCTGCCGTCTGTGAGTCTTGCCCTGCCAAGTCATGCCAATCTAGCCCTGGGCCATTGAAAGAGTACATAAAGTGCTGCTCCGGCAAAAATCCATGAAGTGACGCCATTGCACCACTCGGATCAGGGGCATCTGCATAGACACTGACGCATTGCTGCTGCTGTGAGGATCAAGTGTATCACATTGCCGATGGCACAGCTCATTGCCTCCATCTCTGACGCATCTCCTACTTTGCGCGGCTTGGAACCAAAGCATTGCCTTCATCCTAAGGATCAGACGATGCATCGCCTCCTCTGCTGCTTGCATCTCCCTTGACATTGACAGAAACAAGGTACTTTACAGTGAGCCAAGGCTGGTCCCTGTATCCGACCCACGCCCCATCGTGGTCGGCCTGAACATTTGGATTTGACCCGGTCTAGCATGACCAGCTAGCCCCGGTTGGTGCTTTATGCTTTAAGCACTTCATTTCAGTTTATTCTTTAAAAATTCATAACTCTGGTCCTACTTATTGCATTTTTGTCATTTTGGTCTTGTTTTGTTCATTAAATTAGGCTCTATTTTTCTAACCAGGTGGGGTATCTTTTTGTATTGTGTTTTCTCTGTTTTACTGTTTGAATGATGCACAAATACTTTACACATTGCCTCTTAAGTGAAGCCTGACTGCTCTGTGCCAAGCTACCAGGGGCTGACCACAGGTTAATTTAGGTTGTGTTTGTGACTTACCCTGACTAGGACTGTGGTTCCTGCTTGGACAGGGTGCATACCTCTGCAAACCAGAAACCCAAATTCTAACAGTGACATAAACACTAAGGGCCATATTTATCAAAGGATTGTGTTGCCCTTTCATAACACAAGTGACGCAAGTGCAATGCAATCCTTAAGTGACATTTACCAGCCATGCAAAGCCACCTTGCGTGGCCCTGCGTGACTTGGTGAATGTGGAGTAACGCAAGTTAGCATAAATCACTGCCATGCTTTACTCTGCGCCGGGAAGACGTTACATTGATGTAGAGTGGGTGTTCCCACACATCCACCTATTCTTTTTGGTGCATTCCGTGATTTACCAAAACAAGTCAACCTGGAAATGCGTAAAAATTGTACGCCTTCATGAAAGAAAATGGACAGAATTATCAATATTTGATGCAGTGCAATGCATCAAGACAACTTGCTGTGCTGCGTTAAAAGGAGAGGGCAGGAATGTGTCATATTTACTAAGATATGGTGCATTCCTGCTCTCTCAATGTGCTGGTGCACTATGTGCTGCCTAGCACCAACACAAGCACCTATCCGGCATGGTGTAAGGGTGCCTGTGTTGCAGACAGGATTGTTTTTGTGCAGAAAGGAACACCTCCTGCACAAAAACAATCCTTAGAGGCTTTTTCCTCTTTCTAAGTGTGCTTCTGAATGCAGAATGCAGCACACTTAGAAAGAGGAAACAACGATGAGAAATAAAGCTATTTCTTCTTGTTGCGCCTCTATGAGGAAGACGTACAATTTTGACACATTTCCGGGTTTACTCGCACTGCTTAGTTTTACAACAAAATTTACCAAGCCACGCAGGGCCACGCAAGGTGGCTTTATGTGGCATGGTAAGTCTGACTTAAAGATTACGTTATGGTAACATAAGGACAACGCAATCCTTTGATAGATGTGGCCCTATGTTTGAAAGCAAGAACTTTAATTAAATCTGTTGCGTTTTTCTGTGCTTTTCTGTGTACTGCACTCAGACAGTAGGACACAGTAGGAGCTGGTAGGGAACAAAAGTGGAGGGCCGGGGGGGTGTCGAGGGGGTGGGGTATTACAACATTTAAAAAAAATACTTAACTCCATGCGATGTACGCAGCCGCCTCTCCTCCATTGTGCTGTCCCTCGTCGTCTCTCCGGAACCAGGAAGCACATAAGCTCCCACCCCTGCAGCGTTGTGATTGGTCTGAGCACTGTGGTTCGGCGCTCAGACTGGGACAGGGAGGCTTTGCATGTTCCTCACCATGATGTGTAATGCAGCCTGGTGGGAGACATGCAAAGTGCGCATGACTGCTTGGGTGGCCCGAGAGGGCCGGCCAAGCAGTCGTGCGCATTTAAGGAGTGCAAACCACTCCTCCTACTGGATGTCACATCAGGGCCGGCCCCGCCCAACCTGGCCGAATAAAAAAAAATAATAACAGAAATAACTTCTGTTATTATCATTTTTTTTTTTTTACACTGCTCCGTGACCAGTGGGGGCGACGCTCCTCCGCCTTAGCGGAGGAGCCACCACTGGTAGAGCACCTCATCACATATTATACTTGGCGGGGTTACTCTATTGGACCTGAATTTAAGGAGAGCTTAAAAGCTGGTTGTTTTTTCACTCAGTTGAATATGTCTGTTGCAGCCTTTGCCACAGTTTCGAATTTTAATTGCAATGATTCAGCCTTTCTTCGCCCATCAGTGGTAAATAAAACGAGCCCTAGTGAGTCAGTCAATAAAAGAACGTTGTTAAACGCTTAGAACCTATTCAGTTTGTGCTGTGCTCTATGAAATGGAAGGATATAATCACATAATGAGGAATTTCCTTGATGTCAGTGGTACCGCCAGCACACTACGACTTGATGAAGCTCAAAAATGAAAAATATACTTCCGTTTGTTAACCAGTGAATGAATGTAACATCAGAGGGCAAGGCACTGCCACCTCTGGTCGGCCATCTTGACTTCCGGCACAACTGTATCAAAGTCAAACACGTCGAGAACCAGACAACAGCGCCAGCTGCTGCTCCAAAGGAGAATGTGGGGAATAATCCGCTAATTAGAGCAGAGACACATAAATCAGGCGGTGTAAGAGATACATAACAAAGCCTCATTATGCTTGTGGGGGTGGTACTACTCAGCACGGTTCTGTCGCTGATAAGCCCACTGGGTGCACAGCCAACGCATGGTGACGAGTGAGAAAACAAGTGTTCCACAGGGCTGGATAATGAGGCTGCGCGTGAAAAGCTCAAGTCTCCACCGCTTTTCTTGCAACCATCATCCCAAAATGCTTTGCGATGCTTGCATTTCACTCATAGAGTCAGAAGCAAAGGAGGGCTCTCTCCCTGTTCCGTTCCCCGTAGGCACACATTCTAAACAGATGCATTTATTCGGCAAAGCATAAATAACAATACTGAAAAAAAATACTGATCTTTTAGTTCTATTTCAGCTTGTATTAGAGGTGAGCAGCCAACAGAATAACAGGGAGAGCCAACCAGAGCCAACCAGAGCCGAGCCAAGGTTTCCGCTCGGTCCTGTTCACAATGTTTTATTAAATGAATTTTCATAAATATTAAACACAATACAAAGAATAATACCGAACAGTAAGGTATAAGAACATATTGCAATATAAGGAATATAAACATCCATTAGTAATTAAATAGGATAGCTATACCAACATTAATAAATACATAAAAGATATAAATGATATAAACAAAAAAGGGCTGCATTGAACAGAGATTGATTGATAAAAATTTCAAATAAGTAATTTAAATTGAAGAACATGCAACGATGTAGGAATCCAGACTGGACCACATGTTAGACCTCCGCTTGGTCCTAACAGCATGAGCAGAGTCATCAAATTATACGGTGTATAAATAGTGCAACAAACGTCATGTAAACATATGATAATGAATCGTCAAAACTCTAAAAAGTTGTAATGCGAGAGTCTTTCACGTTAGTGCATTAGATGATATAACTGCATAAAGTACTGTTTTTTAAAAGTGATAATTTCTAAACTTGAGTTTAGAAGTATTCCTGAACCTATAAATATGTTGTGAATTACACGCTGAATTAGGCTGTGGTACTTGAATCCTTTGAAATCCTGCGACTGTCAGAGACGGGCACCAAACGTTTCTCCCTGGTTCCTAGACCAACACGCTCTGAACCCTATGAAGTCACAGAGCATTACATATGTGACATTCTATGGAAACCTCACAGGGCTGGGCACAGGAAAGCAACTAAGTTAATATTACAATGTAAGTCCACATTATACGGTGCAATTAGTGAACCAAGCAGCAAGTCAGTTGCCTGTGCCCACGTAGGTGGATAGGGTGTTATTTCACATAACGCCCTATGCCACGTACAAGAGAGGATTTTGCACAGCACACTTCCTGAACAGCTGTTTTTCAAACTGCTCTCAAGGTGATGACGAAGGTAGAGCAGGAACAGCGAAATATAGTAATTGTTTAGAATCACACCATGTCAAGTGAGGAAGTCGGAATGGATAACAGATTTCCTGGTTTCAATCAGGTATCTCTTTACGCCTTACTTCAAAGGTTAATCCTTTATATTTAATTATTTGAGAAGCTAAATCAGTTGAACCTTAAATGAATGTATGTATTGTACTTCTTCACATCAACGGAAGTGAAGTGCAGAGCTCAGCACTGCAGACTTTCATTGCAGACCTCCAATCATGCCGCTCTCAGGGAGTCAGACAAAATTGCAAGCTTTTTGCATTTTTTTTTAATTTCCCAGTGGTAGAGGCGGCTACGTTCAGATGGGCTGTACAGCTATTCACTATCTCCTGATCTACAAACAGACCATGAACAAGCAATGACAATGCCAATAGGTCTTGCATTTGCAAGAGTTAGAGCTATTGGCGTTGTAAACGACAATGTCTTTTATCCATGTGTTCTGGTTTGGAGTGGAGTGGATGTATGTGGTGTGGAGTGGATTGAAATTATGTGGGTTGTATTAGAATTGTTATGAATTGCATGGGGTGGAACTGTGTGGTGTGAAGTGGATTTGTGTAGTGTATTTAAGTGGCATGGTGGATAGATCAGGGTGAGAGCAGCACAGAATAGATAGACAGGAAGACAGAGAGGGATAGGTAGTTTGTTTACGAAGTGCTGAATGAACTCCGGACAGAGGAGCAGAAAGAGTGTATGAGAAAGAGAGAAAGATGGAGAGAGCAGGTGACATACACATAAAGAAGGAGCGCCGGTGCACGCAGAAGACACACCAAGAAGAGGAGTAAACCATGGGATTGAGGACAGAAACCTTGAAAAGGCACGGGAAAGAAACTGTGCTCGAAGACCTGAAGTCAACCACATTGGAGAGGCGGGAAGAGTGTGTGAGAGCACGAGAAAAAGGGGTGAAAGAGAGTACTAGAGAGAGAGACTGGTTGCTCTTCCCAAAGAAAACTTATTAACCTGAAAAGAAGGCAGGTGTTCAGAGAGACAATCACCACCCACCAGCTGACGGTGGGTGTTGGACTTGGCCCTTTTTGCAGGGTCATCCCTGAACTTTTTGCCTTCCTCCTAGCCTTTTTTCTGACATGGTGTTGGTGGTTCTAGGACTCTGGGCACTCTAGCACTGCTGTCCAGTGTAAAGTGTGTGTGCTCTCTGTGGTAAACATGGTAAGATTGGTCTACACCTGTTTAGCATATTTAATTTACCTGTCAGTCCCTTGTAAAGTGGTATCTCTGATACCCAGGGCCAGTAAATTAAATGCTACTGGTGGGCTTGCAGCGCTGATTGCGCCACCCACCAAAGTAGCCTTTCAAACCTGTCTCAGGCCTCTGCCATTGCAGGGCCTGTGCGCGCAGTGTTACTGCCGCTGTGACGTGGCACCTAAAGTGTGTGCCATATCTGTGACCCCCCCTTTTACTGCATGTCAGTCACCCCTAAGGTAGGCCCTAGCTAGCCCTATGGGCAGGGTGCATTGTAGGTAGAAGGTAGGACATGTACCTTAAATGCGTGACATGTCCTGGTAGTGACAAACAGCCATTTTGGTTTCTCACTGCTATGAGGCTGCCCTCTCATAGGAATGCATTGGGGATTCCCTGATAAGTGTTTCAGTGGTAATTCCTGATATGAGAGGAGCAGCGTGGTCAAGTTTGGTATGGTTGGAATAGTAATAATAAATGCTGCACAATGGTGTGCGCAGATTTATTATCACTATTTTATAAATGCCACTTTTAGAAGTTGGCATTTCTGTGTGCTATGTGTCTGCCTGCCTGATGTGTATTGCATGTCTGGCTCTGGAGTGACAGGGGCTGGTGAGGTGTGTGTGGCTCCAGGGAGGGCAGGGTGAGTCAGCGTTAGGCTGAATAGGGGATCTGCATTTGGAGTAGTGGGAGGAGTAGTCCCCTGGCCTTGAATAGGTCTGTGCCTGCCTGGGTGAATGCTGGCTCCGCCCCCCTGTGGTGGTCTCATGACCGAGCCCCCACCTGGCAAAGGGGAAGAGGAGCCCTGTAAACAAAGTGCTCCAATACCCCCAGAACCAGTTGGGACTGGTTCCCCCAGCCCTGTGCCAGGGTAGAACAAAGGAAAATGTGGTATAAGTACTGGGGCTGTGACCCCATGTTTTGGTTCTTCCTTGTGCTTTTGGGGACTTGCTGCTGCTGGGCACCAGGAGGTACCGCCATGAGGAACTGCCTCCCTGCTGGAGGACCCTGTGAGCTGGCCTGCCTGGGCCCAGCCTTGTGCCCCTGAAACTTTGCTCTTTGGAGCTGTGGCTCCTAGCGCCTTGTGAAGCGCTGTATCCCGATTCCAGGAAAGGAGGAGCGTGGGGCCGTGCAGCACTGGGCTGCGAAGTGCCTGAGAGGGACTCCCGGCGTAAGGATTCCCCCGTGCTGCTGGTGGGGGAGCGGGAGCAGTGGCGGCTCGCATAATGCGTGCTGTGGGCAGTGGGGCGGGGGAGGGGCAGGGTGGGGAGGTAGTAAGCTCGAACATACGACGGAAAGGAGGAAAGTAATTATTACATTCCTCCGTTCCGTCGTATGTCTGAGTTTACTAACCCCCACCCTGCCCCTCCCCCGCCCTGCCCCACCGCCCCCCACAGCACACCCTATGCGAGCAGCCACTGAGCGGGAGCCCACCCCGCACTTGTTTATATTCTGCCACATTTGCAAATATTGAAGAGCGGGAGCCCATCCCGCATTTGTGCTTATTTTAACAGCGGGAGACCACCCCGCACTTGGCGAAGGAGAGGAGAAGCCGCCGCTCAGAGCGCGACCCGGAAGTCAGGCGCCCGGGCCTGGTTGGGGGTGGAGTTGCGGCCGGAAGAGTGGTACCGAAAGGAGGGCGGGAGCCTACCCCGCCTCCGTGACCACGAGACGCAGCCGATCGGTCCCCGTGGTCGAAGGAGACCGAGAGGGGTAAAGGAGGGTCCAGTGAAGCGGGACCTCCCGAGGCACATTGTCGGTGCCTGGAGCCAGCCGCGATCTGTCCCGGTGAGTGGGGGCAGAGCGGAGCAGAGTTTGCGCTCCCTGAGGCACCGTGGTGCCTGTGCCGATTTTCCTCTTGCTCAAGTCTTGTTAGAGTACCGGAGTGGGGCTCAATATGCACAGTGGTGCCAAGCCAAATTCTCCAGCTGCACCGCGAGAGAGAGCGGGCAGCTGCATCGTTGGAGGGCAATTTTGGTTCCTTAGTTCCGGAGAAGGGGGCTTTAAAAGGCACTGTCAGTGCCAGTGCTTGGTTGTCTTTCTCAGCTGCACCGCGAGAGCGCAGGCAGCTGCAACGTGGGGTCATTTCTGTTTAGGTGACAAGAAGGGGTGAGTGGCACCCCTGGCCCCAGTGCGCTATGCACGTGGTTTTTGCTGTATTGGCAGCCAAGGGTCCAGTGGAGGGCCCCAGTTACGCCCTGACATTCTGGACCAAGGACATTTGAGTCCCAGTGAAAGGTCAGTTGGCCAGGGGTCAGTGTTGGCAGGACGCAAGGCCCTAATGTGATACCCGCAGAGGTTGCATAATGTGTTTATGCTAATGTGGGTATGCCTAATATGGTTGTTGCATAATGTGTTATGCTGATAATGATGCCAAATGTGATGCATAATGTGTTTTATGCCTAAGGTGATGCCTACAGAAGTGGCATAATGTGTTTATGCTTATGATGGTTATGCATGATGTGTTTTATGCCTAATGTGATGCAGACATAATGTGTTTATGTTGCTAATGCTAATGCTGGGTACAGTATTTCGCCAGTAGTTACTGGTAGTGTTTTATTTTTACTACTTGTGCTTGTGATGGTTCTGACAGTGGCCCGATTGACCCCGTCATGTATATTATCCCCTGTAAATTACTACCTGGTGCCAGTTGGCACAGTGTACATGTGTGGTTATGATCTAATGTGTTTTGGATAATACAAAGGCTATTTTTATATAACCTTGTGTGGAGTTTCTTTTGTAGTGTGCCTAGTGTGTTGCTGCTGTGTGTGTGTGTTGCGCAAACGCTTTACACATTGCCTCTGGGATAAGCCTGACTGCTCGTGCCAAGCTACCAAGGGGGTGAGCAGGGGTTATCTTCAGTGTGTAACTCCCTTGCCCTGACTAGAGTGGTGGTTTCTGCCTGGCTTAGGCGCAAGCCCTAGCCAACCAGAAATCCCATTTCTAACATTGGTGGCAGCGGTGGGATAGGACTTGCGTTTGCGCAGTACCACAGCAACAACTGGTTGCCCTACAAACTCTGCATTTAGATAATCACAGGTTTGGGGATTATGTTTCCTGATTTTGTTTTTCTCATGAAAGTGTCATTTTTGAAGTGTGTACTCCTGTTGCAGCTCTTGCACCTAGGTCTCTTGTGTTGCACTTGTGTCTTAGTGCCTTGCCAAAATGGAATCTACCTTTCGGTTTCATGATCTGTTCAAATACAGTATGGGGGAGTTAGAGGATTTCTGTGAGGAGAGAGACATAGCAGTGAGTGGGTCAGACAACCACCTCAGCCTTCAGAAAGTCCTGCTCCAATGGCAAGAGGAGGAATGGAAACACGAGTACTATGAGGGGAAGGGTTACCGGGCCACACACCAAGAGGGTGGTGGGTCTGAGGGTGGCCCTGAGTAGTCTGCACAGGAGGAAGAAAAGGACAGGGCAGGGACGCCAGTAGGTAGTGAGGACCCCATAGATAGGGAGGCCCTTGCTGGGTCCAGTGCCGGGGGCAGTGCCCCATCCCTTTCCCTGTCCCCGGAGGAGTGGGTGGATAGGAGGGAAGAAAGGGAGCATCAGCTGGCTTTGGAGAAGCTCAAGTTAGAGCATGCCAAGGAGATAGCGCAGCTGGGTGTGGAGGAGAAAAAGGCCTTGTTGGCCTAGGAATTGAGTCTCAAGGCGTTGGGCCTTGAAGAGAAAAAGCTAGAGACTGAGCGGGTCTTAGCGCAGGAGAGGATGGCGGAGGCAGAGAGGGCCTTCGCCAGAGAAAAGCTAACTTGTGAGGATATGTCCCCTGAGTGTAGTTTTAGTGGTGTGGATTCACCAGTGAGGGTGGGGTCCAGTGGTGGCAGCAATATGGAGTCCAGTGCAGGAAGTCCCACTCCCAGATCCCAGAACGTTGTACCTAGTTCCCAGGAAGAGGGTGTCACACCTGAAGGGTATAGGTTGAGATTCAGGGGCAGTAGGAAACTGTCTCACCAGTCTTGGGGGAAGTTTGTGGATGAGTGTTGTGATGCACTGGAAGGTTGGGTGATGGGTAGCACGGCAAATGATTTTGAAGGGCTGTTCAATCTGTTTGTCAGAGAGCACATGTTCAGTAATTGTTTTCCGGGGTTACGCCAACACCTGTTGGAGTGTGAGTTCTCTGATCCCAGGGAGCTTGCACGGGAGGCAGACCACTGGGTGAGTGCCAGGGGGTCTGAAGAGGCATTTGGGAGTGATCCTAAAAGGAGTGGCTCATGTATCTTCCAGCCCAGAGTAGTGGGAGAGGTTCAGAGTAGCCCAGCTAGGTCCCGGTGTAGTGGGAGGGGTGTAGGGGCTCACGTCCTGTCTCAGCGGAGAAGGAGTGAGAGTGGGCTGTGTCCCAAGGTGCCCGAAACCCAGTCTCAGGGCCTGGAGGGTTCCCTAAGGGAACAGCAGGTGGGGAGCCTAGGCTGTACTAGTAGACCATTTGAGGGGGATCTCCTAGTGTCAGGAGGACCTGGAGCATCTGTAAATGGAGCTCCAGCGGTTCTGGTGTCTGGCGGTGCCGCTCCTAAGTGGAGGGTGCAGAAGTCCAGATGGACGGGTGAGAGGGGAATTGAGTCCCCAGTGGAAGAACCAGTGGGTCAGGGACCAGCCAGAAGGGCTGAGTCTCCTAAGAGTTAATATGGTGACACCACTTCTGTCGTGGGGGTCTTCGCGCACTGTCAGATGGACAGGGGTCGGGAGATCAGCGCCAGGCAGACTGTCACGCAACACATGAGGTATGTGTTACCCTGAGGGGGAAGCTGTGTGCGCCCCCGGAAGTCCTAGTGTGCCAGGCAAGTGTTCAACCGCAGGGTTTAGTCCCTGGGTTGGGAGGCCAGGTTCAGGTTCTGCCTGACCTGGAGGGAAGGACATCTGTAACCAGTATCCTGACCGGTTTGTCTTCTAGGGGTACCACTCCAGGTGGGAGGGTGCAGAACTCTGGAAGGGGGTAGGGAGGGAGTCCTCGCCTCTGACCCCGGTGTAACCTGAGGGTTTAGATCCTAGGTTGGGAGACCAGTTGCTGGAGAGAGGTCCTGAACTGGTGGGAGAGTTGTGCTCTGAGGGTGCCTCTCCAAGGAGGAGAGTGCGGAACCCCAGAAGGAGAGGTAAGGGGAGGAGAGCCTCGCCCGAGACCTCTGGTCAGCCTGAGGGTGCGGACCCTAGGTTGGAGGATCAGTGGCAGTTTAGAACTGCACTGATGAGAGGAAGAGTGGAGAATGGTTACTATGTGCCAGGGGTTACTGCCCCCCACTCTGTGCAATGGAAAGGACCAGAGACATCTGGATGGCCTAGAGCCTGGTAGTGGCCGCGGACAACTAGGGAGTGACAGTGGGGTAGCTTAGATGGTCCTGGGAGCTTTGACTAAGGGAACCACATGGGTTCAGATTGGCATAGAACTGGAGTGTGCCCCTGCAGTTGCGGGCCTGCGTCCGTGTTCTATCGCCCAAGCAGGGAAGCCCATCAAGGTAGTGATTGGTCTGCCCTGCGTTTTGGCTGGAAGGGGGTTGTGTTGAACTTGGCCCTTTTTGCAGGGTCATCCCTGAACTTTTTGCCTTCCTCCTAGCCTTTTTTCTGACATGGTGTTGGTGGTTCTAGGACTCTGGGCACTTTAGCACTGCTGTCCAGTGTAAAGTGCGTGTGCTCTCTGTGGTAAACATGGTAAGATTGGTCTACACCTGTTTGGCATATTCAATTTACCTGTCAGTCCCTTGTAAAGTGGTATCTCTGATACCCAGGGCCAGTAAATTAATTGCTACTGGTGGGCTTGCAGCTCTGATTGCGCCACCCACCAAAGTAGCCTTTCAGACCTGTCTCAGGCCTATGCCATTGCAGGGCCTGTGTGCGCAGTGTTACTGCTGCTGTGTTGTGGCACCTAAAGTGTGTGTTTCACGTTTGTGACCCCCCTTTTACTGCATGTCAGTCACCCCTAAGGTAGGCCCTATCTAGCACTATAGGCAGGGTGCATTGTAGGTAGAAGGTAGGACATGTACCTTAAATGCGTGACATGTCCTGGTAGTGACAAACAGCCATTTTGGTTTCTCACTGCTGTGAGGCTGCCCTCTCATAGGAATGCATTGGGGATTCCCTGATATGAGAGGAGCAGCGTGGTCAAGTTTGGTATGGTTGGAATAGTAATAATAAATGCTGCGCAATGATGTGCGCAGATTTATTATCACTATTTTAGAAATACCACTTTTAGAAGTTGGCATTTCTGTGTGCTATGTGTCTGCCTGCCTGATGTGTATTGCATGTCTGGCTCTGGAGTGACAGGGGCTGGTGAGGTGTGTGTGGCTCCAGGGAGGGCAGGGTGAGTCAGCGCTAGGCTGAATAGGGGATCTGCATTTGGAGTAGTGGGAGGAGTAGTCCCCTGACCTTGAATAGGGCTGTGCCTGCCTGGGTGAATGCTGGCTCCGCCCCCCTGTGGTGGTCTGATGACCGAGCCCCCACCTGACAAAGGGGAAGAGGAGCCCTGTAAACAAAGTGCTCCAATACCCCCCAGAACCAGTTGGGACTGGTTCCCCCAGCCCTGTGCCAGGGTAGAACAAAGGAAAATGTGGTATAAGTACTGGGGCTGTGACCCCATGTTTTGGTGCTTCCTTGTGCTTTTGGGGACTTGCTGCTGCTGGGCTCCAGGAGGTACCACCATGAGGGACTGCCTCCCTGCTAGAGGGCCCGGTGAGCTGGCCTGCCTGGGCCCAGCCTTGTGCCCCTGAAACTTTGCTCTTTGGAGCTGTGGCTCCTAGCGCCTTGTGAAGCGTTGTATCCCGATTCCAGGAAAGGAGGAGCGTGGGGCCATGCAGCACTGGGCTGCGAAGTGCCTGAGAGGGACTCCCGGTGTAAGGATTCCCCGTGCTGCTGGTGGGGGAGCGAGAGCAGTGGCGGCTCGCATAGTGTGTCCTGCGGGTGGTGGTGTGGGGCAGGGGAGGGGCAGGGTGGGGGGTAGTAAACTCAGACATATGACGGAACGGGGGAAAGAAATTATTACGTTCCTCCGTTCCATCGTATGTCCGACCATACTACCCCCCCCACCCTGCCCCTCCTCCGCCCCACCGGCCCACAGCACGCCCTATGCGAGCTGCCACTGAGCAGGAGCCCACCCCGCACTTGTTTATATTCTGCTGCATTTGCCAATATTGAAGAGCGGGAGCCCACCCCGCATTTGTGCTTATTTTAATGGTGGGAGCCCACCCCGCACTTGGCGAAGGAGAGGAGAAGCCACCGCTCAGAGCGCGACCCGGAAGTCAGGCGCCCGGGCCTGGTTGGGGGCGGAGTTGCGGCCGGAAGAGTGGTACTGAAAGGAGGGCGGGAGCCTACCCCGCCTCCGTGACCGCGAGACGCGGCCGATCGGTCCCCGTGGTTGAAGGAGACCGAGAGGGGTAAAGGAGGGTCCAGTGAAGCGTGACCTCCCGAGGCACATTGTCGGTGCCTGGAGCCAGCCGCGATCTGTCCCAGTGAGTGGGGGCAGAGCGGAGCAGAGTTTGCGCTCCCTGAGGCACCGTGGTGCCTGTGCCGATTTTCCTCTTGGGCAAGTCTTGTTAGAGTCCCGGAGTGGGGCTCAATAGGCACAGTGGTGCCAAGCCTAATTCTCCAGCTGCACCGCGAGAGAGAGCGGGCAGCTGCAATGTTGGAGGGCAATTTTGGTTCCTTAGCTCCGGAGAAGGGGGCTTTAAAAGGCACTGTCAGTGTCAGTGCTTGGTTGTCTTTCTCAGCTGCACCGCGATAGCGCGGGCAGCTGCAACCTGGGGTCATTTCTGTTTAGGTGACAAGAAGGGGTGAGTGGCACCCCTGGCCCCAGTGCGCTACGCACGTGGTTTTCGCTGCATTGGCAGCCAAGGGGCCAGTGGAGGGCCCCAGTTACGCCCTGACATTCTGGACCAAGGACATTTGAGCCCCAGTGAAAGGCCAGTTGGCATGGGGTCAGTGTTGGCAGGGCGCAAGGCCCTAATGTGATACCCGCAGAGGTTGCATAATGTGTTTATGCTAATGTGGTTATGCCTAATATGGTTGTTGCATAATGTGTTATGCTGATGATGATGCCAAATGTGATGCATAATGTGTTTTATGCCTAAGGTGATGCCTACAGAAGTGGCATAATGTATTTATGCTTATGATGGTTATGCATGATGTGTTTTAGGCCTAATGTGATGCAGACATAATGTGTTTATGTTGCTAATGCTAATGCTGGATACAGTATTTCGCCAGTAGTTACTGGTAGTGTTTTATTTTTACTACTTGTGGTTCTGACAGTGGCCCGATTGGCCCTGTCATGTATATAATCCCCTGTAAATTACTACCTGGTGCCAGTTGGCACAGTGTACATGTGTGGTTATGATCTAATGTGTTTTGGATAATACAAAGGCTATTTTTATATAACCTTGTGTGGAGTTTCTTTTGTAGTGTGCCTAGTGTGTTGCTGCTGTGTGTGTGTGTTGCGCAAACGCTTTACACATTGCCTCTGGGATAAGCCTGACTGCTCGTGCCAAGCTACCAAGGGGGTGAGCAGGGGTTATCTTCAGTGTGTAACTCCCTTGCCCTGACTAGAGTGGTGGTTTCTGCCTGGCTTAGGCGCAAGCCCTAGCCAACCAGAAATCCCATTTCTAACAGTGGGTCACCAAGGATGGGCACCGGACCGAGAGAGGCTTGTGAGCTGACAGAGGGAAAGCAAGGAAAGAGATGGAATGTACATATCTTCCAGTTCCCGAGTATAAGTGAGAGCAGCACTGAGAGGAGTGAGAGGGGCACCCAGAGAGGGGGCAGGCGAGAGATGGACGAGTGCACAGCGCAACAGGAAGGTAGAATTTGTGAACAGGCAGTACAAAGAAGAGACAGGGAGTGTGAGGGAGGGATGAGAGGGGGCAATGGGAGTGTGAGATGAGAGATGACAGGATCAGTGGGAGTGTGAGGAAGTGATGAGAGGTGGAAGTGTGAGAGAAAGGTGATAGGGTTGGTGGGAGTGTGAGGGAGAGATGAGCAGAGCTAACCAGAGACAGTACACCATTTAGATTAAACATGGACACACGCAGTTTTTGGAGAAAGATCAAAAAATATTTATTATAAAGATGAAGCGGCAGGATATAGTTATCTTCTCTTTGAGACTGGTATTGCAGCATTGTTTACAGGCTATCTGGGTGCACTGAGCTCACAATATACTATTTACAGAGTGTGTTTTGTGTATGTGGTGAGCAAATGATACCAATTGTGCAGAATTAGGCCAATAAACTTTCCTCAGGCTTACAGTCTGCTAAGTCTAATGGTAGCAGCAATATGACATATAATTTAAGATACCAATACTCCTACTGGAAATACAAGTCACATAGATCACAACATGTAAATGGCAAAACTGAAGACTCTGTTTTGCGAAGTCAGACTATGCTTATCCCCAAACGTGAAGTGCTTACAGTTTCTTCCACTGGGGAATGCCATAACCTAAGTAAACACAGAAACACTATAAGTCTCAGAAAAAAGCTGTCTATGGTTACATCTGCACAAACGTATTGCCAACTAAAAAAAAGAAAAGAAAAAAATCTTAATTACCGAATGCCAATTATAATTCATTGGGTCAATCACTGAAAACAAATACAGGCATGCATGCTCTTGCATGGTCTTGCCTACTGATTTGACCGATGGGGACCTGCCATAAAAGAGCAACAAAGGCTTTTTAAGGATGCATTCCTTGCACAACTCATGAGGCTGTAAATTAAAATTAATTTGGCCAAGTCTAATAATCAAATTAATCCTCCTGTCGCCATGTGATACCAATAAAAGTCTGCTGGCCGCTAGATTCATTTCAATAAATTTAGATCCGTAGCCTTATGTTCTTGTCGTCACACTGCTAATACACAGAGTATATGCTCATATGCTTATAGTGGTGTGCATTTACATATGGAAATGAAAAAGAAACATTTTTTTTCGAACAAAAAGGCCTACCTTAAAGTTTCCTGCCATTTGCAGTCTTTCTATCCATAGCAGGCAAACTGTACAAGTAACTGTCACTGGCTCACCACGGCAATGTAGGCCAAGAGGAGAGGGTGCCCACAAAGACGTACCTGGCAAGGTCTGGGACACCTTATGAGCCATAACTTTACGCCGACCTTTATTAAGCTAAGTCGATGGCTTACAAAGACCACATCAGTCCCTTTCTCTGGTGGTCACTTAGGGATTTATGTGGCTCAGAGGGAGCACCCAAAACATGTTAGCACTTACTACTCGCAACGAAGAGCTAGTATCTTTTTTTTAAGTTAAAAACTAAAAGGAAACATACCGAAATAAAAAATTAACATTGAAAAATACAGTGTGCAGTAAAATGCGTGGAATAAACAATGAATGTAAGCCTGGTGCAGTCCTGGATTGGCTGCCTTAATTGTCCCTCGGATGTACTTCGAATGTACAAAAATCTATTTTAGCATTATATGCCAGTGCCATTGTTGGAACATCTGAAGCTTACACCCCCCTCCCGAATCTTACTGACCAAGCTACACCCCTGACTTTATGACTCAAATGGATTTAAAACATTTTACACGCCTGCAGTGAAGGGACTAGGGGGTAGAGCAAAGGGTGGGCTTTGTACATACATATCAAACAAGCTAGCAATAGACAAAATGGAGTCAAAGTTGGGGGATAGTCATTATCAGCTGATCAAACTACATCAAAGCCTGACTCATTGCATTGTTTTGGTTAATTTTTATAATAATATTTTACCAGATAAGCTTGGAAAGGTTATAAAAAATATTGACAGTGACCTTAATTCCATCTGTAATGCTCGTGCAAAAGACACAATGATAATCTTTGCGGGGGATTTAAATTGTGTCTTATGCCCACATGAGGATAGCAGAATCTGTGGTTTTAATGATGAAGAGGGCATATGTAACACTCATTTTTGTCATACATTGGCGGGGAAATTGTTTAATGATCTGATTTTGAGCATCGAGCTGGGTTTTGTGAATGATTTATTGGCTAGACCCATCCCCATGCCCTATACATTCAATGGAAGAGGTTTATCCTCAACCATAGACTACATATTAGTATCCCGTAACTACGCATCTAGGCTGCATTCTTTCAATGTTGGTGATAACCCCATGAGTGATCACTTCCCTTTATGCCTAACGATTAATTTGCCAGCATATAGGTCTGATACGGCGGATGATGCTATGGAGGCCATAGGAAGGGTAAAACATGATAAAATCAATAGTTATACCCTACGGTGATCAACGGTGGACCCTGTTGCGGTTACAAAACAGCTAGTAATGAAGTGCAAAACCGCCTTTGATACTTGTCTGAGCGATTCAGCCTCCCGTGATAGTATTTTATCATCCTTTCAGATAATATCAGCGGGGGTCAGGGAGTTATTATTTGTCCAACTCCGTAATAAAGTTAAAAGTCTGGGGTGGTTCAATACTAAATGCACATGAGCATACACCAACCTAAAGAATGAGTTACATAGGCAGCCCAGAATTCCTAATAAGGTTAGGCAGGCAAGAATGGATTATAGGCTGGCCCTTAAGGAAAGAAGATGTGCCATGAGAAGGGAAGCCTGGGAATCCCTTCATAGTGCGGCCCAACAGAAAGATAGTGCCGCCTTTTGGAGAGCAGTGAAAACGCCGTTTTTACAACCTGCGGGCAGTCCTTCAATAGAAATCGCCATACCTGAGGAGTCCTGGATTAGACACTTTTCAAAGGTGTATAATGGGCAGGGAAACCTCAATTTACCAGTTAGCGATGTGTTAGTGGATAATATTGATAAAGTAGACTTGCAGTTTACGCTGGAGGAAGTGGAGAGAGCTCTGTCAGTGAGCCAGGGAGGTAAGGGTCCCGGCCCTGACGGAGTACCAGTGGACCTGTTCAAGTCAAACATCGCTCTTTGGGGGCCTATTATAACCCAGGTTATTAACGCCAGTTGTTTGGCTTCAATGCCAAAGACCTGGGTGGAATCCATTATCGTTCCAATTTTTAAAAAAGGGGACCGTAATGATCCTGGGTGTTACAGGCCCATCTCGTTATTGGATTCCATGGTAAAAGTAGCCGGGCGAGTCATTTTGGAATGCCTGCAAGCATGGGCAGATGACAGCCTGGTGCTATCAGATATACAGTATGGCTTTCGAGAGGGGCTGGGGACGATCGAACAGAGTTTAAACCTGGCCATATTAGTGGGGAAATACATAAGAGTAAAGAAGAGAAGTTTGTTTCTGGCATTTGTGGACCTTACGGCGGCCTTTGACTCTGTAAGGCATGGCAGATTGTGGGAGGTTCTTGAGACTGCGGGGTCGACCCTCACATTATTCTTTTTAAGGCGTCTGTATAGCGGCGCAACGGCGAGCGTGCGTTTTGGATTGGGTGGCGAGCATACAGCTGCCTTTCCCATTAGAAGGGGGGTCAGGCAAGGTTGTGTGCTGGCCCCCTTTCTTTTTAATCTTTATATTAATGGACTGGAACAAGCTTTGTTTAGGAATAGTCAAGATTTCCCTTTAGTGGGTGGACGACCTATTCCTGCTCTCCTCTATGCGGATGATGCAGTATTAATGTCTAGAACACAAATTGGTCTCCAGAGGGTCCTAGATAGTTTTACTGATTTTATGAAGGACCTAGGTCTCTCTATTAATATATCAAAGACTTTTATTATGAGTTGTGGTCGTAGGAGTCAGAGGTCAAGAGGCATGTTTGTGGACGGGCAGAAGTTAGCCCTGACAAAGAGTTTTTCATACCTCGGCATTTTATTTAATCAAGGCGATTCATGGGCTCAAGCCATATCTGCGAAAAAACTGGCGTTTATTAAGACAACAGCTGCCCTCGCTTCTTTTTCCAAGAAGCTAGGCAGGAAACCGCCAGGAGAGCTCATCAAATTTATAAAGCCAAATGCACTACTACTGCAATGTACGGGGCGGGAGTTTGGGGTTTTGCTAATACCCACCCGATACAAGTTGTGGAAAACTCCTTTTTAAGATATATTTTATCGGTTCCAGCCAGTACTCCTTCTTATGCCTGCCATGATGAGCTGGGCCTTCCTTTCATCTCCGACCTTATAAAACTGGAACCCATTCTCCTGTGGCACAGGATTTGGTTAAAAGAGCAGACGAAGTTAAACAGGGAGATTCTACAGGATTGCCTCAAATTGGAAGGGGTTCTAAAGATCCCCTGGGTTAGGTATGTACGTGATTTTATGAACGATCTAGGGCACCCAGAATATTTTGCTGACCCTAGGTCTATACAGGCAACTACCAGAAAGGATCTAAGAAAGGAGGGTCTCCAGTTATTGGTTACAATAAGAATGTCAGGGGAGATTTTAAAGCCCAGTGTTAAACCACATCAGTTAATTTTAACCACTTTACACATGAAACCATATTTAACATTTGTACCTGGTGGTTTTGACAGGCGGTTATTAACCAGATTTAGGCTGGACAATGTCCACAGACTCGTGACCTTCCCTAAAATGAATGACTGGTCACGAAAACTGCAATCATGTCCATGCGATAATCATTCTGACCAGTCCACTATTCATTTAGTTTTATTTTGTAAATTTTATACAGCGTTAAGGAAAGCATGGATTCTTCCACTTTTAAAACATCAGGGGATGAGGCAATGCCGCCCGGCAATAATTAAACTTCAGTTCTTGGAGAATAAACATATAGCCTGGTGCTTAGCAATGTTCTTGAAGAAGGTACTCCATCAAAGGAAAAGTATTATAATTGATGAATTGTAACTGAATGGGCATTTGCTGCTTCTTCGATGGTTTTATCATGGTCGCATTAAATTTATCCTGAATTTTAAATATTGCTATTTGATTGTGGTTTTTCGATTGTGTGTAATTTTATGAAAATATTGTACTTTTTTATGTGCTTTTATGATTGTTAAAAAATGCAGTCGAATAAAGCTTTCCTTGACTTGACTTGACTCAACGGAGTTACATTGGCAAGAAAACCCCATTCTGAAATTATTTTCTCCAGCTGACCTCAGAGTGAACAGCATCAAGATACGGGGTAAAAAAGAGAAGTGGACAGCTATGCAGACACACAGCACATACAAAGAAGAGAAAGGAGGTGAGGAAGAAATGGGCAAAAGGGTACTGGGTTAGACCACCACATTTTGAAATTAAGAAACATGCAAACAATAAATAAACCATAAAACTGCCTAAATACAAAATTATTTTAACATCGATTTATCTTCATATTATTTTTCTTCTAGCTAGTCACACTATTCTTCGATAGTCGGTTTATTTGATCCCCAACAAGTTTAATATTTGCCTTTCCTATCTTCGTAAACAGGATCCAAGTGCCATATGTGAACGTCATTAGAATGGTGCTAAAGCCTCAGCCGTCAGGGAAAGTGGCAACAGTTGCAAATACAATTTGGGAAGAATAAAAACAAGTCAACAGCACTATAAGATGGTCATAGTTTCTAGTCCTGAACTACATGTAAAAAGTAGCAGTGACAGGAGAACACTGGTTTGCGAGCATTGCTTTCCCGACTTCAAAAGATTTAAACTCTAGTATTGCGAAAAGTAAAGGGCAGTCCTCTATAAACTGCAGAATATAATTGGCCCAAGCAGTTCTAAGTACTGCTATGCCATCTCTGCCACAGTCTGCAGTCGCCTGCACAGCCTCGTCTCCGTTCCCCGCTCCCAGTGCATACCTAGTTGTTCTGGTGTTTGAATGTTTCCAGGAAGCGCAACTCCACCGCAGCCTCTGCCACCATGTCCTTCTGTGTGTAACTCAGGTTGTTAATACTGGGTCAAGCAGGGGGAGGAGGCAGCCGCAGCCCAAGGAGAGGGAGCATGCAACAATAACAGGGGAGCCGGAGAGAGCAGGGGGAGGAAACCCCAGGCCTTTAAAAAAAATACACAACGGCCATGTAGCAGCCACCAAGCTCAATATGGAAAAAGAAACAAACAGTGTAAACGTGGTACAGTTTCAACCTATTAAAAAATTGCGTAGCGGGGGGGCGTGGCTTGACGCCAGAAGAAGATGGCCGCTTTCCGCTGACGCTCCGCGGCGGGTCAGGAGGTTTTTTCGGCCTCCGCTCCAGTCTCCATGTTCGGCTGCTGGCTTCATCGCCGTCAATCCGTAAATCCTGCCTGACCACAATGGTCTAACTTTCGCCGACCGGTGAGCAGTTTTTGACTCCCTTTTTATCCTTTCATTATGTGCGGCGTGTTTTCTTCACGGGACTCGCGCCCGCCATTTTGAAATATGTGACAGAGTCTTAATTCTCACCGCAACGATGTTTTCTTCACAAGGAATTTGAATTGCCTACTGAGTGCAAACGTTTCATTTCCTTACTATTTGAGAAGAATACTGCTCAATCAGATATTTGCCAATATTTAAATTTTGTTCTCATCAAATGGGCCAGTTTATTTTCATGGAGTCTTGTTTTTGTGAAAATGGTTACACGCACTATAACAATGGTAATATTTTGAAGAGCGCAGTGAATTATTTTTGAATCTGGAAATAGTTACAGAAATTTTAATAGATTTTTTAAGTCAACACATTTATCTTGACATCTTGCTCCACCATATGTCTCAACAAAGTATCTTTTTTGGTATATCTAAACATTATCTACGGAGAGGTGGTTTATCTTCAGAAGTGGTTGGTTGTTCCCTTCCTACAATTTTATGGATTGTCTCTCATTCTCTGCTATAATCATATACTGTTCAACTTACTTTCTCTCACACCAAGCTACTAACTTCCTCAAACACCTTCACTCATATTTTACTCTGAGTAAGAGCTGTATGTCTATGGGGAGGACAAAACCAGTGAGGCATTCTACACAAGTGTCTACTTCATCATCGCCTCTTGAAGACTATAATCCCTTCAATATTATCCAATCCACCATGGAAGAAAATTCTAACAATACTGTACCTCTTCCAGCGACTACTCCTTCGTCTTCGTCTAATATTCCTCTCCCAACTATAAAACCTTTACTCAAATCATCGCTTTCATCCACTCTTTCATCGGGCAAACGTGTCAAAAAAGACATACCATCTCCTACCACTTCTCCTCCTCCTACATCTTTAGACTTACTTTTGGAAGAAATTCGTGCTCTTCGTCCGCATATGGAAGAGACAAATAATCGCTTACAAGCTTTGGAGGATAAATGGTCACACATGGAAAACAAAATGGTACAAGTGGAGCAACGTGTTGATTCTCTTCAGGTTGTGACAGATCAGATTCCTATGATGCAAACAGAAATTACCTCTCTTAAAAAACAAATTGAAAATTTTGAGAATCGCAATATACACAACAATCTACGTCTCTATGGTCTGTTGGAGGGGCAGGAAGGTTCTGATCCTATATCATTTTTCAAATCCTTTTTCCCAAAAGTCCTGAGTATCCCTGAGTTTCCTAGTCTCAATATCCAGAGAGCGCATCGTCTGGGACACAATCCACATTCTCCTTCTGCAAAGCCAAGAGGTGTTATTATGTACTTTTTGGAATATACAGACTTGTTGAGAGTATTGCAAGCAGCTAAGACTAAAGGTCGAATATCCTGGCTAGGTTCAAATCTTTTCTTCTCCCAGGACTATGCAAAAGAAACAGCAGACAAAAGAAAGACATTTTTAGACATGAGACCTGCATTGCGATCTCTTAATGCGAGATTTGGCTTATTTCATCCATGTTTATTTAAAGTAACTTACAAAAACAAGACAACAAACTTTGAAGATCCGGCTTTGTTGCAACGTTTCATTGATAACTGTAGAGTGGAAGACATGGAAGTTTCCAGAAGTTCCAGCATCTGATGCTATTCCTACATATCTACCTTTCCTTTGTAATGATGTATATTGCTTTTCCTCTGTTTTGATGTTCTGAATACACAAATTGTAATTGTTTTTTCATAGTTCTTTATTCTCCTGCTCTTCTATTTAACCATCTAGGTGCGGTATCCTGTTTTACTTGACCTTGTGATTACCGAGTTCGTTTGGATGGAGTGTCTTTCCCTCCCGACCTTGCCCTGAGTTGTCTGGTTCATTGTGTCATCTTCCTTATGTGGTTTCACCACCCTCGTCTTTGGTATGTCTTTTTTGGTGTTTTTGTTTGGTTTTATGTTTATTTAGTATTTGTTTCTGCTTCTTCCTCCTTCTCATTATTTTTCCCTCTTTCTCTTGCTCTCTTACTTTTCTTTCTTTCGATATTTCTTTCATCTTTTATATCATGGATCTTTCTTCTTTCTCTCTTCTTTACACTTCGCTTCACTAATGTTCTTCTTTACGATCACACCTTATTTTTTATTTTATATATATTCCAGCTTTTTTCTACTTTTTTGAATCTTTATAATGTGTATATATATCCATTTTCTATCATCTTTCTCATTTCATTAATTTCTATTTCTCATGTTTATTTCTTATAACATGTTTATTCCAATATAGATGACTTTGCGAATTATATCATGGAATGTTAAAGGTTTAGGTTCACCTATAAAACGTCAGAGAGTTTTAACTTATCTTTCCAACTCAAAATGTAATATTGCTTTGCTTCAAGAAACGCATATTGTGGATAAAGAAGTTGCCAAACTTAAACGACAATGGGTAAACCATGTTTTTGCTTCCCCGGGTAATGGTAAGCGTAATGGTGTAGTTATTCTATGTCACAAACGTTTAGATGTTCAAGTGCTCTCGCAAGATTCTGATGATCTAGGAAGATGGGTATCTGTTTCCCTTTTAGTTAATAAAATCCCTATTTTTCTTTTTAATCTTTATGCCCCTTCCTCTCCCAATAATGCTTTCTGGCCCGAAATTCTGTCCAAATTGATGACTTTTAAAGATGACTATCTATTGGTGGGTGGTGATTGTAACATGGTTGTTGATCCTATACTGGATCGTAACTCTAAAACCAAATTTATCCCCTCTCTTATGCATTCTCAATTCACCTCTACCATTACACGACGATCCCTAGCAGATGCATGGAGACTTTGCAATCCTACCCTTTTAGAATATACTTTCTTTTCCCCTGTACACTGTTCTCAATCCAGATTAGATTATTTTTTCCTTTCCCACTCTCTTGCACAACATATTACTCAATCAGAGATTGGTCCTATACTTATTTCGGATCATGCTCCAGTACTTCTAAATATAGACCTCCTTCCCCCATCTCATGGTACTCGTCGATGGAGATTTAACAATTCTTTTTTATTAGATCATAACTTTACCCAAAATTTTGAATCTTTTGCTAATACCTTTTTTCTTGAAAATGAAACTTCGAATATATCTCCACAAATTATATGGGATACGTTTAAAGCTGCCTCAAGAGATTTTATTATTTCTTACGTATCACGCAAAAAGAAATCTTCTCTAGCTACTTTGAAATCTCTCACTACTCGTATTAAACAATCAGAACATTCCTATTACCGCACAAACTCTAAATCTTCTTTGGAAGATCTCATTAAACTAAAATTCACTTTTAATAAATTGTCCACAGATAATGCAAATTCATTTTTACTTAAAGCATCTGCAAAATATTATGGTGGTCAAAATAAATCGGGAAAACTTCTGGCTAATTATCTTAAAATAAAAAAAGAACGCTCTAAAATCAAATCGATTCTTACTTCATCTAACCATATGCTTTATAAGGATGATGATCTTCTAGCTGAGTTTACAAATTTTTATCAAGAACTTTATACACCTGATTCTCCTATCTCTCAAGATAATATCCATCAATATTTGTCTTCCATTGATCCTCCCTCTCATCTTAATGTAGACTTTTTTTCATTAGATAAAGAAATTCAAATACAAGATGTCATAAATGCAATCCGTAGTATTAAACACAGTAAGGCGCCGGGCCCAGATGGGTTTACCATTGAATTTTATTCTCATTTTTCTCAATTACTTATTCCTAAATTACATCAACTCTTTCTTTTCTTCATATCCTCTAAATCTTCCGGTGGTTCTTTTCAAGATGCCTTAATTTGTCTTCTTCCCAAAGAAAATAAAGATCCCTTATTGTGTAAAAATTATAGACCCATTTCTTTAATCAATTTAGATTATAAAATCTTCGCAAAAATATTAGCTCTTCGTTTGGAATCCTTATTGCCTCAATTAATTGGAGGGGAACAATGTGGGTTTATTACAGGTCGTCATATTGCAGATAATATAAGATTGTTTTTCAATGTTCTTAGTAAATCCAAATCTTATAAACATTCTCTGGCAGCTATTTCCCTAGATGCTGAAAAAAAGATCGAGTGAGTTGGTCTTTTCTCTTCTCTACCCTTTCCTGGTTTGGTTTTGGTAAAACTTTTATTGATTATGTTTCTCTTTTATATTCGTCTCCCACATCATCTATTTTAGTCAATGGCCTTCTCTCTCCCTCATTTCCCTTATATCGGGGTGTTAGACAAGGGTGCCCCCTTTCTCCTCTTCTTTTTATTCTTGCTCTTGAACCGTTTCTGATAAAGATTCGTACTAATTCTCAAATTTCGGGCTTTCAGTATGTTGAAAACTCTCTAAAGGTTTCTGTCTACACAGATGATATTCTACTCTTTCTTTCTCATCCACAGGCATCTCTCCCTGCTTTCCTAGAGGAAGTACAAAGTTTTGCTTCAGTTTCGGGATATAAATTAAATTTTGATAAGTGTGAAATTCTCCCTCTAAATAAACTATGTTTTCATGCTGATTATATCTCTTCAAATTTTCATTGGAAGCCGGACAAAATTAAATACCTTGGTTTATGGTTCATGCCTACCATTAAAGAAACTGTATCATTGAATTGCAACTAACCTTGAAAAATCTTACCTCCAGATGGAATCCTTTGTTCTTGTCCTGGTGGGGCCGTTTGGATATGATAAAAATGATGCTAGTCCCTGTAATTCTTTTTTATATATCCAATCTTCCTATAAATATTCCCCTTTCCCAATATAAATTAATTTACTCCATTTTATCAAAATTTCTATGGAATAATAAAAAATCACGCATGTCTCTTCAGAAACTTAAAAGACCCAAGTGTATGCGGGGTGTTAACTTTCCAGATTTTCACTCCTATCATAGGGCATTTTTCCTCAAGCAATCTGCTTTCCTTCTTCTAGAGGATGATACCTCAGATTTACCTCTATGGGTCAATATTGAAAAGACTTTTTTACATCCGTTTTCCTTTAAAGAATTCTTATCTTTTACACGTAGACCTTTATCCTTATCTCTTCCTATTTTTAATAATCTTTCAAAAATCTTTCAACCTATTTTTATTTGCCACAAATCCCCCAAGGATCAATTCTTACATTCCTCCATTTGGTATAACCACCACATTCGTATTAATAATAAGGTTATTTTTTTGGAAGAAATGGCATGCTAAGGGGCTTTTTTGGGTTTCTCAACTTTTTCAGGATAATCTTTGCATCTCGTTTACTACCGCTCAAACGCAATTTTCGCTGCTTTCGTCCTGGGAAACCAAATTCAACTCTTTAATTACAAAAGTTCAAGATACTTATAATACTTTTATGCCCTCCCAAACATCTTCTACTCCCCCATCTAATTTAATTGCAATCTTGGAATCTGCTCCTTCTGCTTCTCAATTATATAAGCATCTTCTTCCTCACCCTTCCATTAGAGAGAAAACAGAGGTAGAATCACTCTGGGAAGCAGATCTCCAAATTACTTTCCCTATCCACATTTGAAACAAGGTATGGTTAAAAATAAGGTCTTTCAGAGCAGCAAACACCACTCAAACACTTTTTTACATATATAATAGACTAATGTTCACTCCTGTTTCATTACATAAGATAAATCAATCTCTTCCCCTTTCCTGTTGGTCTTGCTCAGCTAATAACGCAGATTTAAAACACATGTTATTTGGCTGTCCATATGTTTATAACTTTTGGACACAGGTTTGGCAACAAATAAATGTTATTTTTCATACACAAATTCCCCTTACATATATTAATATTTTCCTAGGGAGCGTCTCTGATAAGTGGGGATCCCAGTTATCAACTTTTTACATAATAGACCTTCTCCTTGCTATTGCTTTTCAACAAATCACAAGGGAATGGAAGAATTCTGCAAACATATCTTACCGGGCCTGGTGGTATGCGGTCTGTTACAACCATAGCCTAGATAGGGCATATCTCTCTCCCATTTCACTTGCAATCAAACGTGACTCTCTCTGGAAATCTATAACTACCTTTTTAAATACTTCTGCCATGAATACTTGTTCTCATAATCCCCGAATTGAGGAAGTTCCTAAACCTCCATGAAAGCTTTTCATGTATCATATTTTACAGTGTTGTATTAATTATTTCTTTGATCCTTTTTATTCTTGACTTTGATGTGATTCCTGGAAATGTGATTATAGTATTATTAGAACTTCATGATTGTCTTTCTCTCTCTCTTTCTTCCCTCTCCCTTTCCCTTTATCTTCTTGCATTTTTTTCTTGAATTGTTTAGCTTAAATGTAAGGTTTTATCTTGTTTATACTACATTGTATCTAATTATTTGCAAATAAAATCTCTTTTAAACTTAAAAAAAAAAAATTGCGTAGCGTTTTCTTACTTTTTCAGAAGTCCTTCCTGTTTGAAAAAAACACAAATACTGTTTCCTGCGAACAAACAGAAAACAGTAACAGTAAAAGCACCTTCAAAAACATCAACACAACTATCGTGTTTTTGGAAAGATAAAGCGTGGTGTGTGTGAAACGGGCACAGCACTGAGAAAGAATAACAAATCATGAACATCTATAAGAAGTGCTTGTTCTAAATTTTAAAAAAGTTCCAAAGACATGAAATACAGTGGCACAAGTGGAGGAGGACAAGTCCTGTGGCTCATGGGAGTTAACAATTGTGATAAAGGTAGGACAAACATGAAACATTAACTACTTAGAAGCACCGTTTTTTAAAGGACACTAACAAAAACGAATCAAAGGTTTTGGGTGGGCTGTAAGGCCACAGGGTAAATACAGCATGGCTCGAAGACAGCGTATGCGTGCTGCAAAAGTTAGACCTAAGAGGAGCAGAGCTGGGGAGTGCCTCTGCTGCAGTGGTGCAAGGCAGGTGCAGTACAGGATTACACAAAGACATAAGAGCGTGGGTGAGGAGCAGAAGCCACTTGCAGGCTCAGCTTGTTGTGGGCTCGAGGGTCCAAGAGGGCCTTGAGCTGAGCCAGAACCAGTAATATAGCTCACGCATTCAGTGACTCGCTCATCTCTAGTTTTTATGTGGCAAGCAGCATAGTAAGGGTGCCATTGGTCCATTATTACCAAGTTGTACATAACACATGGCTGTATTTGTGCTGCAGTGGCCCCCAGTGCAACTCCACCTGCTGCCCTATTAATTGCTAAGCCCCTGTATACTGCATTTGACCAGGTAAATACCACACTTAAGATCATGTTGCGAGGCACATTGGTTACATAGCTTGGGTCCAGGATCCAAGCTACATCTCAGTGACGATGCCAAAATTGAACCGGGGCTACTTGTGTTCTGTTCTGGATTGTGCATTTCATGGCAGTTTGGGATTGACTGTTTTCTTGAGGATCAGGGTCAGTAATGATTTGCACAAGATAAGCCTCTGGCTAGAGTGTCACAGTGGTAGAAAACGATGCGATAGAATGCTATGCCTAGTGATTGCCAGTGGCTAAACTATTTGCAAGCATTCCTCCCATAACCTTTTATGCACTTGATGAAACACCCTAGGTGGCCAATTGGTATTCTCAGAAGTGCATACCATGCTCGCTGTACCTCAGGGTGCAGGGTGCAAGCTATACCTCACAGTAGAATTAAACCAGTCTTTGGTTGCTTATGTTTCCTTCTGGAGGTGGTCTTGTCTGGCAGTAAGGAATGGACTATTCCCATGAGTAGCAGGGTCAGTACAGATTTGCATAAGGCAGGCTTCTGCATAGAGTGGCAGAGTGGGCAAACAATGATGGGTTGGAATGCTACTCCTAAAGAATGACAGTGGTTAAACTGTTTGCAAGCATTCCTCCGATCACTTTTTATTTGCTTTTCATATCTAGAGTTACCAGATCACTAAATGGCACCAATATACCATGTTTGCTGTTCTGAGCCTTCACTTACCAAATCAGTGCATTGTGGGTGCTGTAGTCTTTGTGGTGCAGTCAGGTAAAAATAAGTTAAAGATGTCTCGCCCTTACAAGACAGTCAAAGTGAAATTGGTATGAATCGAGAAATTTGGTTGTGCACTGGTTGGCTAAATGGGTGGGCCAAACACAGCTTCTTTAGGATGACATATTTATGGATAAAAGGTTGGCCTGATTGGAAAATGGGCACAAGACAGACTCAGATGACTGATCAGTAGTGAATTTTAGAAATGCTGTTGTCCTGAGGAATATGTTCCACAGATGGAAATGCCCCGCCTCTTGTTACAGTAAGATTAAAGATGTCCCCCTAGATTACTTCTATAGACCATTGGGTTGTGGGAAATCTGATCAAGTTATCTCTATTGTGAGGCATCCATGTGATGCGGATCAGGTTTACAATATTGCAACTTTTAATAGCTTAGCCCTCCTTGACTCACTGGAAGAGACTGATTGAAATCCACCAGAATTGAAATATGTGGCCCAAGTCTCTTGTACATCTTCTTCTCCCTCTATATTGACTGGGAATCAGGAGGGTGGCCAAGGTAGTGTGGCATGGGACCCAGACTTCTGTGCTAAAATTAATTTGATATCAAGGAACGAGGAAGGTATATGTTCTAAATTAGACAATTATGAATGGGTTATGTCTGTTAAGAGATTTAATCTTCTTTGTTTTTAAGAGATGTGGACTGTTAATACTTTTCATTTCAATTGCTATTGAACATTTCATACCACTGCTATTCCCTCTAAAAGAGGACGGGCTAAGGGGGGGGCTGACAGTTTTGGTCTCACTCCTGTTGCCAATGAAAGTCTTAAGGCTTTGACTTGATTCACCACATTATCAATTATTGGATTTATTGATGGCTGGGGTTTTCAACATTTTGGTGATCAACTTTCATAACAATTTGTTTGATTATCATACTGTAGACACTAGTAATGCTTTGGACAAGTATTTGGGAGATTATATTCAGACTACAGGTAAGGACTTGCATAGTATTTCGGCTGAGAGCGTTAATGCTAATTTTTTGGCTCCTGTCTAATGCAGTCAGTGGGATGGTTAATACATTTGGGAGGATCGTTCTCATTTTTCATATGAATAATCTTTTTTAAATACAAACTTGTATTTTCTTCTGTGCTTTGTTTTTCCTCCTTCTCAATTGTATCCACCTTTATTGGTAGAGGTGTAATCAGTACAGCTGACATTACATTATTCACTGACAATTTCCTGCCTTTTGGCTTTTTCTATGATACCAAACTGTGCGAGTGATCATAATTCCCTCTCCGTAGGGATTTGCTTGGGACAGGGGCCAAAATAGTAATTGAGATAATAGCTGACCTCGAAGTTGTTTGGAATAATGTAGTGATGATTAAATGGAATAAAGTGAACCCTGAGCATCTGACATCGATTTTATTATTCCAGAACAGAAAGGATTTTATGATAGTTGAGGTGATGGAACAGATGACATAGCAATGAAGGGGCTTAGTTACAAGCCCCTTGCGCCACTTTTGCGCCATTTTTAACATGGGAAAAGTGACGTACAGGTGGCGCAAGGCAGGGCCGGCGCTAGGCATGGGCAGTGTGGGCAGCTGCCCAGGGCCTCGCGCTCAGCCACAAAATAGGGGGCCCCGCATCACTGTGAAAGGTCACACTTTCACAGTTAGCCCACTACAGGGCCCCCTGCCTCACCTGATCACATTACGCCTTGACCTTCCTGGTCAGGGCGTGGTGGCATTCCTGGGGGTGCAGGGGTGGGGGAAGGTACAAACAGAATGGGGAAGGCACAGTAGCTGGGCCAGCAATTATGTTGGATCACAATGTCAGGGGCGGGGCAGTGCCTCTGTTAAGTACCGGCCATTCTCGGCGCTGTTTGTGCATTTTGTATCCAGGCAACAGAAGGCCCCTTTGTTTCCAGGACCAGCCGGACACAGGTAAGAGGAGGTGGGTGAGGGGAGGAGGGAGCAGCCAGATCAACTGGCTTTTGTTAACCTTTGAGTCGCATGTAGAACTGCCTTGGTAGGGCAGTGTCTCTCATCTTTCCAATACCGGTAAATTGAATACTGCTCAAGTTTGGTAATATTAATGCCTGTGACATACAGTGATCGATACATTCTTCCTAGCTCGATAAAATGAAAGCAATTAATTTATGCAGAAACGATATCTGACTCGTACTGATCTGACACAGGGGGGCAGTATTACATAAAAAACATAACAATTACCGTTCTCCTTGCCATCTAAGCTAAAAGGTACAGCTACCACTTTATTTTCTGCTCACAATTGACGAACACCCCTTCAACGGAGATTTGTTTTTTTTTCTCCACTGATGAGCTCTCGGGCAGTGTCTTGGGAAGTGCCTTGTTACTGTTTCAAGGCCCAGGGGAGGGGGCCCCCCTCCCTGGGCCTCGAAGCACTGGATCAAGCTGCAAGGTCATGGTGTGGGGGCCCCCTTCCCTGGGCCTTGTAGCCTTCGGGGTCTGTTTCAAAAAGCGCAGCAGGAGTGTAAGTTCAAGCGGGACTCAGTCATATATGTTATTGCATCCACCACGTCCCCTCAAAAGGCCCATATGACAGGGCAGTCCCATCCCAGTTGGAAAGTCGGCATAATCGTACTGCAGACAGCAATGCGAACAGGAAGGATGTATTTTGGCTCTCTGGGCAGGCGTGGCATATAAGTGGTGCAATTATTTGAAATGTACGAGTTTGTGCTTGTGGTTCAAAGAAATTAGTTTAATTTGCATGCAGCAAACCATACTATTTCTAAAGACTGAAAACACTGAATTCAGTGTACGGGTTTGAGTTACCATAGGGCTTGTTTGCTTTTCCTCCAGTATTTTGATTATTTTTTTTCTTTTGCTTTTAGAAAAGCGAGACATTTAGTTTGCCAATGCTTGTTGTATCCCAGTGTGTTTTTTTTTTTTAGAACCTTTCACACTAGCCCCTTTCTCTCTCTTTACTCTATGCCTGTTACCCCATTCCTTGCAGCAAACGTGATCATCTCTACTCCCCTCTAACCTCCATCTCTCAACTTGTGTTATAATACCCAATGCTGCTTACCTTTCTGGCCACTTCATTCCGCAAGAGTAGCATATTCCCCTGACGCCATTCATCACATTGGTGATTAAATATAGGCACGTCTGAAATCACACTCTTAAATATGCCGATCAGAGAGATCAACTGTTTGATTATGTACTCCTTCCTTGAATACAAGGCTCTTTCAAACAAAGCCAGTGAAGGTGTTTACGCCTGTAGTTTAATCATTAAGGCAGCACAGTCATTCATGTTCTGTCTGATGGGGTGTACTGATATAACCAGGGCCACTGGAATGAAGCGGCAGTCGAGGGCCAAATTATGCAGCAGGGTTGAGTAAATTGTACGTCAAGAAAATAAAAATTATGTGGTGTTATGCAGCAAATTAATGATAGTATTACTTCATTATTTTTACATTTTTACACTTGTTAACAGTGTCTGTGCATTGGCTGCACCTCATTAGTACCAGTTTAACATTCAAAAAAGAGAAAAGCAACAAAAAGAGGAGCAGCCAAGCATTGCAAAGGGGCTTCTACTGCGCCACAACACGTGTTGCTGCGTTTTAGGTAACTTTTGAACCCTTTGAGCTAGAAACAACTTTTTGTGTTAAAATCTGCGGATTAAACAGGAGATGATGGAATATGTGGTCAATGTGGCAAATCTATATGCATAAAAAACTGAAGCCGCACAATTGCATAATTCCAGTGGCCATGGATATAACTTGCAGGCTTCATTCTGACAGAACCAACCCAATTATTCTTCTTTCTGAGAAAAGTGGATCATGGTATTAAAACACCTGTTGGGTACTGTGATACGAAATGGCAGGAAATTCAGTGGAATGCCTATGTAACAACTCAAATTGTATGCACCTTTCCTTTCTTTTCCTGCCTCTTTCAGCAATGCTCTGCTTTTTGACTCTGTTGCACCGATGTCTGTAGCTCACTTTATTTGTCCTCACTGAACACATCTGCATCATTTTACCACAACATCAACACAGTGCCTAAAATGTGCAGATATTTGGTAGTGGTTGGCACAAGCCCTCATTTTAGGACACCAGGGCTTACTTTTTAACATGAGATTTTGACCACCGCAAGAGAGAGAAAGGCAGAAAACGAAGGGAACAAAGTCATAGCAAAGCACTGACAAAGGGAGAAACGAGAGAGGAAAATTAACTTGCAAGAGTGAAATAAAGAGACAGGAAGAGTAGGATGGTGAAAGAAAGCGGAATAGGGTGAAACCAAGTGTTGGTTGCCTCGGTACTGAGCAGCCCTGTGTTAAACAAATCCGACCAAGAGCTCCTTAAAGAAAATCTGAGCCGCAAACACATATAACGTGTGTGTGTGTGTGTGTATATATCAACACATAACAGGCCATGACTGTGAGCACTGGAGTTAGGCCTATAGGTAGTGCAAGGTTCTCACAGAGGCTGCCAGAGGATCATCAAAGTGTTTAGAATACTACCTATGGGGTTGTCTAGGTTGATGGTGCATTCTTGCAGTAAATATTTACATTGGTTTCTTTCTTTTGCTGTAGAACTCACCTTATATATAGGTCAAACTCTACCTGCTGAGAAGGAGCAATCTCTCTAACATTGGATCCGGTTACTTGCAGATTACGCTTATATCACTGATATTGAAGTAAGTGCCTGCAGATCGAATATAGATCTGTGTAGAAAGTCCCTACATATGTTGAGGGATCTTCCTAAAACTGTAGCCTCTTTATTTTTCAGGTTTTTTTTCTTTCTTTTTTCTATTGTGTAGGTCATGAAGGAGAGAAGTATGTTTTGGATAAAATGTACAGTCTTATTAAATTGGGCCATAGTAACTTATATTGTCCACAGTATTTAAAAATTATGGAGGTACAGTAGGAGTCACCATATTAAAGTATGTTTTAGATTGGGCTGGGTAAATAATATTTATTGGTAAGTAGTAGGGGATAGGATATCAGATAAAAGATTAACTTTTCATGCTTTGATTTGCTATTTAAATAGAATCCTATCCATTTTTCCTGACAGGTATCTTGTATATTTGAAAAAGTTACACATACTGTATGTTCCCATTTCAGTATCTAATATGGTATTTCATTTTACATTTATTCTGCAGGGTCAAGCTTTTTAACATGGAAAAATGGCAAGCTGTGACTGCGACAATGGACGGAAATATGCCTCTGGTGCATTCAAGAGGAAAAGGAAGCGGGAACAGATTGAAGAAGATAAAAGTCAGCGGGAAGTGCTACTTAAATTTATGAGAAGAGGGATGCACAATGAGAAGGAAAGTAACCCCAACACAGCAGTCTTCCAGTTCCAAAATCAGGAGCCAGAGAACCAACAGGACCAGCACCAAGCATCAACTGCCACTAGTGTACTCATTCATTACGACAATAAATTGGTGAAGAGCATCTTGGGTCAAGATCCTAAACACATCACTACTACCACAGCCAGTAGAGTCTCCATTTTCGAGGAACGTGATCAGGAACATGAGCAGCAAGTTACAGAAGGACCAGTATCTCAGTTGCAAGAACAGGAATCGGAGGACCAGCAGCAAGAAAAAGCCAGTGACACTTCCAGGCTCCAAGGAGAGGAACAAAAGAACACAGATGTGCAACAGCAAGTTAAGGTCACAATTAATATGCCATCTGATTATTATGATTGTGGAGTAAAGAACCAGTATAGCCAGCGGCTGGACATTGTAAAAGTGCCAGAGACTGGTAGCGATGAAACTACTAGCGAAACTGCTGAAAAGTTTTTCCACCACATTGATGATGACCCAGGGACATGGCCTACTACTCAAGATGATAGAAGACGTTGCTACCTAGTAGTAAGAGGACCTACCCAGGCTGGACATAATGCATGTGATTATTTCCCACGTGACTCTCAAAATCGATCCTTCAATCCTACTTATTTCAAAAGGGAAATGAGTAACGGTCAGCAAATTAAGCGTCAGTGGCTGGTGTATTCGACGTACAAAAATGCTGTATTTTGTTTCTGCTGCAAATTGTTTACCACTTCTTTCACTAACACTCAGTTTGTGAGCAGCGGTTTGTCTGATTGGCACCATCTTGGTCAGCGTTTACATGAACATGAAAATTCTCAGGAGCACCTAAAAAATATTAGGGAGTGGAAGGAGCTTGAACTTCGACTGCGGCAGGAATGCACTATTGATAAGCAAAACATTGCTCAAATCCAGCAGGAGAAGATGCATTGGCGAAATGTCTTGGAGAGGCTCCTAGCAATTACACAGTACCTAGCAGAACATAACTTGGCATTCCGCGGCAGTGTTGACCAGCTGAACCAACCCCACAATGGCAACTTCCTAGGGCTTGTACAACTTTTAGGCAAATTTGAGTCGGTTATGATGGAACATGTTCGCAGATTTACCACAAAGGAGATTCATACACATTATCTTGGCAAACACATTCAGAATGAATTGATTGAGCTGATGTCCGAGATGGTTCTCAAAGAAATCCTATGGCGTGTCCGAAGAGCCAAATATTACTCAGTGCTTCTTGACTGTACTCCTGATTTGAGTCATACCGAACAGATGACATTTATTGTGAGATTCGTCAGTTCTACAAATGGATGTGTGACTATTGAGGAACATTTCATTGGATTAATTCCCCTGGAAGAGCAAACTGGACTGGCTCTTACTGATGCATTGTTGCACAAGCTGGAGGCACTGAAACTACCCCTTGCTGATTGTCGTGGGCAAGGTTATGACAATGGTGCAAATATGCGTGGACAATACAGTGGCGTGCAAGCTCTAATCTTAAAAGAGAACAGACAGGCTTTTTTTACACCGAGCGCCTGTCACAATTGGAACCTGGTCTTGGGAGATGCTGCAGCTTCATCTACATATGCTGCCAACTTCTTTGGTATTATTCAACGACTTTACTCATTGTTCTCTGCATCAACAAAAAGGTGGAATGTATTAACAGAAGCTGGAGTGACCCTTTCCCTCAAAAGCCTCTCTGCTACTCGGTGGGAATGCCGTCTGGAAAGCGTCAAAGCGGTCCGATTTCAGATGAGTCTAATACATGAAACACTTCTGCAGGTGTCTGAAATGGATAAAGATGTGAAAACCAGAAGTGAAGCAACATCACTAGCATCAGAGCTTGAATCATATGAATTCCTCCTATGTTTGGTCATATGGTATGATATTTTAATGAGAATCAACACAGTCAGTAAACTGATGCAGAGTGAGAACATGCAGCTTGATGTAGCTGTGAAACACGTTCAGGTACTACTTGCATTCTTAACAAAGTATCGCCATGAAGGATTTACAGCTGCATTGATATCAGCAAATGAACTTGCAGATGAATTGGAAATTCGAAAAGAATTCAAATGTGATCGAAGAATATCTAAGAAAAAGAAAATGTTTGGATATGAGGGAGCTGACATGCCAATCACGGACCCAAAAGAGCAATTTCGCATCAAGTTTTTTAATGCTCTTGTTGATACAGCAATTGTGTGCATTGACAGACGATTTGAGCAGCTGAAAAATCACCAAAAGCAATTTGGCTTTCTTTATAATATTTCCAGCTTAAAAGGCATGAGAAGTGGAGACCTACAAAAGCACTGCAATGATCTACATCATCTTCTGTCAGACAGCTCAGCTGATGGTGCTATATCTTCTGACATAGATGGGATTGAACTGTTTCAGGAGATTTCCTTTCTTGCTCAAGTCCTTCCTGAAAAACTAAATATGTTAGAGGCTCTTCAGTATATTTATTTTAACAGATTGGAAGACATCTATCCAAACTGTGTGCTTGCCCTAAGAATTCTGCTTACAATTCCAGTGACAGTAGCATCTGCTGAACGCAGTTTCTCACGCCTCAAATTGATAAAGACTTATTTATGCTCAACGATGTCCCAGGAACGGCTATCAGAATTGGCCCTTCTTTCAATTGAAGGAGATATTGCAGCAACATTGGACTACAGTGAAATGATTGATGCCTTTAGCAGAAGAAAGGCTAGGAAGATCACTTTTTAGCATGTAGTGCTACACACAAGATATTGATTTGTCACAACAAATTTACTTATTTAATATTGTCCTGTCGGAATGAACTCATTGGGCTCTTTACTGTGTTATTTTTCAGAGTTCAACTTAATGTTTCCTGTTTTGTTCCTCCTTCAGATTCGGCTGTGAAATTTATGCTGTTTTCTTGACACTCTGGTTCCTTTGAAATTTGGGGCATATCCATTCCTGATGCGCTCAGAAGATCGACACCAACTAATCATTGAAGGAGCCGGTAAGTGTTACACTCATGTTGTTGCCTTGTATTATTTCTCTGTTTGTTATGAATGAACTTCCTGATAACCTGTTATATGTATATGTTTGTATTAGGATGTAGGCGAAACAGGCAGATTCGACCAGTGACCTCCAGATGCGCACAGGACACGAAATGAAGATGGCAATTTCTTTTTTTTTCCCATTCCTACCCCTACCCCAATTTTCCCCAAGTTGGACAACCCCATAAAGTTGGAAATATAAACAACAATGGTGCTGTCTTTTTGGGGAGTTTGAGGATTGTCATCAGAATCCTGCCATTCTGCCTCTACCACTTCCTACAGTTCTAACACCAAATTAAAAACAGTGATTTGAAAACCCCTTGAATCTGCGGTATACCTCCACTTTAAACACACTCAGATACATGACCTTCCCTAAATGAATCAATACCAGGGAGCCACTCAACGAGAATAATCTAGAACGTTGGAGTTACTCTATTTATGTTTCACTGGAATTGTATTTTTATGTGTTCATTCTCTCAACATTATTTGATTGCAATATTTCCTTTTATCTGCTTTTTATAATAAATGAATATTTGCTCACCTGTTTTCCATCCCCTCATCTTTTTGTCCATGTTACTGATATCCACATTAGTTTGCTTCAGTGATGCCAAATAAGATCAATAGTCCTGCGATGTCACTTTCTGTGATGTCACTTCTTGTGACGCAATATGCAATTAGAGGGGCCTCACATCTTCCCTTTCGCCCGGGCCTCAGAAGGCCTAGGACCGGCCCTGGCGCAAGGGGCTTGTAAATAAGCCCCGAAGTGTTCTTTGGCCATGGTTTATAGAGCAGCAAAGTCACTTTTAACAAGTCGTTTGCGCCACGAAGGATAAGCAGCATGGCTGGTTTGATCAGGCCTGTTTTCGTGAACATAGAAACCTTCGGGTCGCTGTAGATAAAACACCAAGAGATTGTGCAGCCGTTATTAGGGAGGAGGCATGAGCATCATTACTGGCAGCTAATGGCAACAAAGATAACATCATCTTCTGGAAAGTTACGAATGTCCCGTATTTTAGGGACGCCTCAGCTCCATCCATGGAGGCACTGATTCCTGCATCAAAATGGGTGGACTACTTTAGTAACTTTTCTGCACCAACACAGACTGAGAGTTCAACAACGATTAATAAGGTTTCCTTTTTCGAGTCGCAGAGATGCCCTATATCCTTCCAAGTGTCTGAGGTGCTATTAGCAAACAATAGCCAATCAGGTACAGTCCCAGGCCCAATGGTATCTCGATGGACAATTATAAGAATACTAAATTCTGGGCCCCTATGCTCGCTTAACTCTTGAGGGCTGCTGCAAGGAGTGATTTGCTCTGTGCCTGGTCCAAGTCTATTTTTTGTCCTGGGACAGAGCGGCTCCCAAATGTTATCATTCCATCTCACTTTTGGATTCTATAGTGAAGATAGCTGGGAGGAAATTTTTGTCAAGACTGCAAAGCTGGGCAGAGGTAATTCCATCACATTGGGTGTGTAGTTCGGACCACAGTAGCATATTGAATTGCGTTATTCACTCAAATTTATGGTCATTATGACATCACTGGTGGTGGAGGATCTAATAGTTTTTAAGGCAGTTACGCAGAGACGTTTCAGCAAAGGTTTGTTCTAACTCGAATGACAAAAGTTCAGATTCCTTTGCTTATGGAAGAGGAGGCAGGTGTAAGGCTCGCTCTCTTCTTGTCTCATAGGCTGCACCTTTGGCAGTAACAACACATACCCACACAGTATTATTGGGGGTCGCTGAGTGAACCACAAGTGTTCACTCCGCTTTTAATTATACCCTTGGGCGGCAACCAGTCCACCGATTGTATAGGCGCAACATTGCACCATAGAGGCCTGGTGGCACGCTACATCCCTCTCAACTTTTGCTAACACGAAGCAATCACATGTAAGTCGTTAGTATTATACATCACATATGTAGTCTTCGAGTCTCTGGCTTGGCGCTGGATTGGGCTGGAGTCCATACCTTTGGCTGTGACCGCTCCCTCCCTGGCTCCTGGTGGGCCTGCTGTCCAGGTCTGCCTGGCTGGCTAGTGGGTTCCTGGCTGGGCTTGATGCGGGTACCACTGTTGGTGCAAGACTGGATGGTGACGTGTCCATTAGGGGCCTACACACATGCCTTTCTGATGTATAGGTTTCTTCAGCTGTGCTTTAGTTTTCTCGTTGCCCATTTGTCTGGTGCTTGTTTTGCTTGAACAATAACACGTTGCGCGACATCGTGGTTTGACCACGCCAAGCAGTTACCATTGTCCCTTTGAACGTTGGTTACTTTCCACACTTCTTTCTCGAATGGGGTAAAAAATGTCCATCCCGGATGACAGTCTTTCAGTGATACCAAGTCGCCAAAAGCAAGGTTGGGGACCACCGCTCTTTTGTCCTTGTTGGCCCTGTCTATAGTGGGTTGTCATTTCTCTTGGGTGGCTTCAATGTCTATTTCTGCTGGGCTCCAGCCGGGCACAGCAAGGATGACGTCTCAAGTATGCAGTCTCATTAGCAGATCGCTTGGGGCGCACCCTGTGGTGCTGTGAGGTGTCTGTTCAGGGTTCGCATTAAGCACTCAGCCTCTGTGGGGTTTTTTCCCCTGTGTGGTATGTGGAAGTTTTGGAGGTATGCTAGGAACTCCTGTCCCTGAAAGGAGGGTGCACAGTCTGTTCTTTGAAGAGTCCCAGGAGCGCAAATACTTTCTCAAGCACTAGCTTGACGTTCCCAAATGCAATGAACCTGATGAGCTTTACAACTGGAAACTTGGGGGCATATTAGCAAGGGCGTTATCGCCGCTTTAGCGGCACATTTTGACGCTAAAGCGGCGATATTTCTATCGCCCTATTAGCAAGCTGTCGCTAACAGCTGTTAGCGACAGCTTTATGGCGAAAGCGACCGTTTTGGTGCCGCTTTGCATGTCAGCGATATATATCGCTAATGACATGCAAAGTAGGCGTTCCCAACTAAAAGCAACTGAAAACAGTCACAAACACAACTTCCCCCTATTAGCAATGCCCCCGAAGAGATAAAAAAAGTCGCGCTAACCGCGATTATCACTGAAATTTAACACCTGCTAAAAACTTGACTTAACCATTCTTGTCAATGGGAGGTGGATTGTAAGGTTAAGTCCTCACCTGCCTATTAGCAAGCTTTTCATTAGCGCACTGATTTTATCGCTGGATTACTCGCGCTATTGCTGGGTTTCGCCGCTATCGCTGGATTTTTTATCGCCTTGGAGATAAGCGTTGATAATAACGCGTTATCTCCGCGATGAAATCCTGCGATAGCCGGCGATAAAAAAAAATTATCGCAAATACTAGGTAATATGCCCCCTGGTGTGGCTGACTATGATCACGGCAGTGAACCTGCCATCGGGGAAACTGCCAAAGTCCATGCTAACACATGACCATGGTGCAGTGCAGGCTTCCTCTGTGATTACTGGTGCATTCGGAGTGTGCCCACTTGTGATGGTGCATGAGTGGCATTTACGGACCTGTTCGTTGACCCACTTGTCTATCCCTGGGAACCACACTTTGTCTCTGAGGCGTGCCTTTGTTTTTGCAATCCCCTGGCATCCCTAGTGCGCCATTTCGACCACCCTGGTCCATAAGCTTTGAGGCATCACTATTTGGCATCCTTGTAGCAGGATTCTGGTGCTGCTTGTGCTGAGTTCCTTGCACACTCTCCATAATTGGCTTCTTGCTGATTGTTTGTTAGTTGTGAGTGTTCTTGCACCATCTAAGAAATTCTACCACCGTCGTCTGTGCAACGCTTCCTTGGCTTTGGCAATGCTGATGTCTCTTTCGGTGGCTTCACAGATTTCACCCAGTGATAGGGATTTTGGGCATGACTTGTGCATTAACATCTGTATGAACTCTTCGGGCCCTTCATCCATCTCTGGGGTGTTGCTTTTGACTAGTGCTGCTGTTGGGAGTCAGGACAGATAGTCCGCTAGGATGTTTATGCCTGGCCGGTATGTGATCTCAAAGGAGTAAGGTTGGAGCTGCACATCCCATCGTTTGTTATGAGGTGGCCCATTCCTGGCAGTACTGGTGAAGAGAGCGACTAGACGCTTGTGGTCAGTCATGGCGTGAAAATTCTTCCCACAGAGATGTAGGTGGAAGTGCCGAAATGTCCATCGGATCATCAGTGCTTCTCTCTCAACTTGGGCATAGCGCATCTCAGTGTCGGTGAGTGCACTGCTCATGTATGCGATGGGGAGCCAGGAGCCTTCTTCCTCTTCTTGCAGCAGGACTGCACCGAGGCCCACCGGGCTGGCATCCACAACTAGTTCTGTCATGCACCGGGGGTCGAAATAGGCCATTGTTGCGTCTGCTAGGAGGGCTTCTTTTGCCTTCTTGAAGGCCTGTTCTGCCAGCTGTCCCAGTCCCAGAGGCGATTGTGTTTGGTCAGGGCATGGAGCAGTTCTGATAGGGTGGCCAGATTGGGGATGACCGCCCACAAAAGTTTGCCATGCCTAGGAAGCTTCTGACTTCAGACACATTCTGTGGGAAGGCTGCCGTCCTGATTGTATCCACCTTCTTTGGGTTGACTTGTAGTCCTTCGCTGGAGAAGTGATAGCCAAAGAACTCGACTGAGTTAGTATAAAAGGAACACTTTTTTCTGTGAAGGGTGGTTCCGCTATCTGCTAGTCTCTCCAGCATGGCTTAGTCGTGTGTAGTGGTCTTCCGAAGTATCTGAGTAGATTAGATTATCATCCCTCACATTGATTACGCCCATTAGTACGATTGTGTTTTGCTGTTGACGTTTTGGAAGACTTCGGGTGCAGACAATATCCCAAAGTTGAGGCGTTAGTACCTGTGGAGTCCAATGTGGGTTGAGAAGGTAGTGATGTACCAACTCACTTCATCAAGCTCCAGCTGGTGGTAGCCGGCATTCAGGTCTATTTTGGAGAACCAGCGAGCTCAGTTGAGATCTGAAGTATCTTATCAATGGTGAGGGTGATGTGTCGCTCATACTGAATTGCTTTGTGTGGTAGCCTCATGTCCATGCACAACTGGATGGCACATGGTTGTTTGGGCTTGTGGGCGATGACCTGGTGTGACAGCCTAGCTGTGGGTCCAGTCACTCTCTTGATGACCCCTAGCTGTTCGAGCTTCTACTCCCTCAACTCTTTTTCTAACAGCGGGAGTAGATGAAAGGGCACACTTCTGTGCCTAAGGGCCGTGGGTCAGAGAGTTTCATCAATGTGCAGCTTGACTTTCAGGCCCTTGAGGCTCCCCAGTCTTTGAAACAATTGAGGGAGCTCCTCGAGGATGCTCTCTGCATGAGAGTCATGTACTTGGCGGGTGAAGAACACTAGCCCGAGGACCTCCGCTGTGTGGCATCTGAGGAGGGTGCCGGTTCTATCTTTGGTCACGTGGAATTTGACTTGCATGGCCTGACCCTGACTGACTACTGTTTCGCTGATCACTCATCTCAGGAGTAGGGTTGTGGTCCATCTGTACATATAGATTCTGGCCTTGGGTGTAATTTGTGGGCGTGGTGAAAGCTTGTTGAATTGGGTAGTGTACTTCACATTCACAGGTGCTCCCGTGTCTATGAGGGTGGTGATTTCTACTTTTCCGATGAGTATCTTGCACATTGGAGTTGAACTTTTTCAGTGATTAATTATCCCTGACTGTGAAGGATACTGTAAAGATTTTGTCATGGTCATCGTCTTCGGGTCGGCATATGGGCCATGAGTACTGCGAGAGATGCTCGCTTTCATCCTCGTGCAGGGAGAGGTGGTGGAGAGTGGGACGTCCTCTCCCTCAGCGTCCTGAGCTGTTGGTCGGATTGCCATTATGGTATACTTTGGCAAAGTGGTTCATGCGGCTGCATTTTGAGCAGGATTGTCCTGGGGCTGGACATGTTATTGGTGTCCAGTGTCATGCCACAGTTCCCGCACCCTCTTTCGCTCTGCCTCGCAGGGAGGGAAGTGCACTGATGGGTGGGGCGGCGCTGAATTGCGTCTACTTGCTCTTCTTTGATTTTGATTTGTTGCGTGTTTGGAGACAGGGTCACACTCTATGTCAGCGCACCCTCAATGTCTTCAGCCCTGGCATCAGCCAGTTCGTGTGACCTGTTGAGCATTAGGATTTCATTGAGGGAGATTCCTAGCTGGCGAACGGTCAACTTGTGCAAGTTGGATGAGCGACAGCCTTGGATTATTTGTGCTCTGATTTCATTGGGTTAATTTATGCCAGTGCATCTGCTTGGAAGATTGTACAGGTGCTCGTAGAAAACATCTACGGACTCTCTGTCTGGTGAGATTGCCGTAGCTTGAATATCTCATAATCTGGGTTAAGGCGGGAGTCGAAATGCCCATTTAGGGATTTCACTGCTGCATTGAAATTGTCATCCTCCCCAGTGTTGGGAAGGTGCTCGAATAGTTTGCACAGTTCTGCACCACCCACATAGAGTGTCATGGACTTTTTTGCTGCGCCGTCAGATTTGTGGGGGGCGCAAAAATAGTGTTGGAGGCTTCCGATCCACTGGTGCCATCTCGTTGCGGCAGTGGCTGGGTCGACCCACTGGCTGAATGGTGGCAGTGGTGCTACAGATGCTTGTGCACCTCACTGCGGTGCGTCTTGCGGTTCGGCTGACATGTGCCCTTCTTGTGCACTGCAACATGCAACAGTGCTAGGGTATGCACAGTTATGATGGCACGTAGGTCTTGTGAGTATTCTGCGTCAGGTACAGTTATTTGTAATTTCCACTTCTGCTCACAGGATGCTGCCTGCCCCTGGTGAGTGCACACGCCTCGTACAGCGCACAGGAGATTTTGTTCAGTGGACATGGCGACAGGGTCTTATTATTCACAGATCGGCCCTGGCAAAGGCAGGGGGGTGTGGGACTGGTCACACAGTGCCCTGGCATGGCTGCAGGGAACATAGCAGGAGTCTGCTTGGGTGATAATGAAGCACGAGAAACCATTTGCAGGGGCCCAAGCTGAGTGGGCACTCTGGGATAAGGCAGGCCAGTACTTCATCTCCGGTCCAGGCCGGTGCCGGAGCCCACATGTTGTCCTAAGGCTGCAGTCAGTGCTTTAAATGGGAAAAAAATAGTGCAGGTACTCATTTAAATGGGGCGGGACTAAGAGCAAGACATGCTGATACTTATGGACTTCAGTACTAGTTGCAGCACATACCAAAACACATGAGAAATACGTTTCTATAAACAAAACAGGTTAACTCCTAACACAAAACGAAAGCCAAACGCTGTGATGTTTTAACATTTCCTTGTTTTATAATATTTAAAGTTTCCATACTGTTATTTGCTGTTGCTTGGCACAATACTATATATTCTCGGGTGCGCACACACACACACACAGAAAGAAAGAAACAAGCAGACGTGCACACACAAAGCATTCCTCACATTTCCTTTCATATACCTCCCAAGAGTGTCTCGAATCTCCCCCCTTCTCTCACTTTTTACTCTCACAAAAACCGCCTACAGGCAAACAGACAAACATAAGCAGACACTCACGCAAAAGAATCAGGAAAGATTAAAGCCATTTTAACCTCGTTACCTTCTTTGGCTTTCTTAATTGCGCTGTCACCTGCCTGCCTCGAACCTGTGTTTGCAACACAGCATGATGGTGAACACCAGACGTTATGCAATGAGCCCACGCTGAATAGTTCAGCGGGGGCTCAGCTGCCGAGTCACGGCTACAGAAGTACCTTGGCTGTCAGACAGGTCACCAGCACTAGCAGCCAATGCGCCTACCGTTTATGAGTACCGGTACTCTCCTTGGCAGCAGAGAAGTGCCGGTACTCAGAGTGATAAAAATAAGAAGTGCCGGTACTCAGTACCTGTGAGTACCGGCCCATTTAAAGCACTGGCTGCAGTGCTATAGGTGGCTGCTACGTGGCACTGCAACCTTGTGGCAGTGCGAGGTGTGGAGAGAGAGATTGTGTGCTCTGCTTGCCGCAGAGAGGCCTTGTAGCGGGAGATGTCGGGCACAGGAGTGGAGGTAAGGAGCAGGCCACCAACCTTCCAGGCGCGGACAGGACTTCTGGAAGCACTGATGGGCACTGCACTCCCTACGGGGAGCGCTGCAGACTGGGGTGCGTCAGCATTCCAGCAGGTGCTGCAGAGTAAGGCAAAGCACCGGTGGGGTGGGAGTGTGCCGCTCACGTGGAGTACAGACCGGCCTCGTTGCCAATGTAAGGTCCGCCCTCTCCTTGTCTCATAGGCTGCACCTTTGGAATAACAACACGTACACACACAGTATTACTGGGGGTCGCCAAGTGAAGCACGAGTGTTCACTCCACTTTTATTTATGCCCTCTGGCCCCATCGGCCTACTGGTCGTGTAGGTGCAACATTGTTCCATAGAGGCCGGGTGGCACATGGATGTGTGCTTGCATTATTCGTGTTTTCTCTTTATATAAACTTTTTAGAGAGGCTTTAGGTGGTCGATAGTCAGGATATACTACAGATGGGTGCCCACCCAATCCCAGGTTTGCTGTACACGGATGATGCTGTTCTGATGACAAGAACTGCCAATGGGCTTCAGATCTACTTGGTTCCTTTACTATTTTTATGGACTAATTGGACCTTAAAATGAATCTAATTAAATAATGTACTATAATTTATGGGCCTAAGTCTGTGAGAACGCATCCCTATACCGTTTATGGTGCACAGATTAGTGGGGATGCACATAGATTCTGCTCTTAATTGGATGCGCTTGCGTTCGTTAGGAAGCAGCAATTTGATAAGGCCATAGAAACAGTAAGCAGTTTTTAGATTTGCAAGTAAGTTGTGGATGACACCCCTAAGTAAGATGAGCACTGTACACAGAAGCACGTGTGTATCTGTGGCCGGATACAGCACGGGTCTGTGGAGTTATATTCAATGCTTTAAATGGGGAGGCACTGTCTGATACTGAGGACCTGCACTTCTTTATTTTGAAAGGGAGAGTACCTGCACTTCTCACCACTGCTACAATACAGTTAATAGGAGAGTGCAGTCTCTTCTCAGGTGCAAACAGGAGAAATATGCCGAGTGCCTTTGTTTCTTGTCTCACATGGCACCAAGACGCCTCCGGGTATTCGTTTGCGCTTAACAAATAATCTCATTCATTAATTCATACTCTAAATAATGATCACCTTCACTTCTGTGTTTCTATTTAAAGCACTGGTTATGTTGATGCAGAAAATCTTCAGAGGCTGGGCATCGCTTACTTTGAGGGTATGATCAAACTCTAGCTTAATCTGTTTATCCTGCTGTGGCATTCGATTTAGTCAAAACCAGAGGGAATTTTTAATCAAATGATACTTTGCGATTGTTTCTCTCTCTCGAGTATGCCTCACGTGTCCCTGGCTATGTTATATAGAAAGTGTGTGTGGGAGTTTTGGGCAAAACGGAGTTCTTTGGTTTGCCAGACTCCAACAACTCTCTTACCAAAAGGTAATATTAAGGGGCATATTTATGAACCCCTTGCTCCGCCAGAGTGTCACTTTTTGTGATGCTCCGGCAGTGTAAACTACAAAATCTTAGTTATGGGATCATGAAAATCCATTTTGCATGGTTTTGAATGGCCTCATAAATATGGAGTAAGGCAAGGCAGCGGAAATCGCTGCGTTGCCTTACTCTGCGATAGGGAGGCGTTCCATGGGCATTGTGGTGGGTGTCCCCACGCAGCACCCATGGATTTTGACTAAGGGTGGGCGGAGCTGGCGTAGTGCCTCTACGCGGATCTTCACGGAGTTTGAAAAAACTCTGTGGAGCTCCGCTCCGCTCCCTCCTCCCAAATTATTTAAAAATGAAAAAGAAGGCACTTACCTGCGTGTCTGCCGCCTCCCATGCATGGCCGCTCTCCTTCCTGCTCCTCACGTCCTTCTTCAATGAAAGAAACTCCTACGTTGTACGTCTTGACGTACAACGTAGAGTTTTTTATTGAAGAAGGACGCGAGGAGCAGGAAGGAGAGCGGCCAGGCAGGGGAGGCGGCAGGCACGCAGGTAAGTGCCTTCTTTTTTCATTTTTAAATAATTTTGGAGGGAGCGGCTAACTCCGCTCCGCCACAAAGGCGGAGTTTTGCCTAACTCCGCGTTCGCAATGGAGCTCGGAGTAGGCAAATCTCCGCAAACTCCGCTGGTGGAGCGGAGTTACCCACCCAGGGTTAATTTTGACACTTCCCCAGATTCACAAAACCATGTAAACCTGGGGAAGCGCCAAAATGTATGCCTCCCTAGGTGAGGCACAACGAGGAGAAATAACTTTATTTCTCCTCGTTTTTTCGTCTTTCCATGTGTGCTGCTTTCTGCAGCACACATGGAAAGAGGAAAAAGTCTCAAAGGATTGTTTTTGGTTCCCCCTTCCTACACGAAAACAATCCAGCCGACAACACAGGCTCCCTTGCACCAAGGTCAAGGGTGCCTGCGTTGATGGTAGGCTGCGGAAACGGAACCAGCGCAGGGGGAACGGACAGAAATGTTCCGTATTTGAAAAATACGGTGCATTCCTGCCCTTTCTCTTTAATGTCCCTATATTTTGGTTTTTATCTTGAGTCTCAGTTGCTTCTGTCCAACATTCAGTAATTGTATTGCGCATGATGCTATTTTAATAATGAATTGATTTTTATACTGTATTGTATGTGATTTACTGTTATGATATATTTTGTGTTTCTTTGTTAGCGGAATAAAGATTTTACTGATTTATTGTGTTGAAGGTGAACGAATCTTCATATTGACAATTATTTCAAAAGTTACTTTGCGGTTCCTGCACACTTGCCAATCAGAAAAACCTCAAAAAGCCCTAAACAACAAAACAATACAGAGTCCAGACCTCTGCCCATTTCTATGACACATATCACCATCCACAGACGTCCAAACAGGCACTGCAAGGAATATTTGAAGCTCAAAGGAAAACAAGCTTATGGATACCAAGGCCAGTCACCTGCTGCCACCTAGTGGTCTTCAAGGCAGCTCAATGCAAAACAACAGACTTATTTTCATTGTAAGAATCGAAGGTAGGTAAGGTAGCTGCACTGTGCAGGAATTGAGGGGCATATTATCAAGAACGGCGATAAAATTATCGCCGCTTTAACTGAATTCCAATAGAAGCCCAGGTTAGATGTGCAGGACATCTAACCTGGGCTTCTATTGGAATTCCATAACGCATATTAGCAAGCCCATTATCGCCGTTTTAGCGGCAGTTTCCTGCCGCTAAAACGGCGATAATTTTAACGTGGGTCTTGCTAATATGCCCCATTATTTTTATTCTAGACTACACTTTCTAATCAATCAATCAGGGAATTGTAAGCGCGCTACTCACCCGTGAGGGTCTCAAGGCGCTGAGGGGGGGTCCGCAGATCTGTTTAGCCGAAGAGCCAGGTCTTGAGGGTCTTCCTGAAGGTGTTCAGGGAGGGGGCGCGTCTGATGTCTGCCGGTAGCTCGTTCCAGGTCTTGGCTGCAATGTGAGAGAAGGATCTTCCGCCTGCTCTGGCTCTGTGGATGCGCGGGGTTTCGGCCAGTGCGAGGTTGGAAGATCGGAGGTTTCTTTTGGGTACGTGGAAGTTGATTCTGTCGTTGAGGTATTTGGGTCCGTTGTTGTGTAGGCATTTGTAGGCGTGAGTGAGGATTTTGAAAGTGACTCTTTTCTCCACGGGGAGCCAGTGGAGACTTCGTAGGTGTTGGCTGATGTGTTCGTGTCGGGGGATACCGAGGACGAGTCTGGCGGCGGTGTTCTGTACTGTCTGGAGTTTGCGGAGTAGGGACTTGTTGATGCCAGAGTAGAGTGCATTTCCATAGTCCAGTCTGCTGGTGATGAGTGCGTGGGTGACTGTCTTCCTTGACTCAGGGGGGATCCACTTGAAGGTCTTGCGGAGGATGCGGAGGGTGTTGAAGCAGCTGGAGGTGACGGCGTTGACCTGTCGGTTCATGGAGAGTGATGAGTCGAGTACGATGCCGAGGTTCTTGGCGTGGTCTGAGGGGGTAGGTGGGCTTCCAAGGGCGGTCGGCCACCAGGTGCTGTCCCATGCAGAAGGGGTGGTACCGAGGACGAGGACTTCTGTCTTCTCGGCATTGAGCTTCAGGCAGCTGTTGGTCATCCAGACTGCGACGTCTTGCATTCCTTTCTGGAAGTTGAGTTTGGCAGTGGTGGGGTCTTTGGTGAGGGAGAGGATGAGCTGGATGTCGTCGGCGTAGGATACGATGTTGAGGCCGTGTTGTCAGACGATGGCTGCGAGGGGGGCCATGTAAATGTTGAAGAGGGTGGGCTCAGTGATGAACCCTGTGGGACTCCGCAGGTGATTTTCGTGGGGTCGGAGAGGAAGGGTGGTAGTCTGATCCTTTGGCTTCTTCCGGTGAGGAATGATCGGATCCAGTCCAGGGCTGTTCCTTGTATGCCTGCGTCGTGTAGTCTGACGACTAGTGTGCGATGGGAGACGGTGTCGAAGGCCGCTGATAGGTCGAGTAGGATGAGGGCTGCGGAGAGGCCTTGGTCCAGGAGGGTGCGGATGTCGTCTGTGGCGGCGAGTAGGGCGGTCTCTGTGCTGTGGTTGCTTCGGAATCCGGATTGGGACGGGTCGAGGACGGCGTTCTCTTCAATGAATCGTGTCAGTTTCCTGTTGACTGTTTTCTCTGCAACTTTGGCTGCGAAGGGGAGGAGCGAGATGGGCCGATAGTTCTTGAGGTCGGTAGGGTCAGCTGTGGGCTTCTTGAGCAGGGGTCTGACTTCTGCGCGCTTCCAGTCGTCTGGGAAGGTGCCTATTTTGAAGGTGGTGTTGATGGTGCGTTGTAGTTTGGGTGCGATGGCGGCCACGCCTCTGTGGTAGATGTGAGGGGGGCAGGTGTCGGTGGGGGCCCCCGAGAGGGTGCTACAGATGCTTGTGCACCTCACTGCGGTGCGTCTTGCGGTTCGGCTGACATGTGCCCTTCTTGTGCACTGCAACATGCAACAGTGCTAGGGTATGCACAGTTATGATGGCACGTAGGTCTTGTGAGTATTCTGCGTCAGGTACAGTTATTTGTAATTTCCACTTCTGCTCACAGGATGCTGCCTGCCCCTGGTGAGTGCACACGCCCTCGTACAGCGCACAGGAGATTTTGTTCAGTGGACATGGCGACAGGGTCTTATTATTCACAGATCGGCCCTGGCAAAGGCAGGGGGGTGTGGGACTGGTCACACAGTGCCCTGGCATGGCTGCAGGGAACATAGCAGGAGTCTGCTTGGGTGATAATGAAGCACGAGAAACCATTTGCAGGGGCCCAAGCTGAGTGGGCACTCTGGGATAAGGCAGGCCAGTACTTCATCTCCGGTCCAGGCCGGTGCCGGAGCCCACATGTTGTCCTAAGGCTGCAGTCAGTGCTTTAAATGGGAAAAAAATAGTGCAGGTACTCATTTAAATGGGGCGGGACTAAGAGCAAGACATGCTGATACTTATGGACTTCAGTACTAGTTGCAGCACATACCAAAACACATGAGAAATACGTTTCTATAAACAAAACAGGTTAACTCCTAACACAAAACGAAAGCCAAACGCTGTGATGTTTTAACATTTCCTTGTTTTATAATATTTAAAGTTTCCATACTGTTATTTGCTGTTGCTTGGCACAATACTATATATTCTCGGGTGCGCACACACACACACACAGAAAGAAAGAAACAAGCAGACGTGCACACACAAAGCATTCCTCACATTTCCTTTCATATACCTCCCAAGAGTGTCTCGAATCTCCCCCCCCCCCCCTCTTCTCTCACTTTTTTACTCTCACAAAAACCGCCCACAGGCAAACAGACAAACATAAGCAGACACTCACGCAAAAGAATCAGGAAAGATTAAAGCCATTTTAACCTCGTTACCTTCTTTGGCTTTCTTAATTGCGCTGTCACCTGCCTGCCTCGAACCTGTGTTTGCAACACAGCATGATGGTGAACACCAGACGTTATGCAATGAGCCCACGCTGAATAGTTCAGCGGGGGCTCAGCTGCCGAGTCACGGCTACAGAAGTACCTTGGCTGTCAGACAGGTCACCAGCACTAGCAGCCAATGCGCCTACCGTTTATGAGTACCGGTACTCTCCTTGGCAGCAGAGAAGTGCCGGTACTCAGAGTGATAAAAATAAGAAGTGCCGGTACTCAGTACCTGTGAGTACCGGCCCATTTAAAGCACTGGCTGCAGTGCTATAGGTGGCTGCTACGTGGCACTGCAACCTTGTGGCAGTGCGAGGTGTGGAGAGAGAGATTGTGTGCTCTGCTTGCCGCAGAGAGGCCTTGTAGCGGGAGATGTCGGGCACAGGAGTGGAGGTAAGGAGCAGGCCACCAACCTTCCAGGCGCGGACAGGACTTCTGGAAGCACTGATGGGCACTGCACTCCCTACGGGGAGCGCTGCAGACTGGGGTGCGTCAGCATTCCAGCAGGTGCTGCAGAGTAAGGCAAAGCACCGGTGGGGTGGGAGTGTGCCGCTCACGTGGAGTACAGACCGGCCTCGTTGCCAATGTAAGGTCCGCCCTCTCCTTGTCTCATAGGCTGCACCTTTGGCAATAACAACACGTACACACACAGTATTACTGGGGGTCGCCAAGTGAAGCACGAGTGTTCACTCCACTTTTATTTATGCCCTCTGGCCCCATCGGCCTACTGGTCGTGTAGGTGCAACATTGTTCCATAGAGGCCGGGTGGCACATGGATGTGTGCTTGCATTATTCGTGTTTTCTCTTTATATAAACTTTTTAGAGAGGCTTTAGGTGGTCGATAGTCAGGATATACTACAGATGGGTGCCCACCCAATCCCAGGTTTGCTGTACACGGATGATGCTGTTCTGATGACAAGAACTGCCAATGGGCTTCAGATCTACTTGGTTCCTTTACTATTTTTATGGACTAATTGGACCTTAAAATGAATCTAATTAAATAATGTACTATAATTTATGGGCCTAAGTCTGTGAGAACGCATCCCTATACCGTTTATGGTGCACAGATTAGTGGGGATGCACATAGATTCTGCTCTTAATTGGATGCGCTTGCGTTCGTTAGGAAGCAGCAATTTGATAAGGCCATAGAAACAGTAAGCAGTTTTTAGATTTGCAAGTAAGTTGTGGATGACACCCCTAAGTAAGATGAGCACTGTACACAGAAGCACGTGTGTTTCTGTGGCCGGATACAGCACGGGTCTGTGGAGTTATATTCAATGCTTTAAATGGGGAGGCACTGTCTGATACTGAGGACCTGCACTTCTTTATTTTGAAAGGGAGAGTACCTGCACTTCTCACCACTGCTACAATACAGTTAATAGGAGAGTGCAGTCTCTTCTCAGGTGCAAACAGGAGAAATATGCCGAGTGCCTTTGTTTCTTGTCTCACATGGCACCAAGACGCCTCCGGGTATTCGTTTGCGCTTAACAAATAATCTCATTCATTAATTCATACTCTAAATAATGATCACCTTCACTTCTGTGTTTCTATTTAAAGCACTGGTTATGTTGATGCAGAAAATCTTCAGAGGCTGGGCATCGCTTACTTTGAGGGTATGATCAAACTCTAGCTTAATCTGTTTATCCTGCTGTGGCATTCGATTTAGACAAAACCAGAGGGAATTTTTAATCAAATGATACTTTGCGATTGTCTCTCTCTCTCGAGTATGCCTCACGTGTCCCTGGCTATGTTATATAGAAAGTGTGTGTGGGAGTTTTGGGCAAAACGGAGTTCTTTGGTTTGCCAGACTCCAACAACTCTCTTACCAAAAGGTAATATTAAGGGGCATATTTATGAACCCCTTGCTCCGCCAGAGTGTCACTTTTTGTGATGCTCCGGCAGTGTAAACTACAAAATCTTAGTTATGGGATCATGAAAATCCATTTTGCATGGTTTTGAATGGCCTCATAAATATGGAGTAAGGCAAGGCAGCGGAAATCGCTGCGTTGCCTTACTCTGCGATAGGGAGGCGTTCCATGGGCATTGTGGTGGGTGTCCCCACGCAGCACCCATGGATTTTGACTAAGGGTGGGCGGAGCTGGCGTAGTGCCTCTACGCGGATCTTCACGGAGTTTGAAAAAAACTCTGTGGAGCTCCGCTCCGCTCCCTCCCCCTCCCAAATTATTTAAAAATGAAAAAAGAAGGCACTTACCTGCGTGTCTGCCGCCTCCCATGCATGGCCGCTCTCCTTCCTGCTCCTCACGTCCTTCTTCAATGAAAGAAACTCCTACGTTGTACGTCTTGACGTACAACGTAGAGTTTTTTTTTATTGAAGAAGGACGCGAGGAGCAGGAAGGAGAGCGGCCAGGCAGGGGAGGCGGCAGGCACGCAGGTAAGTGCCTTCTTTTTTCATTTTTAAATAATTTTGGAGGGAGCGGCTAACTCCGCTCCGCCACAAAGGTGGAGTTTTGCCTAACTCCGCGTTCGCAATGGAGCTCGGAGTAGGCAAATCTCCGCAAACTCCGCTGGTGGAGCGGAGTTACCCACCCAGGGTTAATTTTGACACTTCCCCAGATTCACAAAACCATGTAAACCTGGGGAAGCGCCAAAATGTATGCCTCCCTAGGTGAGGCACAACGAGGAGAAATAACTTTATTTCTCCTCGTTTTTTCGTCTTTCCATGTGTGCTGCTTTCTGCAGCACACATGGAAAGAGGAAAAAGTCTCAAAGGATTGTTTTTGGTTCCCCCTTCCTACACGAAAACAATCCAGCCGACAACACAGGCTCCCTTGCACCAAGGTCAAGGGTGCCTGCGTTGATGGTAGGCTGCGGAAACGGAACCAGCGCAGGGGGAACGGACAGAAATGCTCCGTATTTGAAAAATACGGTGCATTCCTGCCCTTTCTCTTTAATGTCCCTATATTTTGGTTTTTATCTTGAGTCTCAGTTGCTTCTGTCCAACATTCAGTGATTGTATTGCGCATGATGCTATTTTAATAATGAATTGATTTTTATACTGTATTGTATGTGATTTACTGTTATGATATATTTTGTGTTTCTTTGTTAGCGGAATAAAGATTTTACTGATTTATTGTGTTGAAGGTGAACGAATCTTCATATTGACAATTATTTCAAAAGTTACTTTGCGGTTCCTGCACACTTGCCAATCAGAAAAACCTCAAAAAGCCCTAAACAACAAAACAATACAGAGTCCAGACCTCTGCCCATTTCTATGACACATATCACCATCCACAGACGTCCAAACAGGCACTGCAAGGAATATTTGAAGCTCAAAGGAAAACAAGCTTATGGATACCAAGGCCAGTCACCTGCTGCCACCTAGTGGTCTTCAAGGCAGCTCAATGCAAAACAACAGACTTATTTTCATTGTAAGAATCGAAGGTAGGTAAGGTAGCTGCACTGTGCAGGAATTGAGGGGCATATTATCAAGAACGGCGATAAAATTATCGCCGCTTTAACTGAATTCAATAGAAGCCCAGGTTAGATGTGCAGGACATCTAACCTGGGCTTCTATTGAATTCCATAACGCATATTAGCAAGCCCATTATCGCCGTTTTAGCGGCAGTTTCCTGCCGCTAAAACGGCGATAATTTTAACGTGGGTCTTGCTAATATGCCCCATTATTTTTATTCTAGACTACACTTTCTAATCAATCAATCAGGGAATTGTAAGCGCGCTACTCACCCGTGAGGGTCTCAAGGCGCTGAGGGGGGGGGGTCCGCAGATCTGTTTAGCCGAAGAGCCAGGTCTTGAGGGTCTTCCTGAAGGTGTTCAGGGAGGGGCGCGTCTGATGTCTGCCGGTAGCTCGTTCCAGGTCTTGGCTGCAATGTGAGAGAAGGATCTTCCGCCTGCTCTGGCTCTGTGGATGCGCGGGGTTTCGGCCAGTGCGAGGTTGGAAGATCGGAGGTTTCTTTTGGGTACGTGGAAGTTGATTCTGTCGTTGAGGTATTTGGGTCCGTTGTTGTGTAGGCATTTGTAGGCGTGAGTGAGGATTTTGAAAGTGACTCTTTTCTCCACGGGGAGCCAGTGGAGACTTCGTAGGTGTTGGCTGATGTGTTCGTGTCGGGGGATACCGAGGACGAGTCTGGCGGCGGTGTTCTGTACTGTCTGGAGTTTGCGGAGTAGGGACTTGTTGATGCCAGAGTAGAGTGCGTTTCCATAGTCCAGTCTGCTGGTGATGAGTGCGTGGGTGACTGTCTTCCTTGACTCAGGGGGGATCCACTTGAAGGTCTTGCGGAGGATGCGGAGGGTGTTGAAGCAGCTGGAGGTGACGGCGTTGACCTGTCGGTTCATGGAGAGTGATGAGTCGAGTACGATGCCGAGGTTCTTGGCGTGGTCTGAGGGGGTAGGTGGGCTTCCAAGGGCGGTCGGCCACCAGGTGCTGTCCCATGCAGAAGGGGTGGTACCGAGGACGAGGACTTCTGTCTTCTCGGCATTGAGCTTCAGGCAGCTGTTGGTCATCCAGACTGCGACGTCTTGCATTCCTTTCTGGAAGTTGAGTTTGGCAGTGGTGGAGTCTTTGGTGAGGGAGAGGATGAGCTGGGTGTCGTCGGCGTAGGATACGATGTTGAGGCCGTGTTGTCAGACGATGGCTGCGAGGGGGGCCATGTAAATGTTGAAGAGGGTGGGCTCAGTGATGAACCCTGTGGGATTCCGCAGGTGATTTTCGTGGGGTCGGAGAGGAAGGGTGGGAGTCTGATCCTTTGGCTTCTTCCGGTGAGGAATGATCGGATCCAGTCCAGGGCTGTTCCTTGTATGCCTGCGTCGTGTAGTCTGACGACTAGTGTGCGATGGGAGACGGTGTCGAAGGCCGCTGATAGGTCGAGTAGGATGAGGGCTGCGGAGTGGCCTTGGTCCAGGAGGGTGCGGATGTCGTCTGTGGCGGCGAGTAGGGCGGTCTCTGTGCTGTGGTTGCTTCGGAATCCGGATTGAGACGGGTCGAGGACGGCGTTCTCTTCAATGAATCGTGTCAGTTTCCTGTTGACTGTTTTCTCTGCAACTTTGGAGGCGAAGGGGAGGAGCGAGATGGGCCGATAGTTCTTGAGGTCGGTAGGGTCAGCTGTGGGCTTCTTGAGCAGGGGTCTGACTTCTGCGCGCTTCCAGTCGTCTGGGAAGGTGCCTATTTTGAAGGTGGTGTTGATGGTGCGTTGTAGTTTGGGTGCGATGGCGGCCACGCCTCTGTGGTAGATGTGAGGGGGGCAGGTGTCGGTGGGGGCCCCCGAGAGGATGCTTTTCATGGTCGAGGCGGTGTCTTCGGCCGTGATCGGTGTCCAGTTGGACATGGTGGGCTGGCTGGTGTTTCTGGGGTGCGGGGGGCCGTCTGTGGCGCCTGGTGGATGGTCGATGAAGTTGTCGTAGAGGTTTTTGATCTTGAGGTGGAAATAGGTTCCAAGCTTGTCGCAGAGGTCTTGGGATGGGGTGATGTCTGTGGCTTCGCTGCGTGGGTTGGTGAATTCTTGAATGACACTGAAAAGTTCCTTGGAGTTGGTGGAGTTGGCCAGGATTTTGTTGTGGATGAAGTTCCTTTTGGTGGCTCTGATCTGGTTGTGGTAGTCCGTCATGGCGTCCTTGTAGGTGGTGTGGTTTTCGGTTGTCTTGGTGTTTCTCCAGTTCTATTCCAGGCGTCTGCAGGTGCGTCTGGCTTCTTGGAGAGTGGTTGTGAACCAGGCGGCTTTCCTGGGGCGTTGTCTGTCAGGGTTGCGTAGAGGGGCGAGCTCATCTGCGCAGTTGGAGATCCAGGTGTGGAGTTCCCTGGCTGCGTCGTTTGCGCTGTTTGCGTCGGGTGCCCAGGTGTGGTTGTCTCGGCTGAGGGTGGAGTTAAGTTGCTCGTCGGTAACCTTGCTCCAGTTCCTTCGTGGTGGGCGTGGGGCTGGTTTGGGTGCCTTGGGTTTGTTGATGGCGAAGTGTACGCAGTGGTGGTCGGTCCATGGCGGCTGCGTTGTGTGGCTGAAATGGACGCTGTTTCCTGCCGCGAAGATGGGGTCGAGGGTGTGTCCTTCTCTGTGGGTCGGTGTGTTGATGAGTTGTTTAAGTCCGATGCTGGCGAGGTTGTCATGAAGGATAGTGGAGTTGGGGTCACTGGGGTTGTCGGGGTGGAAGTTCAGGTCTCCAATGAGTATGTAGTTTGTTGAGGCGATCGCGTGGGGTGCGATGAAGTCGGTGATGGTGGTGGCAAAGGGTGTTCGGGGGCCGGGGGGTCTGTAGACGAGGGTTCCTCGGAGTGTGTTTTTGGGGGTGGTCTGGATCTTGAAGTGCAGGTGCTCGGCGGAGGGGAAGGTTTCGCTGGAGGTGGTGAGGCGGAGGGTGCTCTTGTGGGTGATGGCGAGGCCCCCTCCTGGGTGGTCTTTCCTCTGGATCTTGTATCCGTCTGGGATGGCGGTGCTGATGTCGGGGGCGGAGGATGCGTTGGTCCAGGTCTCTGTGAAGAAGGCGATGTCGGGCGAAAGAGAGTCGAGCAGGTTCCAGATTTCCATGGCGTGTTTGTGTACGGAGTGTACGTTGAGGAGGATGCATTTTAGGGTGTCGCCGGTGCTAACGTCGGCGGTGTTGGAGGCCGGGGTGGCGGTGAGGGTCTGGCGGCAGTGGAGGCAGGAGAACTGGCCGTGGGTCGTGTTCGGCGAGGCCTGTTGGCATTCTCTAAGTCTTCCAGGGTTAAGTGCGAGGAGGGTGGTGGTGTCGTAGCGATGGGTAGTGGGAGGTCCAGGGTTCCTGGCGCTGGCCGCGGTCGGGTCGCGGGTGGGCGCAGATGGGCTTGCCTTTGGCGCGCCTTGGGCTCGCCACCAGCGCGACCGCGCAGCGGCTGCCATTAAGTAGGGGAGGTGGGAGGGAGGAGAGGCTGGGAGGCGGGAGCAGGGGAATTCCGGGGGGGAATTCCAGGGGGAAATTCCGGAGGGGAAATTCCGGGGGGGAGGGGCAGCAGCGGCGAAAGGCAAAAGGAACAGGTAGGCACGAGAAAATAAAAACAGTGGTGGAATTAGAGCAAGACACAGATGGGCACAATAACAGTGGCACAACAGGGAAAAAATTAAGAAGAAAAAAAAAGCGGCTGAGAGGGTTACGGTGGTTGGAGGCAGTCTGGTCCCAGTTGGAGCGGGCAGCAGCCTCGAACCTCCCAAGGCGGAGGTCGGGGTCTGGAGGCAAGAGACGGCACAGCGGAGCAGTGGGGAGAGAGTGGACCTAGACCGAGGGTCGGAGGTCTAAGAAAGTGGCTACAGGTCCGACTTTGTTCAGTAAATTAAACATAAAAAACCCACACCTCACCGGGGTGGTGAACATAGACGAAGCTTTACCACTGATCTAACATGTTAGCATTTTCTCACCATCTTATGAGGACCGGGAAAGTATTTTTTTCAAAAGGAATAGTCTGACTTGGTGCAATTTACGAAGAACACATCAAAAGTAAGACCTGTTTGAGGATGTGGTCCGTCGGCTAGACTGCCGACTTTGGTGGTGGAAACCAGGGTTCGAGCCTCGGGGTCGCGTCCACATCCTGTGATTCTGGGCAAATCACTTAATCTCCCCGTGCCTGAATGTGTAATGTAAATACGGTGCTCGTGTAAAGCGCTCCAATACCTTCGGGTCGAGTTCGCGCTATATAAATATGCAAAAAAAAAGCAGGTGCAAGGGTAAGAGGATGCTTTTTTATTAAGGGAAATAAACAATTTGACACTGAAACAGCGCCTTTCATATTGTCAGACCGTGCACAAATGATTAAGCGCCTCATTATGAAAAGTGGCGCATCGCTGGACAAAGACAGCGATGCGTCACTTTTCATTGCGCCTTCCTTAAGACACCATGGATGCACTGTATTTACAATACGGTGCTCTATGGCGCAAGGATTTACAGATACGTCAGGAATGCTGACGTATCTGGTGGTGCAAAAATGACGCATTGCTGGAGTGTGTCGGAAAACTGACGCAACTCCAGTAATGTGTCATAACCCATGGACGAGTCCATTGCGAAAAGACCTGCGTCAATCCTTATACTTGCTTGAAGTAGGCGTAAGGATATTTACGCAGTCAAGTCGTAGAAGTGGCATAGTGAAATCTCATAAATTTCACTGCGCCACTTCTACGAGGCTTTTTTACGGGGGAACGCCCACCCAGCAGACATTATACCTGACGCAGGTATAGCGCAGGCCTTTATAAAGTGATGCATCTGCCTGGATGAGTCACTTTGCAAATAGGGCGCAATGTGGCGCATTGATTACGCCACTGCAGAGTCACAAAAAAGTGACGCAATGGTGGCGCAAGCCCTTCATAAATAAGGGCCTAGATTTCCAAGTAGGAAAAGCAACAAGCTAAGGACAGACCGCGGGAAAAGGCAGCGGGTTAACAATTGGTTAGCCTTACATTGTGCTGCACATGAAAATATATGCAAGCCTTTCGGCTTATTGTGGAAATAAACTGAAACCCGTGGCTATTCCTATTGAGGCACAAGACTGGGTTCTCTATAGTTCAAATCTATTACACATAGGGTGCACGTTCCCTATTTGCGCCATGGAAAGGGAAAGTGCACCCTATTACATTGAATGTGCTGCTCCCATGGCAACTGCCAACTGCGAACTCATGCTGCCCCCAGGCAGCACATTCAAGTGAATTACAGAACAGCTTTGAAGAAGCTGCTCTGTATTTCACTGTGCAGACCGCAATCCGACTTCACTTTTAAGAGGGGAGAGAAATCCACTTGCAGGTGGGTGCAGTGTGGGACTGCACTCGTCTGCAAGGGATATGTCTCATTGTCCATAGGACCCCCTTGACCCTACCAGAGGGCTGTCATCAGGGGGTGCACTGACAGTGTATCGTTCCCGAGCAAGAGACAAGTAAGCAATCAAAATTATATCATTAGAACATCAGTCCAATAAGATGTCAATCCAAAGTATTATCAGATAATATTCTTCTTTATTTTCTCATTTCTCAAATTTTCTCATCCTGTTCATAACCGTGGATGTATTACACATTGGTTCATGATAACAGATTGGTGTAGATGGTATAACCAAGATGTAGCCTGTAGCCAACACGTGTTTCGTTTTGGGTCAATCGCCCAGCGACTTCCTCAGGGCAAACGTAATTTCTGACAACCAATTCACCACACCCCAGGTAAAACCTGTATGTGGTCTCATACAATATGGGTCTAAATATAACTGGTATCCTTCAAGGATCAGACGTACGTGTTTTGTAAATATCTCGATGGGACTTAAATTCTAGTCAGGGCGTTTGTAGATAAGAATATCAAGTTTCGGAGAGTACTCCCGTCGCCATCGTGGTTTCATCAGTAAGTGCGTGGGAACACCCACAGCAACACCCATGTCACGCCCCTTTCACGCAAAGTGTTGCGTGAGAAGGGGCCATATTAACAAGGAAAGGAAAAGCCACGCAGGGTGGCTTTACGTGTCCTTGTAAATATGTGGAAGGAGGTTGCGCCAGCGGTGCGTCACAAAAAGTGACGCACCGATGGCGCAAGGGGCTTGTAAATAAACCCCATAGTTTTTTCCTTTCAGTTTTAATTTGTTCATTTTTCCAAATATACATTTTTATGGTCTTTCTTTTCCGTCGTCTCACTTTTCATTTCTCTGCCCTTTTCCCTAATGTCTATCTCTTCCATATATTCCCTCTCTTTCTTCCTTTCCTGCTTGCAGTTACATTTCTCTACCTTTAGTTGATTTCGAGACTCTCTTTTCTCCTTACTCAACATTTTATATTCTCTGGTCTTCCCTTTCTTCCTTTTTTTCTTTTTCTTCTTACCCTGCATTCTTTTTCTCTAGATCTACCTTTTCTCTCTGCCGTCATTTGGAAGGTCTCTTTTCTTGCTTTCAGTTTTCCCATCTTCTGTTCCTTTACTTTCTCCCTCTCTGCCTTTCTTACTTCCTCTCTCTTTATCCTCTTTTTTTAAACTTTTTTTCAATTTGGTTCCATTTTCATCCGGTATATTTATTGAAGAGCATTCATAAGGCCCAATGTCCACCATACCAGTGCATTTCCATTCAATACACAATGTAGGTAGGGAAGCCATTACTCCAGGGGCCTTCAATGATGTAAAGGGAACGTAGGGATGATGTGATTACCATTGTAGCTATTTCATTATTCTCACACGGCGCCTTGTCACGCGCGTGCAGAAAGGAGCACGATTAGACCCTCCGTGGCTGTGGAAATCAGATCTTGCAATATGAAGATATGGCTCTCCATTCAGGGAATGGGAATTGCACTTGGTTAACGTAAACATGCTGTCACACATGAGGAAGCAGCAATCATTTAATGCAGGAGCTAAATAATGAATTTCATCTTACAAAATTGAATTACAAACCCCTCCGGTCTCACAACACATACCTATATCTGGCCTTTGAAACCCCTCTTGGATGCTGGTAATGCTGAGATTCTAGGATCAACTGCTTTCCTTAAGGGAATAGCTTCCACGCCAGCCATATGCAAGATAAAATACACCCGCCATACATTATAAGGATATTTCAAGTCACAGAGGAGTTTTATCGCTGCATAGCATAATGATCTGAAAACCTAGAACCTTTACATGATCACAGAACTCCACGGCTGCTTGAAATATATTTATTCTGCACAGTAGGCAGTATTGTTGTCTATATCTTACATAATCAGATCATCACTGTTCTCCCCGAGTCCCCTTATGACTTCTTTATTTCTTGCTCTCTCTCTGCAGGAGATTTTTCAGTTCGAGATGTGTTCAATAACTGTAGAATCTGCCCAGTGAAAATTAGAAGAGAGGCTCTCATTATGAGCCTTCTCTTTCATTGTGATATGTGGCACAGCTACTGTCACTGCACATATTGCAATTATGAGTTTTGCAATAAATATCAGCAGGTCAGACCTGGTACATGCAGAATTTGCAGCGGAAAGCACCAAATTCCGCTTGTAATTCCCTCAAAACATGTAACTGGATGGTATTTATCACACCTAATAAATTTCGAATCAGCGGAATTGGATTTTATCAGGTACAATTAATATCACACCAGTTATGGGGCAACTTGTAATGAGGGCCAGTGATACTCTGTTATCAATGTTTTAACCTGCACACATATTCCTTAAATAACTTTGGGGCATATTAGCAAGACCCACGTTAAAATTATCGCCGTTTTAGCGGCAGGAAACTGCCGCTAAAACGGCGATAATGGGCTTGCTAATATGCGTTATAGAATTCAATAGAAGCCCAGGTTAGATGTGCAGGACATCTAACCTGGGCTTCTATTGAATTCCATAACGCATATTAGCAAGCCCATTATCGCCGTTTTAGCGGCAGTTCCCTGCCGCTAAAACGGCGATAATTTTAACGTGGGTCTTGCTAATATGCCCCTTTATTGGCATTTTCATTAATATAAATACCGTCAGTGCAAAAAAAAAAAAAAATGCGCAGACTAGTCACAATCACACACCAAAACAGGAAGTGTAGACCAAATGTAGGAAGCCATTACAATCTAAAGCAGTGGTTCCCAAACTTTATCGACCAATGGCTTCCTTGACCTATTGGCCATGGCTCCCCACTATGTTACAGTTTTTTGGAGGGAGGGGGGATGTAAGCCCAGCCTCGGGAGTACTTCCATTTTCCTCCCTGAACATAATTGGGATGTAGCTGATGAAGGTGTTATAATCATATGCGCAGGATGTTTCATATTAGTAAGGCGGCGGCTCTCATAAAATATTACTAGTTACATTTCTTTGCCCACTCGTTTTTTTAGAGAACCCTCTCAAAGGTTTTTATCCCACTTAGGGGCATATTCACAAGGAGCTATCGCTGAATTAACGGCACTTTATCGCAGCCAAAGTCGTGATAAATTTACCTCACCATTCACAAGCCGGTGTTAACAGCCCACAGCACCAGTTTACCCGCGATAGCAGCCGCAAAAAACATCGCCACAGAGGACCCCCGCAAATATCGCTAAGGAGATGCAGAGTAGGCGTTCCCGTGACAAAAGCCGAGACAACATCACACCTCAACATTCACAACGACCAGCCACATCCGCGATAAAAACACAAAACAGGCAATAAGGCGCGTTAGCACCAGGAAATCTACACCTGCTCTGACCTGGTGTAAAGTCGGATGGCAGCCTGCAAACCAAAAGTGAGCACAGCCCAGGGCTACATCGGAAGGGCAACAGATGCCATGGAGCCACCCATCATGCAGCCCGGACACCCAAGAGGGCCACAACACCCACCGCCACCACCCCCAGGACCACCCCTCCCTGGCACCCCCCCGACCAAAGACATGCCACATCAGCCACACCTAAACATGTACAAAATATTCCGCTTGATGTCGCACAATCACAATTGGTGACATGCATGTGTCGTCACAGAAATGAGCAGCACACATTCACTTTCGAAGCAACAAATGAAACTTTATTAAAATGAACACCGAAATGAAATGAAGACACATGGCCGCTCCCCTCGGGACAATACGTAGGTCACAGCCTGTAAGACAAAAAACATGATGAGAAGGTGTGTCCTGCGCACATCAGAGGACAGAGAGAGAGTGAAGGAGAGAGAGACGAAGAGAGGGAGAGAGAGAGAGAGAAGAGGAGAGAGAGAGGAAGAGAGGGAGAGAGAGAGAGAGAGAGAAGAGGAGAGAGAGGAAGAGAGGGAGAGAGAGAGAGAGAGAGAAGAGGAGAGAGAGAGGAAGAGAGGGAGAGAGAGAGAAAGGAAGAGAGGGAGAGAGAGAGAGAAGAGGAGAGAGAGAGAGAGGAAGAGAGGGAGAGAGAGAGAGAGGAAGAGAGGGAGAGAGAGAGAGAAGAGGAGAGAGAGAGAGAGGAAGAGAGGGAGAGAGAGAGAGAACGTGCCGCCCCTGCGCACCCAGGCCACACTGCTCACCTGCTGCCATTGGTGTGTCTCCAACCACGTGCCGGTATGTATAGCAGGACACCAGGTCACACATCTGAGTCAGAGCCGTTAGCTGAAACAGAGTCCAGATACATGACTGGCACAGTACACACACTTGCACAAGACAACATCGCCTGCCCGCCCATGCACACCCAGGCAGAGGCACCCCAACCCCTCCCGCCGCACATCGGCGCATGCCCGCCCATGCACACGCAGGACTCAATGCTCACCTTCTGCCACCGGCGCATAGACAGGAGGTCCCACCACGTGCCGCTGCAAGCCACAAGCCCGGGGCCCGCGGACATGGCACCCTCCACATCATGCAGCCCCGCTCCGCAGGCCACCAGGTCTCACGTTTGGTGCTGGGTCTTGATTACTCCATGGCATAGGACATACCAGTGCACCCGGCACCATCGCAGGCTGCACACCCGCTCAGCCCAATGGGTGCCACCAACTCTGGGATCCCCGAAGCGACGCCATGTGGCGGTAGGCCCGCGCTGCCCGCTGGCTCTGGCCTACGCTGCGGTCCAGCAGGGCACACAAAACCTGAGCTGTCCGGACCGCCGGGACGGGGCATCATCGCAGGCTGCACACCCGCTCAGCAGCTCAAGGTGCCACTGACTCAGTGCACCCAAAGTCACCGTCCCGTGGCGGGGTGCCTGTGCCGTCCGCAAGGCCTCGAATGCCACTAACCCTGTGCAACCCCAGTCTGCGCCACGTGGTGGTAGGCCTGTGCCGTCCGCAAGGCCTCGGATGCCACTAACCCTGTGCAACCCCAGTCTGCGCCGCGTGGTGGTAGGCCTGTGCCGTCCGCAAGGCCTCGGATGCCACTAACCCTGTGCACCCAAAGTCACCGTCCCGTGGCGGGGTGCCTGTGCCGTCCGCAAGGCCTCGAATGCCACTAACCCTGTGCAACCCCAGTCTGCGCCACGTGGTGGTAGGCCTGTGCCGTCCGCAAGGCCTCGGATGCCACTAACCCTGTGCAACCCCAGTCTGCGCCACGTGGTGGTAGGCCTGTGCCGTCCGCAAGGCCTCGGATGCCACTAACCCTGTGCAACCCCAGTCTGCGCCACGTGGTGGTAGGCCTGTGCCGTCCGCAAGGCCTCGGATGCCACTAACCCTGTGCGCAACAACTCATGGGCCCTACATGAGTGAGAACCGTGGAGCGGCCGTCATCCAGTCACCACCGGAAGAGGGGAATGTGACGTCGTCGGCTCCTTATGTTGGCGGAGTCACATGGCCTGTGACGCCTGTGCCGTATGGGTGTGGTGTGTGTGAAAACCTGCCCTCAGGGAGTGGCTGTGACATGCTGACAACTAGACCAGTGACCTGCACACCACCAGCGAGTATGGCTGCGACGGGTAGCAATGAGGGCCCCCTCGGGGCGTTAGCGGAGTGGTCTGGCCTGCCGTACGCCCGACCAGCGCAGGGCTTGCAACAATGACTCGTGGGCTCTGGGCGTGGTCCAGTCCATGTCCGGACAAGGAAGTGACTGATGCGTGTGTCCCTGTTGTAGTGTTCGCGGAACCCAGTACACAAAATGCAATGTCGCACCCTCTGACTGGCATCCCACAGGATGAACATCATTGACGCAAGGGAAGGCACTGTCCCCACATTCATCCACACATCCATACATGAATGACGTAAGACATTACACAGCAGTGCGTCACTGGATGTATATTTGCACATCCAGTGCAGTAATGCAGCTGGAGCGGTACAGGGCAATGCCGAGCACACTACACAATATGGGCCCATGGAGGGCCAGCCAGTGTCCATCCAGGGATGACCTGTACTGCGGAAGAGGAAGGGTACAGTCCACAGTCTGTCCGCCGTGTCATTGGTCGTCAAACAGGATGTGGCAGTCCATGTCGCTGTCCAAGGTGAGTGCACCGGAGTGTATCGGGGGTCAGTGGTAGGTCTTGAGGCCATGTGCGGCACCAAGCAGAAACAGGCAAGGTGGCGGAAATGGATGCTAGTGCCTGGCCCTCCTGACCACAGTCCCATTCACGTCCTCGTCCCCAGGTGTGTGCCCTGCCCCACCTGTGGGTGTTGCAGTACCGGCTGCGGCACTGTGTGCCACTGACACATCAGGGGCCGGAGGAGGATTGTCAGCCGCACTGGGAGGCACTGACACACCAGGGGGCGGAGATGTGGATGGTGTGGGGGCAGCAGCATTCATCATCGCCACGCCTTGTGGCAGCAATGCCATGATGAGGACTTGCAGGGCACGGAAGATCCCAGCTACATTTCGCTGATGTGCAGCGGTGGCTGCCATCCTTTCCGCCTCCATCCGCACCATGTCATATTTACCAGATTCCCTAGCACACGTAAATTTTAAATTAATAACAATGTAACAACAGTAAAAGAGTAATCCAGAAGAACATATGTCCACAACACAAAGTAAGTTTCTTAGAATCTTCAGTCTTTAATTCTTTTGATGATTCTTCTTATTATGTCAATCATGTGAATGGTCGAAAGCCCAAAGCCAACACGTGTTTCGTCGCCTCTTGTTAAATGTACATGCGACTTTTTCAAGGCTATGTAAAAGATAGACCACAGTCACTATTTATGCATTCCTAAATATTCCTTGGCTCTAAGACATTGCACCAATGGACCTCCACCGTGACACATTATACATCACTTTAGTGGGCGCAATACAATTTTAAAACAAAAACCAACTCCATTTTAAAAATTATGATTTCCTCAACATGATAAATCTCATGTGGCACATAATAAACAATCCATATTGAAGCGGCGTTTGACTTCAATTCCAAATGAGCCATATGTGTTATGTGTAAACTTATGTCTAATATGTGACTATTCACCACAACTACAACCTACCAAAATTAATATGCCATTCAACCAACAACCTGATCACCCAAACGTGAGTGCCCTGCCACCCACACGTGCAAAAAGAAACGATATGTGATACACAAACCTCGATCAGCTTTTCTTTATAACTGCTAAAAAGTCAAAACAGAAAGGGTGAAAGGGAGATCCCAATTAATATTCGCCCTGTCATACCCTATACACATCTCTCAATCAGCCAGGGGCCTAATCAGTCCCCCATCCGGTACCTACTTCGCGTGTGGTGATATTTCCGACCCACACGATCCTCCGGCGTGGGTTATATCTCTCTAAGGGGTGATAAGTTCCGGCGTGCTTTGCCCGGTGTCTTGTTTCCCAAACTATAAAACATGTAAATAAACCATAACTAGTATCTGTCAGAAGCATGTAGCCCAATGGGTATCTCCTATTACAGCCGCTTCCCGATATAATTGTACGCTGTGTCCCACATGGCTGTTCTATGTGTTATTGTACACAGCCATATAATAAATTGCAATCTCCCAATACCCTCACCAATATATATTTAGTATACATGGTATAGTTTAATATTCATTTTCCGCCACTAGTTTTCCTTTAATGTATAATATCTTCAGTGTTAAGCCCATCTGTGTATTTACTCGATTAGGCTTCCACTCATGTACACCGTTAATTTAGTTAGTGATAGGAAATATAACAAACCCCCAATAATTGAATAGACCACTCAAGTCTCGATATCTTACATACAGATCAGACTACTTTACTATCTCTGAGGATCCTTAAGAAGGGGATTCGCAACTCCACAGTGGTGGTTCTGTCTCTTACCGTATTACAGTGTAAAATTTCTCTCGTCCACAACCCCCTCACGCCGGCGTCCTCGAGTATGGGGCTGATTCTGCAAGCAATCCGCTCTTTTGAACGTTGCCCTGCATCACGTGTTCTCCCGTGTAACGCGTATCTAATTACAAGTGCTGTTAATGTGAGCGCCATCTTGTGCGTTGCGATATTCTCATAAAATTAGCCGTCGTTAGTAAGACACAGTTTATTCACACCTATATTTAGTACTGCGTCTCACAAGATCATTCATTTACTTTATGTACTGTGTGTATTATAGTATTACGTGCATCCATTCTGCACTGAGCCGATTATTTTTTAACCGCTTTTTCGGAAAACTATTACCACATTGATCTATAATTCAGAATTACATCATCATTCTAAACCGCGTTCAGCAATTGGATCTAAAATGCGCGCTATAAACTACCAGTCTGACATCGATACGTGTTCTCATATCATAGACGCATGCAAACGAAAATGCTGCCCGCCATCTTGTAACGCTCATTTCTGCCTTTCCACATCATTACAACCCCATTCTTCTCTTATCATCCTTAATTCCTCTCTCCTCAGAAGATGATCACTTTTATCATCATACCAGAGAACCAAACACGGGTGAAGCTTCATTTATAGCAACCCTCCTTACTTATTGGCATATTATCATTCCTCTCTCATCACAAGATGATTCCCTATATCATCGTACCATACAATAAAACATGGGTGAAGCTTCGTTATGTGTATATAGCCAACCTCCTTACTTATTAGCATATTGTCAGTCAAATGTGCACCCCACAATCCTGCTTTGGATATCTTATATCACAACATTATATAGAGCATTAACAATGCATATAATAACATATTAGTTACTTTACTAAAATGGTAGATAACCCATCTTAATCCAACATTCCCCACCGTCGAGCTCATTGTTCTCTGAATGTTGGGCGAGTATATCTAGAAGTCTATGACATCATTTTCCCTTTCTAACACTAACGATAAAAAGTTTAGTTATTGTACTCACATTTTACATGTTGGCCACTAAACCAAGAGTGGTCACAGACAATTATTAGGTATAAGCAAGCCCCATTTGTTATTTCGTTCCTAAAAAATAATGTAACTCTTGGTCAAAATTCAAACCCAACTCAGTCGTCCGCAATCTCAAAATCCAAGTTGCCTCATTCCTCCTCAACATGAGTTCTCGATTGCCCCCCGTGGGTGTCTCAGTGTTTGTTCTATTCCATAAAATCTGAAGTCCTTATTTCTACCCTGTGATTCACATTGGCAGATATGTGCGGCAATTGGGTATCTTAGATCGCACTGTTTTACTGCCCTGATATGTTCCCCCATTCTTTCTCTCAGGGTACGAATTGTGCTACCAACATATTTTCTGTTGCATCTGCACTCTATTATGTACACTACATATTTAGTGCTACAGTTGATATTGGTAAGGATCTTATAATGTTTGTCACCAGGGCCCACAAATTCTTTTATGCCATTACTTGCCCATTTGCACGCCACACAATGTCCACAACCATAAAAACCTGCAGTCTTTATTGTGAGCCAATCACTATTTCTCTTTGGAATGCGGTAACTTGGACTAAAAATTCCTCGGGCATATGCCTCTCCTGTAAGTGATGTCAGGTCTAGATTTGATGAAGTTACTAAGGGATGTATCACCCCTCAGGATGTGCCAGTGTCTATTAAGGCTCTTCACAAGTATTTTAGATAAGGTGTTGTGACTGGTAATCATTCTTATTATGTCATCATTTTTCTTTTTTTGTTGTTCAGGACGTTCTCTCAACGTGTCTTGTCTTTTGATTTTACTAATCCGTGATCTCGCTGAGTCAAGAACACGGCTATCATAACCTCTTCTTCTGAAGCGTTTAAGCATATTGTTAGCACACTCTTCAAACTCTGGGTCATGGCTACAATTACGCCTAGCTCGGATAAGCTCTCTATATGGAATCACTTTAATCTGATGTGAGGGGTGAGCACTGGTAGCATGCAGTACAGAATTGCACGCAGTTGGCTTCCTGTAAAGTCGACTATGTATCCTACCCTCTCCGATAAATAATTCTGTGTCCAGGAAGGCAATCTTGTCTTTACTATTTTCATAAGTAAATCTGATATTAAAATCATTGTTGTTGAGGTGCTTAACAAATTCATCTAGTTTTGTGTTGTCTCCTGTCCATATCATCAGGCAATCGTCAATGTATCGTCCCAGTATAAAATTGAATCATTCCATTTATTTCCAACGGTGCTCCAGATCCACACCTCCTCCAGCCAACCCATGAAAAGGTTAGCATACGAAGGTGAGAATCTGGAGCCCATGGCAACGCCTTGCTTTTGTCTGTACCAATTGTCTTTAAAGATAAAAATATTGTTATCAAGAATAAGTTCGATCATATTGATAACCATTTCAGTGTGTTCCCATGTGCTGGCAGACCTGACACTAAGCATCGTTCTAATGGCCTTAAGCCCGTCCTCTCTTTTAATGCTCGTGTAAAGAGCAGTGACGTCTAAAGTCACCAATGTCATGTTATCCTCCCAAGTCAAATCAGATAATGTACCTAGAATGTGTTTTGTGTCTCTAATAAAGGATGGTAAATTATTAACCGGGCTTTAAAAAAATGTCAACATATTCTGACAACCTTTCCGTTGGTCCTTCACAGCCAGATTGTAGTGTAGTTCCTATTTCCCTCATAGGCTCTGCGCATTGGAATAATATAACCTATAGGCTTGACATAGGACTAGGGTCGGGATGTCCCTATCGAGTATATTAAACTTAATTACTTGTGCCAGCTAGTTCAGAGGCCACTAGAAACTCCTTGAGAACAAGAAGGGAGTAGTTTCTGGCAACCGAAAAACATGACAACTTTTGTTTCCCTTTAGAATCGGAACACGTCTCAGAATCGTGGAAACAATAGATAACAGTTTCACTCAGTCAATCGTGCATGCTTAGTTTCTACAGAGTTACACAGAAAGGAAAGACGGGCGTTTCAATAAAAGGGTTTTATTGAACAGTCTTGTTTCTCGTGTAAGATATATGTGCTGTTATGATCACAAGACAGTATGCAAGATAAATAATGTACAGTGTAAGCAGTAGAAATAAATAATACTGCGCTAGCATTATCTTTTAGCATATATTCACGTACATAAATAACATGAGCTAAAAATGCGAGTACTCATACGATGCGTCCCTAAACTAGTTCTACCCCAATGTACCTAACCTGGTCTAGGTGTAGGGAAAGGTAGAAGTAGGCGGAGTATTCTCTAGTCTGTGATACTAAGAGTATGTTTAGTCTAGTATGCCAAGTATAATATGCCAAGAGTCCCTCTAGGTTCTAGTCAGCTCCATACCTTGAGAATGAGAGAGGTGGGAATCTCTTGCCGGATCTGGAACTCTAAAACCCCGCGAAGGGAGTCAGAACACTGGAGGCTGGATTCGTCTGCGTGCAGGAATGACAGTGTCTTCTCAGTGCGTCAGGCCAGGATACGGGCTCCTCTGAAGTCGAGGTCTCCTCTACCTTGCTTGGGCAAGGGAAGGTATATTTATACCTGGTAGGTGTCTTGGAATGTTAGCATTGACGTGAAGTCGGACAGAGGAAGACGTCAGGAATGAACCCTTAAGGTATAACGGTTCATACATAATAGATGAGTTCTTGGAGAAATCAATAGTCCTGTGCTAGGGGAACTCCCGAAGCTTAAGGGTCTGGTTTCTAAGAACTCGTTGTGACGTTAGGGTGGACGGATGTCGGTGACCATGCCTGTATTTGGAGTGCACGGTTAATGCCTAAATAAGGAGAGGGATTCTATGCCTATATAAGGGCAATGCGAATTGTGCCTATATAAGGACATGATGCAGGAAAACCTACATACGGATCCCTAAAGCGGAATACAACAAGATATAATCGATCTCCCTGGTGGAAATGGGAGCTGTTTATGTACCTTAGGAGGTGTGTAGATACAAGGGTACCTAGGTCGATCTACCCTGAGATAACTCATCTCCTCATCGTCCAGTAGGCCCATACCATACCATTGTTTGAGGTGTGTGTTAATGTGATCTGTGAGTTTCCAGATAGGGTTCCCTGTCAGTGACTCATAACATGTAGTGTCATTCAATTGGGAGAAAATCTCTTTATCATAGTCAGTACTTGTCATAACCACAATATTCCCCCCTTTGTCCGCCTCCCTAATAGTAATGCTGTCATCTTTCATCAAACTCTTTGGTGATTTCCTCTCACCAAAAGAAAGATTGTCATACCTCTTTAAAGGTCGCTGTGTCTTGTCATTATATCTGTCCAAATCAGCTAATACTAGCTTGTGGAAGATGTCAATGTTGTTCCCCATATATACGGTTGGTGTCCATTTTGATTTGTTTTTAAGGCCGCTAGGTACAGGCGTGTCACTGATCACATTCAAATCCCACATGACAATATCAGCGCTCACAACCTCATCCTCACACTCAGTCAGTGACAGTAACAATCTGGTGTCCAAAATTTCTTGAATAGTAATTTCACTTATAGGATGTGGCCGATGCGGTTGTGCAGGTAATTTATTCATTTCATTACACATTAGAAAGTGTTTCTTAATCTTTATCCGTCTAACAAACTTAAACAGATCAATTTTTAGATCACATATATCACCATCATTTTTTGGACAGAAGCCTAGTCCCTTTTTCAATAATGAAATATCATTAGTCGTTAAGTTCTTACTAGACAGGTTCATTACATTCACATCATCTATTTCCTCTGATTCCAAGAGCGTGTTCTCATGCCCGGCCTGTCTTCTCCTGTTGCCCCCTCTTTTTCCCCTCCTTGTTTTTGGCCTGTAGTTGGATGCCTGTTCTGTTCTCTGTTTCCCCGTTTGATGCGCTGCACTTCCCGTAAAAAACGGTTTTCACTATTTACAGTGTCTGTCGACTCTTCCCCTCTCTCAGATTCCCCTCCACTAGTAGCTCGTGTGTCTAAAGATGTAGAGCTCGAGCTAAGTGAAATACCTTCCTTGGGCTTGCTCTGATTACCTTTGTTCACCAGTTCGTCGTATTTCCTAGCAAACGTGGAAATCCTACCGTTAAGGTAGTCATATTCGTCTCTCTTAAGTTTTTTTGTTTTTCTCTGTTTAATCTCAGCTAGATGGCGTTGTAGCACTTAATTTAAAATTACGTAGTTTTTTTCTGTTGCCTCAGGTAAGTTCAGGGCTTTAATTTCTGATTCTAAAGTTTCTATTTCGGTTAGAAATCTGCCCGCTTTCCGCACCATGTCCTCCATGAGCCTCCGCATGTGTGCCAGCTCACAGCTGGCATCGCTGGGGCCACTCTGAGCGGACAGGTATTCTTCCCTCCGCGTCATGACTCCAGCGATGTCAGTCAGGGCTCGTTGGAGACCATGGGGCGGACATAGACACCCAAGGATGGCGTCCAGTTTGGTAGCCATGAGCTCGAACCCCACCCGCACCTGCTCGGCCGTCTCCCTCTGGCCCTCCAGCACACAGCGTTGGAAGGCCATTTGTTGTTCCTGGGGGACTTGGGAGGGTGCCGGGGCTGTGGGTGCCTCCTACTGGGTGGTTTGGGTGGTGGGTGGGGTCTCATGGATGTAGCTGGGCTGCCCTGATCCTGGAGGTGAGTGCCGGATGAGGTCAATGAGGTCTTGGATGGTTTGGGTGTCGATGCTGGTGTTGTCCTCCTCCTCGTCATCAGTGAAGAGTGGATGTGACTGCTCTGCAGGAGGTGTTGACGATGCCCCTGCGATGTGAAGGGGAGATGGTGTATTACAATGTGTCCACATGTATGTAGCCGCATGGTACAGGTTGACATTCAGACAGCATGGCATTGTACATTGTGACAGTCTGTGGGTCTGGGCGAGGACCGAGAGTGATTGTGGGTGTGCACTGTGCCCTGCTTGCTTGTGCATGTGTGCCATTGTGGCCATCTCCCCCTGTCCCCCCAGTACCCGGTGGTCACTCACCCTGTTGCGGTTGTGTTGTGTCCTGTCGAGCAGTGTCCGGTCCCCCGACTCCAGCCACAGTCTCCATACTGATGACTGTTGACACCAGCTCCTCCATGTCATCCAGCTCCAGCTTTGGCGCTGGGCCCCCAACTCCGGTCTGCGTTGCTGCCTTCAGGTTGGCGGAGACTTTCTCCTTGGTCTTCCGCTTGATGTCATTCCATCGCCTCTTGACCTCATCCATTGTCCGCTTGTGCTCTCCGACGGCATTCACCTTGTCGACGATGTCACGCCATAGTCCAGTTTTGGTGCCCAATGACACGTTGGAGGTGACGAAGAGTTGTTGATGGTGTTCCATCAGTTCCGTGACTATGATCCTGTTCGCCTGCGGACTGAACTTGGTCTTCCTCGTCTTCTTGTCCTTGCCCTTCCCTGTCCCCGAGGTCCCAGGCTGGTCGTCCGGGGTGCTTGTGGGGTTGCGCTCGTCCTCTGCGCCTGCTCCGGCTGCTTCCATGGTGCTTGTCTGTTGGTCAGTTTGTGTGTGGGTGTTTTTTCTACTTTTATGGAGATTTTTGATGCCTGCCAGGTGTGTGTTGCAGGCCTGGCGCTGCTTGTCGCTGATTTCCTCATCGCGCTTTGGCCCATCGCGTGTTTTTTGGTGTTGTGGTTTGTGTTTTTATCTCCATCGTGGTGGTTGGATCGCGGACATTGTCCGCGGTTTCGGCAGACTATCGTATGCTACCGCCTTGTTGTGAATTCCACGTTGACACAGGGTTATTTTCCCATGATAGGCTGCGATATTGAAAGTTGCGTTATTCTAATCTTGCGGTAGTTATCGCACGTTCTTGTGAATATACCCCTTACAGTACTAGATAACACCCCTATGCATGTATGCCCCATTGCCAAAGTGTTTCTGCACTTGAAGAAAATTTTCATGCACTTTCATTTCTGCCCATGTCATACTTGCCAACACACCTGTCTCAGCAGGGGGACTCATGATTTTTTAAACCAATTATAGCTTTATTTTAGCTGTCTCCTCCCTAAAAGTGCCTCCAGTTCAATGCAAGCCAAATAAATTCCTCAGATTTCTTTTTTTAAACGTCCTTCTTTCTTGCTTCCAAATGTTCATATTATGCCGCATATGGTGTTTTACTTCCCTGTGCTCATGGAGAGAGCAAGCCTGTCAGGAAATGTGTGTGAGTAGTTAAAAAACAAAATTCCCTTTGGAACTATCCAACATAATCGTTACAGAAATGATAGCACTTTTTCCCTTTATGTCAGGCATCCAATTTCAAACCAGTCCAACTGTCGTCATATATAAATAGAAATAGAACCACTCTACTCAAGATATGAAAGTACTTATGCACAGATTTTAATACATCGATTATGCAAATTACATCAAATCATGAAAATTCATTATAAAATACAATACACATTGTATGAAATCATGTCAAAAAACCCCAATAAAAATATTTAAAAACTCCTGACTAACTCAGTGAGTACAAAATACATCAATAAATTCACCCCCTGGAAAGGAAACTACATAAGACAGTGAATTTTGCCTTTAGGACGTTAATTTGATCCGTATTTTGACAGAACCTAGCAGGGTAAAGCTTTCCCTGTCATTATGGCCACTGCCACATATCAAATTTAACAAAGATCACTGCGTCGACGCGTTTCAGTGGTCATAGATGGATAAGGCCACCTTCTTCAGGACTAAAGCTTTCTTTCCCCATCCACAATTCAATTATTAAACCTAACATAAAAAGTGACAAAAAATAATATAAATAAACATTTATATTAAAAACATCGTTTTCCTCACATTATATCAATTTAGCAAATTAAGCAACCCTGCTATAATTCCATGCATATTTACAAACTATAATTTAAAATTTAATAAAACCTTACTTTTATCCTCAAGAGATAAACCCCTATTACCGACCATTGTATACATTGTTGGTTCAGAAATTTATAAGTACTCACACATCCCTTGAGAGAGTTCCGTTGAGGAAGACTACATGTATTGGACATCCATTCATACAAAACCGTCACACATTCACCCTATTTAGAAAAGTTTTACCAACACTCACCAGTGCAACTGCACTCCGGTTGGTGTGGCTCCCACGTATATGTGGAGACGTATACCAATTTTATGTTCGTTTGTCACTGAAAAGATATTTTAAACATCTAGCATTAGACCCCCTTGTTGTTTTTTTAAATACAATTGAAGTCTTTACGGCTTATTAAAATATAAAGCCTAAACCTTTATTTGCTTTTTCATTTCGTTTAGAAACAACTGTATCTTGGCTGGTTGATATTCTGATCAAGAAACCTCCCTGCATAAATAATAGGTAAATTAGTGCAAAGGTCCTTAATTCAATCATTAAGAGAAAACCGCTATAAATATTCATAAATTGCTGTTTAGCGTTTTTGAATCTCACCTCAAATTCGTTAAAATTATGGAAAGACTGCCAAATCCCTATGTAGACAAAAAACGGAACATGTCTCAGTTAATCTAGAGGAATAGAAAGATAAAATAGGGATATGTATATACCTAAATCATTTCTCAATTAGATGACTTACATTCTGTAATTGTGGCTATAGTGATTGTTCCCTATGTCTCACCTTAAAATCACTTTGGGTGACCAAACACTCAAAAAAGGAAGGGCAACCGGTCTGTTTTACTCGTCTTTCTTGCCGGAGCACATCTGGGTAGGCTGTGAAATGACAAACAACAACATCTAGGTTTGTCTGTCTATTATGGGTATCTAGTATATTAAAGTGTCCCATTGATGCTAATACTCTTTTTTTTGTACCTATGTACACAGAAAGATATTGGGTATTTAATTGTATTTTTGGTCCTCCCTGTCTCGTTCTTACTCCTGCACATTAAATATCAATGGAGTTTTATGCCCCATTCGTGTATATATATATATACACACAAATACATCGAGAGTGAGCTTGTTATGCATACACTCGTGTATATATTTCTCTCCCACCCATAGGTTGTTATTAGCCGGGGCGAAAAAAAGCTCTATACTCCTCTATTTCCATACATTTTTATCTATTAGTCTCGTATGGGGAAGAGTACAAAAACGCCCAATCTCAAAACCACTATTCTAACTGCAAGGTCTCCTTACCTTTATAGCTCTAAGGACCACGCGTACTCCGGCTATTCCCCTTCGTTCTACCTGCAACGGTTATCGACTCGCCGATCTCGCGAGCCGTTTTTATGGCTTGCATCGTCTAATTGCATAGACGCTTTTAGATGACGTCTAAGGGTGGTCCTCTACCTGGGTCTAATGGTGTGCGCTCCACTCCATAAGAAATGTCCCGCCATGTTGGAGTAGAGCCCTTTCAGTTCAAATCGTACTAACAGCATGCATTTTGCCTTTATTTCAAATGGTATTTTTCACTAGGCCCAATGCTATTATGTTTTTTGTTAATTGTTTGCTCCGTTTTTTGTTAAAAAACAGCCATCAAACAATATTCATTTATCAGAGACCCGAGTCTAAAGACTTATATTTTAAGAGATTTATACATCATTCTCTTGATTATTTTTATTATTAGTTCAGTGCAAGTTGTAAAACGAATGTAGACTCTCAAATTCTTCATTAGATTTTCATCCCGCTGGTGTCATATCTATGACTTACGGGTGACGCCATCTTGGAACGGAATTAATCGTTCCCATTTGTTTATCCTATACTATTCGAAGGCAGAAAGCAAGATGTATCTGTCTTACCTTCTCGGACCAATGCATATGATTATAGCAGCAACATGTTTATAAACTCACCTCAACCCCATATTAGTTGTATGCGGTCATAAATGCCGTTTGTAAAATACACATATTCCCACTAAGGGATGCATATTATCATAATTTACATGCAACGTTTTTGGTGCTTGGAAAAAGGGGAGTTAGTATTGAGGTGATACCGTAATTATTTTATCCAATCTATATATATCTGCTTTTAAATAAACCCCATAATGTATTACGTAGTAATTCTAGATTAGTAATCGCTTATCAGTTCCACCTTAAGACAACTTTCTAACTTCCACTAGTGTGAATAGGGTCATCTTTTTTATAATATAGGCCAAATACGCACCAAATATGCATAAAAGTTTAGATCATGGTGTAGGGCAGTGGTTCCCAATCTGTGCGCCGCGGCTCCTTGGTGCGCGGTCCAGACTAGCCAGGGGCGCCGCGCTCCAAAGGTTTCGGAATTTCGATTTCAGGCCATAAATTGCCGGTAACATCACAGAAATGTGAGTTATTTGGTAAAAGCATGAAACCTCTTTATCCACCAGATGGCAGCCGAGCACTCTTTATTAAGAGCGCATAACTGAATACTTTGACTTTCTCAAAAGCTACATCGTGTTCCTTCACCCAAACGAAAGACACACCTTTCCTAAGAAGTTGCCTCAAAGGCTCTACAACAATATTATAGGTAAGCATATTATTTATTAACCGTTATTGTTATTTGTAAGTGGTGCTTACTTATGCTTACTTGTATTATTGAGAGCGTGTTCTCCTGTTCTTGATTCTGGAGTGTTGGGAGGCTGTAGATGGCTGGAACGGACAGTTGGTGGAGCTGGTTGTTTTAGAAGGCATATTCAGTTTGGCGTCCCTACCTGTTTAAATGATTGAATTCAATGTTACCTCATTTGTGTGGCTTCATTTCTTCCAACACCCACACAATGTTTGTGGTGACCTGTGGCGCATATTTGGCTTCCTGAAGTTATAAAGTACATCTTCCTAAAGTAAATTAAGTCATTTTTCTTCTTATAAAAGAATTGACATTTATTGTGTGTGATAAATGTCCCAACTGAACTAGGTGTTCCATCCCATTCTACACTACAGGAGTACCCCATGACTGTTAGGCATGTCATGGGGTACATGACCCAACTTTATCCCAATTATTTTCATGGAGAAAAGTGTAAGTACTCCCGAGGCCATCCACCCGCAAAAAAAATTAGCATAATAGGGACCAACGGCCAATAAGCCAAGGGAGCCATGGGTTGAAAAAGTTTGGGAACCACTGGTGTAGGGCATTATTCTACTCTTATCCTTTGTTTCTAACACTTTATATATTCCAGACAGTGACTATTCTATAGACCGAATATATGTTAACAGCTTCATCCAGTCTTCTCTGGTATTAAGTCCGTTGTCTATGGTATCTAGAGTTGAAATGTACCATTGTTCCCTGTTTTTTCTCTTGGCTTCTACATTTCCTCCTCTTATATTGGTGGTGATTTTTTCGATCACAAACCACTTGAATTCTGTATGTTTGTGTTTTGCCAAATTATAATGTTCCACTAAGGGTGCATTATGTTTATTGGTCTTCAAGGCTGAACGGTGTTCCAACAACCGGAGTCTGAGTTCCCTTCCGGTTTCACCCACATACGCTAGTCCACAAGGGCAGCGTAGTAGGTACACCACATTACTGCTTCTGCAGTTGTTTAGCCTTTTGGCAGTCATGGTGTAACCGTTGTGGGTAACAGTCTTGGTTACCAGACAATGATCACAGATACTGCAGGTACCACATCTATAATTACCTTGAACTCTGCTCATCCGAAGTGTACTCTATATCATAGGTCGCGTGGCTCTGTAGGTGTTAACAAGACTCTTGCGGATATTATCATTTCGTTTGAATGCAAAGAGTGGTTTCGGAAGTTTAATTTCATTGCCTTCATTTATGATGCTCCAATTTGAATTGACTACGTTTTTCAGCAAGACTGATTTGCATATGGCTGGGTCCAAATTGGAATGGCATGGTGAGCAAAAAAACGATGGATTTAGGCCCAGATCTTTATACTGGGGTGAATGTATGACATTGTTCTGCATTCTGTCCATCAATTGTTGTTTTTGCATTTGTCACCCCGAGTGGGACGGGTATGCCCAGACGTGGGTCCCGTGCTCTCCATGCCACTGGAGTCAAGCTATCCTGGCTGATGAGGACTGAAAGCCCGAAACCGGTCTTAGGATGCTTGTTTCCAGTCCAGGGAGGACCTGGCCTGGTAGTTCGGGCTGGACTGTTCCCATCGGGCGCAGGGTCAAGACTGATTTGCATATGGCTGGGTCCAAAATGGAATGGCATGGTGAGCAAAAAAACGATGGATTTAGGCCCAGATCTTTGTACTGGGGTGAATGTATGACATTGTTCTGCATTCTGTCCATCAATTGTTGTTTTTGCATTTGTCACCCCGAGTGGGACGGGTATGCCCAGACGTGGGTCCTGTGCTCTCCATGCCACTGGAGTCAAGCTATCCTGGCTGATGGGGGCTGAAAGCCCGAAACCGGTCCTAGGATGCTTGTTTCCAGTCCAGGGAGGGCCTGGCCTGGCAGTTCGGGCTGGACTGTTCCCATTGGGCGCAGGGTCAAGACTGATTTGCATATGGCTGGGTCCAAACTGGAATGGCATGGTGAGCAAAAAAACGATGGATTTAGGCCCAGATCTTTGTACTGGGGTGAATGTATGACATTGCTCTGCATTCTGTCCATCAATTGTTGTTTTTGCACTAGAAGAAATGTGTACTTTAAGTACCTATGGTTCAAGTACCCATGTCAATACTGAATAACACTTAGGGCCCAATTACGATGCAGGCTGCAACGGCTCCGACCGTCGGTCGGAGCCCTCCAACCCGCATCGTAATCGTCTGGTCGGATTCCTTTCCGACCGACCCATTTCGATGGGGTTGGCGGAAGGGAATCCGAATCGGTTTTCCGAATGGCCTCCGACGGGCTCGGAGAGCCCATCCGCCATTCGGAAACCCTGCAGTAATCCCTCAGCCGGCTCTTTCCGAGGGATTACAAGGGCAGATTTCCTCTGCCTTACTATGCCGGACTTTCTAACACAGAAAGGCATTGGGAATGTGTCTGGGTGCAAGGCCACCAAATAGCAGCCTAGGGGGCACATATGGTGCAACCTGTTGATCCCTGCACCCGATGGCGGGCACCATGAGTGCCTGCCACAGGGTGCAGGGATGAACTGCACCTCTGCTCTTTGCAATGAGCGCATGCATTCCATTCAGAATGCATGCTCCCATTGTAAAGTATAGGATTGTGACAGAACAGGGTTCAGTCACATCTTACTTCCTGGGCTGGAACCGACGACAGGAGGTCGTTCGGTTCCAGTTCCATACCGATGTCAGACGGACTCCGGTCCGTCCGACATCGGAATCGGCCCCTTAGTGTGTTTGAGAGACAGGACAACTTTTCTTTCCTGATAACTTGTAAAATGCATTTGGAAAAAAAAGAAGCTATCAACGAGTCTAACAAAATAAATCAGGTGTCTTCCGCTTACTTTGGAAGTGTTGAGCTATGGGGAGCCAGTGAAATATGGAGTTCATCTCACTCGGCATGCCATCAACTAAGCACTCCGTTTCCAGCTTTAGGCATGTCACTTACAAATCATCAACATCTTGTGTTTAAGTCTAATTAGTTTACCGGAAGCCAACAAACCTTTCAACATTAAATGCATTAAAGTGCTTGGTGCATGGCTCCCCTGGCTAATGTTGATGGCGCACTAGGGAGCCAAGGCTCACAGATTGGGAACCACTTATCTAAAAGCTTGACTCAGTGAACCTCAGGACCTGGGTTTCATTTAGTACAGTCAGCAAAATAGACCTGTCAGTAACAGAGTAAATTTGGAAATACCAGCATTTCCTACAGGTAAATCAGAAGCATTACTTAACATAAGAAGAAAAACAGAAAAAAAGAAAACACAACCAGGAAAGAGATTACCGCAAACAGCATGTATTATGGAAAAGTACATGAAGCTGTCTATGTACGTTTTACTGAAGGTTGCTCCACTTGTGCAAAATGAGACGAAAGTGTTCATGCAGTGTGACGTGAAAATTAAGGTGACTAGAAACATAAAACACAATAAAAAGTAGAGAATCGCAGTGCTAAGGAAGCCTGCAAGCTGTAGCAGGATACACTGTAAGGCAAAGGTGGCCCTCTTGTTGAGCATTTTACCACACTAAACCACCCTGTCAAGAGTCTTAAGTGATTTGTGGTGGAGAAAATTACCACCAACCCAAGGGGTGTGGACATCTCCAACATCTTAAATATGAGAGAATACAAATAGATTCAGCTACTAGACATGGTGGCCAATGGGCTGAATGAACCAAGGAAATCGCCAAACAGCAGCCACACGGAGTAACAGTTGAACTCATCCCCTGTAGTGTAGGTTCTTGTGTCAATATAAGCGGGAATGGTACACTATTTATTCTGCAGGGTAATATACGGACCCTTTCACATTCTCTGTCTCCAACATTCCATGAGCGTCCGTACACCCCACCTGTGGAATCTTTATATCAAATGAGCAGGGCATTTTTTTAAGCAATCTGTGGGGACTCATCGGACCACTTCATTAATTTAAATGTAACATTGCGTATATGAGCAAAGGCGTCATGCATCGGAGCAAATAGGGTCTTGCCTACATGCATAGGCCGCACTGAGCACTCTGCCATCTTGAAGTAAAGGATTTTTGCCCTGCTGCAGTGCGGGGGAATCCGTTTATCTTCGGCTAGGAGAACAAACTCCGCTTAGCCTTTCTCTGCAGCATCAGCAGAGTGGATAGTGGTAAGCGTTTCTTCCTTTTCCCCCCCTCCACTTTGGGGGTTTTAAACTTTTCTTTTGGATAAATGATCCTTTTTGGCCATTTTGCTCATGTTTATTTAATTATTTTGTCGCCCATTCCAGCCAATGTACTTGGAAGGGTGTACCACATCTTTTACATTTAGGGGCAGATTTACAAGCCTCTTACACCACTGATGCGTCACTTTTTGTGATGCACCGGCAGCGCATTTTAGTGCCCCATATTTACAAGGAAAGGCAAAGCCACCCTGCGTGATTTTTCCTGTTCTTGTAAATATAGCCCCTTTGCACGCAGCACTTTGCATGAAAGGTCCGTTTGATGGGTGTTGCTGTGGGTGTTGCCACGCAACACCCATGAAACCAGACACATTTCCAGATTTACGAGAAATCGTAAATCTGGAAATGCATCTGAATGGTACACCTCCCCAGGGAAGGCTTAGGGAAGCGCAACGAGGAGAAATGTATTAATTTCTCCTCATTTCTTTCCCCTTCTGCAGCACTCATAGAAAGAGGAAATCACCTCTGGTGATTGTTTATGTACAGGAAGGTGTCCCTTCCTGCACGTAAACAATCAGTAAAACAATTACGTTTTGCAAGTTCTAAGTGTGCTAATGCAGCACACATAGAAGTTGAAAAACGCCATTTCTGATTGTTTATGTGCAGGAAGGGAACCCTTCCTGCACATAAACAATCTCCCCACGACGCAGGCATCCTTGCACCATGGTGCAAGGGTGCCTGTGCACCATGGCAGCAGTTTGTGCGCCAGCGCAGGGGGGAAGCACAGAGATGCGACATATTGTTGTAAATATGTCGCATCCCTGTGCTTTGAAAGTAACTCAGTGCGGCACAGCCAAATGGCTTGGGGCATGCACTGAGTCACTTTCCTTGTATATCTGCCCCTAAATTGGTAAGTGTTTCCCTGCCTGCTTTCTTGGCGTCTTTAAACTGCCTTCAAATTACTTTTGGGTCAAATTATTTAATTTTTCTTTTCTCTTGAATAGATATTGTGATTTTTTTCACATTTCCAGCACCCTCCAGTAAAATTGCTTGGAAAGGCCCCCACATCGTTTTTAGCAAGTGGAGCTTTGTGTTCCTAGGTGAGTGTGAATTGGTATCCACTACTTCATACATTTTATGTATGGTTAGCTTGATACTGATTTAATTATGTTTATATCTAGAACGTTGTTGCTACGAGCAGGCGTGCCGTCCAAATAATTCTATATAAAATCTTCCATGGAAAGCTTTTCATGCAACTCAAGGTGAGTTTTTGCATGAAATAGGCACTATATTTTATAAATCATACCAGGTTTGGGTCCTTTTTGACCATCCCCTGCTATTGTTACACAGGTTGCCCCTCCTCCACATCCTGATGAAGACCCTTTCTGATGGTTCTAAACAACCACGCATATTTAGGTTGAAACGTCGACACTCTCTAATTAGCTGTACTAAGTCCTAATACCCCAATTGGAGTTCTAAGATAACCATCTAGTTGCCCTTCTGGATGAGGATTGTGGATTCAGTCATACCTGACAGACAGCTTGCAGGCTCCCTTAACACTGTGATTTTCAACATTTTTGATTGCGTTTTATTTATCTAGTCACCTTACTTTTCACATGTCACTCTGCACAAGCACTTTTCTCACATCTTGCACATTTGGCGCAACCTTCAGTGAAATGTACAGACAGCTTCATGTACTTTTTCCATAATACATGCTGTTTGCGGTAATCTCTTCCCTAGTTGTGTTTTCTTCTTTTCTGCTTTTCTTCTTATGCTGGCTAATGCCTCTGATTTGCCTTTAAGAAATACAGGTATTTCCAAATTTACTCTGCTAATGACAGGACAAATATAGGAAGTGTCATGAAAACAGCAGAGCAATGTAGTAAGTGTCACACAGATGAAATGATAAGACAATCAAAAAACCATAGCATGACATATATTTGTAAATTACACATTCCCACCTTTTGACATCTTGGCACCGAATGACAGGTGTTTATTGTTGCCCTACTCAATGGTGCTCTGTTCATCGACCTCAGAACGATGAAAGGCTGAATGGACACAGCAGATTTTGAACTGAGATTACTGCTGCAGATTCATTAGTCCACTGAGTCACCAGACACACCAATCAGGTTAAGTCTGGCTTGTATATGTAGAAGTGGAACATCTGCAAGGGCCAATATTTCTCATGTTTTTTCGAGCAAGTGCGTACTTTGTAAATTCATGCTTCCATAACTACGCATTTATCCAAGGCCACAGAGTCTGCTAAATATGGTGTTCTATATATTGTCTACAAAAATATCGGCACTTTAAAGTTAATGATGGAAAATCTACACCCAATGGAACATTATTTTTGTAAAAAATATTAAGAAAAAGCCTGGACTGGAGCAGCACATCACACAAGGACCTGGAAAACCTGGCGGCTATGTGGTTGACTATGAGCAGCACCAGTTTTTTTAACATCTTGGTGTATCAGATTCACTTGAGGGCCCTGCACCAGACTCAGCAGTGCAGTCTTAGAGGTTAAAATGAGCTTTGAGGGGGGCGTGGCTTGGAGCATCAAGATGGCGGTCGCACTCTAAGAGTGCTCCGGACCCCTCCGTCATCCGCTCAGCCATCCGTTACCATCGTTGCCGTTAAATGTGACCCAACACCTGGCGATAACCCGCTAAACTCATGCGGAACGGCCCAGCGTGAAGCGAAGTTGCTGGGAGGTTGGAGACGCCGTCTGCCGAGATACAGACTCGGCCGCCTACACAAGATGGCGGTGAGGCTAAGTGGGTTGAATCAAGGGACCTGGCTACTGGCGTGAGACGTGGCCGGCCGAGGCGCCTTGTGACCCAGGCGGTGGAATCTGTGCAGTCAACCCACTTTGGCCTCTTGGGCCATGTGGGGCCTGCGTAGCGGTGCACCGGGGTGCTGACCAGAGGCCCGTGTCCGGTCTGAGCACAATCTCCAGACGGACTGCAGAGGCTGGAGGTGGGCCTGAAATCTGCCCGCGGCCGTTCTTTCAAGCGGCGGGGAGAGAGGATCCGGGGCCGAGGTGACATCCCAGCTGCGGCCTGGACAGGATCACGGCGGAACGACTATGCTGGGAGCCTGCTAACGGCTGATGGGGAGACGCTCCGGGACCTGAAGCGCGGGCGGCGCCGGGACCTGGTCTGACGCAGGTGATCCACTGAGGCCTAATACCTGCCTCCCAGAGCCGCGCTCGCCACCCCGAAGACCTGGGTGAGCCTAGGGATGAGCGGCTTGGGCCCAGAAGTAAGAAAAAGACCAAGGGGTGCTCCGGAATAACTGAGAGCATCCTGCAAGCACCCATACAACAGGCAGAAGACCTGGCCGAGACTGGGGGTGCTGGGACGGCCCGAGACTCTGACACCTGGGCCCTGCAACTAATCCACATACGGGAGTTGGCGGACCTGCAGCGTCCGGTTAGACCTGTGCCTCCACCGGGGTAAATGATGGTCGAGGGCCCCCGAGGAGGGCTCAAGAAGTAAGAAGGCCCGAGTGGTGACCCAACCCAGGTGGGCCCCCGGAGATCGGATATAGCCGGGGGCTCAGGAGCGTCCCTGCAGACGGCGGCCTGCAAGGTGAGAGGAAGAGGCTGTGGTGGTGATCCGGCAGTGGGCGGCAGAGTTCCCCTCACTTCCCCCAGGTACTCCGGTAAGCAGACGGGCTGGGGTGGATGCACAGAGGGGGGCGCGCCCCTCTTTCCCCCCCATAGTGACCACTGCCTGGCCTGACGGCCCGAGAGGGCCTAACCTGGAGATCTGCCCTTGGGGCCCTACTGCTTGCTACAGCCGCGGCCGCCCCCTGTGGGGGTTCCCCCCCGCTCACCCCCCATGGGGTTGACTGACAGTTAGTGGGGGTGGCGCGGCAGAACCGCCGTGACGTGGGAATGCGGACTGCCGTCTAGCGACCTCACACCCCGCCTAACCATAAACCTGTAGCGGGCTTCCACCAACTCGGCCCCTCTTCGGATATGCGCTGTGGCAGCGTTGGATGCCCAATCCAGTGGCCTGACTGAAGGAAAGAATCCCAAAGGGGGCTCTTGGTGGAGCCGGAGCCCGAAATAGGCCAAGGCCTGGGGTCCCAATCGATCACCAGACTCCCCGAGAGGGCGGAATTGAATGGGCCGACAACTGGACACTACCAAGGCCCAGGAAATCATCCGCCGTCTTGTGTTGAACCGCTACTCACACACATAGTGGGACAGAACCCTGACCACCGGGCCTGGACGTTCCCCTCTCCCACCCACACTCTAAGGTCATAGGGCGCGCTTCTCTCTTCTGGACGTACCAAGACCAACCAGAAGTGCTGGACTCAGGTGGGGCGAACACCCAACCACTGCCATGGGGAAAGATCGAGGACCTAAGCCCCCCACAACGCAGACCAAGATGGACCAATACAAGATTACTGAAACCGGGCCAGCGAGCGGGCCCACAGAGAAATCCACCCCCGCTGTCGCTGACCTCAATACAATTCTACAAGCAATCAGTGCCTCACAATCCTCGGTCGAGAACAAGATCGGCGAAGTCCGATTGGACATGGCTCTCCTCCAACAAGACCTCCGCAACGCGACGGCCCGGATTAAAGAGACTGAATCTAGTATCTCCACAGTCGAAGACGACGTTCACCAATTAAAAGAACAAGTTACACGTCTGCAAACCCACACCAAGGAACTCCACAAAAGAGCAGAAGATGCTGAAAATAGATCGAGGAGTAATAATCTCCGCCTAGTGGGATTCCCAGAAGGTTCAGAACAGGGGCAGATGAGTAACTTCATTGAACAGTGGATAAAATCCTGGATGCCCAAAGACTCCCTCTCCACATGGTTCACGATCGAACGGGCCCACCGCTCCCTGGCCCCAAGACCTCCGCCTGGAGCACCACACAGGCCTATTATTGCTCGGATCCTTAACTTCAAGGATAGAGACTCCATCCTCAACGAAGCACGCAACCAAAAATCCCTGACATATCAAGGACAACCGATAATGATCTTCCCAGATTACACACAGGGGGTCCAGACTCAAAGACGATTGTTTCTCGAGGTTAAACAGAAATTTCGTGCTCTGGACCTCCAGTACAGTTTGCTCTTTCCGGCCCACCTTCGAGTTCTCGAAGTCCGGCACTCCTGGGATGATAACCTCGGCAAATGGCGGACTGCCCCAGACACACTGCATGGGAAATTTCCAAATAGATGCATCTCACTGCAACTCAAGTTCTTCCTTATGGCAACAATAAGTATCCTTATGTAAGGAGGGGTCCTCCACAAATCTCCACACCCAAGCGTTCTAGTTTGGTATTTCACCTTTGTTTATTTGGGACGACAGATGCTTCCGTTCTTGAAGTATAGGGTGGGGGAGGGGGAGGGAAGTGAGGGGGGACCATTGTCCAGAGTTTCCGTTATTGTATCTTGTTTACTATACCAGCACTCTTACTCAGCAGCAAGACAGTCACACGCAATATTCACACTGCGGGAATGTACCTGTTATCTCACAGCTTGCACAAAATGAAGTACACTCCGCACCTAACTCAAGTCTCGCAGGCCTCCATCCACGCTCTTATCCACTGTGACAGACACATGTAATGGCGGGGACCCACTCCGTGTGCTATCATGGAATGTCAGCGGGTTACTAGACAGAGTTAAATGGACAGCAGCCCTGCGATATGCCCAACGCCAGGTATCCAAAATAATACTACTCCAAGAAACCCACCTTATAGGCAACAACTGCCCATTTCTGGCACAATAAGGCTATGACAGAGTTTGGCACTCGGGTTCACCCGGGGATCAAGGGGTGTGGCAATCCTTATGCGACGCAATCTTCCTTTTGTACTTACAAAAGCCACTAATGACCCTCAGGGATGCTTCATGGTCCTGAGAGGAACTATAGGGGGAAACGCTCTTAACCTAGTCTCCATATATTCCCCTCCATCGCTGCTCACCTCAACCCTAAAACACACCACAGACCTTATCACCTCTTTACCCCCTGGGTTGACAATAATTGGAGGCAATTTTAATTCAGTTATGCACCCGGACCTCGACACTGCAAACGCCCCATCTGCCACAAGATCCACCCATGCTAAACTTTTAACAAGCTGGGCAAGCACCTTGGGTATCTGCGACGCCTGGAGAATCTGGCACCCCCAGAGCAAACAATTCACCCACACCTTTGCAGCACACCATACACATGCGCGAATCGACCATGTTTTTATGCCCGCCTTGGACTGTCAGAAAATCAGAGATGTTGCCATCCTTCCCAGAGGTATATCTGACCACTCGCCCATATTTTTGAGAGTAGGAGACCCCCCTGACACACTTCGCCCGATATGGAGGATGAACGCATGGTTCCTCCAGGACAAAGACTTCAAGGAGACTGTAGGGGCAGAGCTCCAACAATACTGTCTCACTAACCGGGGCTCTGTCTCCTCCCCGGGCACTCTATGGGAAGCAAGCAAGGCCACTATTCGTGGCTTTGCCAAGGGCCAGCTCAAGATCAAACACCTAACCCAAGACTCCCAAATCACTCTCTTGGAGGCCCAAGCAACCCTCCTTGAGAGCCGAGTGCCTGGGCAGCAGGTCGACCCGCAAGACAGACAGCTTGCACTTCTACGAGACGAGATCAAGCAGATCTCCATGGAGGCCACTAAGCTATTGTGGAGATCCTCCGTAGCCAGGGTATATGGATGGGGGGACAAAAATGGGAAAATCCTACATCGATTTGCCACATACCCCATGGCTAATCGCATAATCCCAGAGATCAAGGACCTAGACAGTACGGTTCATCGCTCAGGAGCCAGTGGGAGGGATGGATCGGGCCTCTTGAGGAGGAGGACTGGAGAGATGCGCTGATGGTACCCAAAACAGTCACCACTTCAGCCAGACTCCGTCTGGTCCAATTGCACTATTTACACACTGCCTACCTAACACCAAAACACCTTCATAGTGCAGGTCTGAAACCAACCGCATCATGTACACACTGCAAACAAGACCAAGCAGATTTCTTCCACATGGTATGGACTTGCCCAATCCTGGTCGACCCCTTTCGAGTGGGCTATTCAAATGTGAGGGGGGAGGAGCTTCCTGCCTCCGGCCGGGGTTTGGCCCGGGCCCCTAATGGGTCCGGCTTCGCCTCCCCCCGGCCCGGGTAACAACCCCTTCCAGGAGGTGAGTTGTCCCCCTCTCCCTTGCTTCGAACAACTGTGTCCCTCCTGCCCCTCAAATCAAACCACTGACATAGTGCTTAGGTGCCAAAAAAAGGTCACAGTTTATTCAACATAACACGTTTATACATTTGCAACATTAATCATGGTTATCCTCTTGCTCTCTTAATCTTCCTGTCAATATGCTTTCTTGTCTTTGCAATTATTTTCGTCCCTGCGTGGACCCAGCCTCCTCAAGTTCTGGGGACGGGACGGGCCCCATGTCTGGGCCTCTGTTTCCCAGGTCAAGGCTTCAACTTGCTACCGATTTGGGACCTGCCCAGGCTGCAAGTGCCGTCCCGATTGTCCTGCCCTTTCGAGGGCCCTCCCTGCTCCCCGTGGTTCCTGCCGTGTGGCATCCCCCAGGACCTTGCTTGAGCATCTACTCTATCTATCACGAGGCTGAGTCCTTCCATTTTGCTCCCTCGGTACCCCAGCCGTGAGGCATCCCAAGGGTCCTGTGGGAGCATCACATCTACTCTTTCCATGGCGGTAGGCCGCCCTTGGCTCCCTCAGTGCCCCTGCCGGGAGGCATCCCAAGGACACTGTGTGAGCCTTCCCTCTACCTTTTAGTAATTCTCTCTTTTTCCTTCTACCTTTCTTGTGTTCCTTCCGCCACGCTACCTACTGTTTCACGATCGGAGGGAGCTCCCCCCTTCCACCCCGATCCCCCTGCCCCTGACCCCATTGGCCCCGTCTGGGGTTGGGGAGGCCTGTACCCCACTACCTCGCACCCGTTTTCTCTTTGTGGGCCCCTGCCCCTGGGGCCTGCTTACAACGGATGGTGGGGTGATTCCCCCCGCATGCCCCGTACGCGTGCTGAAACCTGCATGACGTCCCCCATTTACAATCGTCTTTTTCAAACTTCCAGCATATTTTTCCTGATTTGTTACTGCCTTGGTTTTTTCCTTTGAGCCCTTGTCCCTGCCCCTCATCTTCTCCCTAACTCCCGTAGGGACGAAAACTGCTCTCTTTGCTGCTGACGCCTTCCCTGGCTGCCACCATGTGCGTCGTGAACCCTTCCATGTCCTGGCAATCCCATCCCATTATCGGCCACACCTGCATCTTTTCCCTGAAACCCTCATCGTATTTCAGCCACGCCTCGCCCTGATATTGCTGCTGCGCCTCGTGCACTTTTTGCTCGTATAAAATTAGTGCTGCTGCGCTTTGGGGAAATTTCTCAATGAAAACACATGCCAATGTTCTGAAGGCTTTCAGCCAGTTTTCTATTGATCTTTCTACTCTGGGCTTGCGGCGGTCTCTTCTGTCCTCATCCTTTTTGTCCTGCGCTGCTAAATCTAACCCTGCCTGGCGCACTTCCAACAGTGAGAAAATGTCTATGAACTCCTTCCTTCATATTCTCTCCTTCACTTTTAGTGGGATGAGAATGGCTAGCCCTAGCAGTTTTGTGGTTGTGGGGGGGTCGCTCGGGGAGGAGCGCAAGTACTCGCTGGCTGGCTTCCCGTTAGCGTCGTGCCCTTCCCCTGTCTCACTTGTATTTGTATTATCAGCCCCAGGGGCCCCTGCACCCCCTTGAGTTGTTGTCTCTTGCTGTTCTTGGCTTGATACCCCTTTCTCCTTGCTCGTCGCCCCCTTTGTATGGCCCTTCTTGTCCGCCCTTTGGTGTGGCTCCTGGCCGTCCCCTGGCCCCCCCGTGCCCCACTGGGTGCACCCTGGGAATGGAGCTTCTGCCTCTGGCCATTGCACCAGGGAGTCCACGCCGCTGGGTGGGCTGCCCTCGTCGCCCAGGCCTCCCCTTGGAAATCCTGTGGCCCGTCCCCTAACCCTGACTGCCACGGGGGCTGCATGGCCCATGGCCCTTGCATTGCTACATTGCCCAACCCTAGCCGAGAGCCCATCTTTAAGTTCTGCCCAGGTTTCCATTTTGTTGTGCCAACCCGCCCCGCATTCTCGCGCCCTCGCTTGCTGGTTTTTGCACCATGCTTACCCTTCTTTCTGCTGGCCATTCCGTTTCATCCCTTGTGTCTTTCCTGAGGGGCTGCCATGTTGGCTACAGACCCCTCATTGTTGCTGCTCTCGTCCTCCTCCTCTGAGGTAGACACCTGCTCTGGAGACACAATCCTCCTGCTCCTGTCTGTGGGGGAGGACCTTCCCCCTTGCTTCGCTCCTTCGTTGGCCTTTTCAGGGGCCGCCATTTTGGCTGCAGGCCCCTTACCCCCCCCGCCTTCTTGGCGGGCGGCCGTGCTGAGGATGCCCGCCGCGGCCTCTTCTCCTTCCCTTGAGCCCTTTCCTTGATTTGCTGGTCCACCCAGCTCTGTCCCTTCATGGCAACCAACACCCTGGCTTGCTCCAACATTGCTTGCAGGTCGTCGTCCAGCTCGGGCCCCGCGTCTCTCCCACGTCTCTTCTGTCCTTTTTTCGTGGCATCCGGAGGCGCCTGGTCATCCCTGAAGCAATCCAGGGGCTGTGTGTTCCTCCCAACTGCCCTCCGCTTGCTGGCCATTCTTATCACTGCTGCTCATGCCCAGTGCTCGGTTGTTGCAGCCGTGCTTTCTTCCTACTGCTCTGCTGCTAGTTCAGATCCTTATTATCAGCAGCTCCCTGCTCTGCTGGTTCAATTGTGCCCAGCTGCCCAAGTGCCTTACGCCGCTGCTGAGTGAATTCTTGTTCTGCTCTGTATTGCTGGCAGATCCTGAGGTGTGCTTGCCTTCTTTCAAGGGGTCCGTCCCTTTCCTTTCAGGCCCGTGTCAGCCCCAAGTAAATAAAGCAAATAAATGCCCCCAGGCGCTGTTCGCGCCTGTTCGTCCTTCGTGCCCGCAACCGGAGACCTCCTGCTGGCCTCTGGTCTCCTGTTATGCTTTCGCCGCTGAGGCACTTCGTCAGTTCCAGGCCCCTTAAACTTAAGAAAGGTCCCTCGACTTTCCCAGTATCACACACTTTTGATAAACAGGAGAGCTGGGATTTGAACTTGTGCCACTTAGCTACTGGACAGCGTTTCTTTATCAGTCACTTATAGGTAGTGCCACAGTATCTAGCTGCCCGGGGCCGGATTGACCAGATTCCAACAACGCCTACCTGTACCTTTAAGAAAGGGGGGGGAGCGGGAGGCTCGCCTTCTTCTGGGTGTGCCCAGCCTCTGATCAGCCGACTTCCTTGTTTGCGGCCGCCCCACACGCCGCCGCCGGTGCTGCTCGTTGTCTCTCCACTTGATCCGCCGGGTATACCAAAGCACGAAACAACCGGCTGGAGACCGACTGCTCACGCCGCCCCAGTCACCGCCTCTCGTCTTCCCGCCGTACTCCACCAGGATGGAAAGGGCGCGAAAGCCGGCCAGAGGTTCCCGCTCACACCGCCCCAGGGGTTGCCTTAAATCTCGCCGCACGTCGAACAGCTGAGCGGCCTATCACTCGAGGCGATGGGGAAACTCCGGTCCGTGTTGTAAACGCCGGCCGTAGTTCTCTTCGGAGTCGTACCCGGATGCAGTCTTCTCGTGGCTTCGGAGTCAGTCTTGGAGGTAAGCCACTTCTGCATCCACTTCTGCATCCGCCCGATGATTCTTATTCCTGATTCTTCTTCCTGATTCCTTCTTGCTGGAAGATCGTTTTTTAAACCCTGATTTTTAAAGTGTATTTCTGTGTTTTTAGACTCTCCCGCATTTGCACTTTGAAACTCCTACCTGTCCCCGGTCCGCCGCGGCTGCTGTGCCGTTCGTTGCGGAGGGACGTGGCTCCTCCCCCTAGGCTCTCACTTCCGGGGGGTGTGGATAAAGGAGCCCTGCTGAAGCGGTCGCGCAGCGGTCAGTTGCAGTGCGTACCGAGCAGGCTGCTCATGTGTGTTTTAACTGCTGGAAGATCGTTTTTTAAACCCTGATTTTTAAAGTGTATTTCTGTGTTTTTAGACTCTCCCGCATTTGCACTTTGAAACTCCTACCTGTGCCCGGTCCGCCGCGGCTGCTGTGCCGTTCGTTGCGGAGGGACGTGGCTCCTCCCCCTAGGCTCTCACTTCCGGGGGGTGTGGATAAAGGAACCATGCTGAAGCGGCCGCGCAGCGGACGCGCGCAGCGGGCGCACCTAAGGCAAGCCCGTCTGCGCCCGTCCGCGACCGACCGCGACCAGCGCTAGCCACGCTGCCCTTGGGGACCCAGCAGGCCTCACCTGGACCAGGGAACAATTACTAATGCTTGCCTCAACGGATTGTGTCAGGCCCACCTGTCTAAACACGGGCTATATGGAAGATGGGTGGGACATTCAGGCAGGACGCTGTAACACATGCTCCTATTCACTGGATAATAGGATAAATGAGGAAGAAAGCAATACCTCTATTCCCCATGTATCCTTACAGATGGCCTGCACTTCTACTTTTACAACCAGACCAGAAATTAGGGCTTGCCTAGTCAATTGCAGATCCCTCCCTAAGCATGCTGATGACATCTGGCTTCATTTAGAGTCTCGCTCCTGGGACCTTATGTTTTTAACTGAAACCTGGTTAAGGGATCACTCTTACCCTGACCTATCTTTAGCTATCCCAGAAGGTACAGGATTACAGCAGCCAATCGGCCTGGCAATAGGCTAGGAGGCGGACTCGCAGTGATCCATAGAAGGGACTGGGAGATCACGGTGAAGAAAATAGAGAATACTGGGATGATTGAAGCACTGTCGTTTTGCGTCAAAATCTCCCCCACTTTCCCATTCGCTGGATTGCTGGTTTACAGACCCTCAGACTCACCGGCCGCTCAGTGGTCTGAACTACATAACATTATTGCTGATCTCTCTCTAAAATATGCCAATTGCACGATCCTCGGAGATTTCAATGTCCATATGGACAATGACGTATGCCCACTGGCCGCTCAATTATTATACACTCTCAAAGGGTTGAACTTGATTCAAAAAGTGTCTGCCCCGACACACGTGGCTGGCCACATGCTGGACCTTATTTTTACCAACATCTCCTCCCTAAGAGTAGACACCCCTCTCCCATTGACCTGGTCAGACCATTTTTTAGTCCCTTTTTATTTGACTATTCCTTCCAACAATAATCAGGTCAGCTCTACACCTGAAACCAGAAGAAATTGGAGGAAGGTTACACCGGAGGTCATTGACCATGTGCTATACGACACAGTCCCAGTACTGACGGGAGAGCCCAGTCAAGATGCCTCTCTTTTTAATAACTGGATCACATCTGCTCTGGACAAAGTTGCTCCACTCAAAAATATGAAACTGTCCAGAAAAAATCCCTCTGCCCCCTGGTTCACTACCGAACTCCGGCTGGAGAAAAGTCTATGTAAGCAATTGGAGCGTACATGGAGGAAATATTATAACTCCGACGCCAAATGCAGATACAAAATGGCATTAAAGAAATTTCATATTTTAAAACGTAACACAATCAGGGATTATGTAGCCAATCAGATTAAAACTTCAGATAATTCAACTAAAGAAGTGTTCAAGATTGTTCAGGGCTTTATGAAGCCACTAGCCTTGAAGAGTACTATCACCCCCTCAGCCTCCCTCTGTGAAGATCTATCCAGCTTCTTCCATGACAAGATTCAGAAAATCTACTCCTCCTTCCCCTTAGCTGGGATCTCTCCATTGTCAGCTACATTAGCCCACAATCCTAATCTTTCTAACACTTGGTCGGAATTTCACCCATTATGCACAGCCACCTCTCGGGTGGAACTAAGTAAAATCAAATCGGGCGCTCCGACCGACCCCTGTCCAGCCAGCTTTTTCAAATTACTGGCTCCACGGCTCAATCCCTTCTTAAATGCCTTATGGAACGCCTCCCTGAGCCGGGGCATTTTTCCTGCGCCATGGAAAACGGCTTATGTCCAACCAATCCTAAAGAAAGAAGACGCGGACCCATCAGATCTAAACATTTTTAGACCGATCTCCCTCCTCCCGGCACCGGCCAAAGTGCTGGAAAAGGTAGTCCAAATGCAGCTATCGGAGTTCCTGGAGACTAACCATCTTCTCCACGACTCCCAGTCGGGCTTTAGGAAGGGATATAGCACAGATACGGCCCTTCTTGAAGTGGCAGAAACCATACGGGAAACGGTAGACCAGGGCAGATGCGCAATGTTAGTGCTGCAGGACTTGTCCGCAGCCTTTGACACTGTGTCACACCAGATCTTATTAGAGAGACTTGAGTCCCTAGGTGTGACGGGTACTGTTCTCAACTGGTTCCGCACCTTCTTAGAAGGCCGGTCTCAAAATGTGTTCCTGCGTCCATTTATTTCGGCCTCCAGATCTATCAGCTGTGGGGTCCCACAGGGTTCGGCGTTGAGCCCCACCCTTTTTAATGTGTACCTGGCCCCTGTCTCCTCACTGATTGAACAGTGTGGCGTGAAGGTGGTCTCGTTAGCTGACGACACTCAGCTTGTGTTCTCTTTTAAAGAACACACGGAGGCAGCCTTCATGAACTTCAAGCTATGTCTGCGAATAATCTTGGCGTGGATGACAAATAATTGCATGAAGCTGAATACTGATAAAACAGAGGTCCTGTTTTTTAACCAATCCTCTCCTCCCTTGTCGGAACTCTGGTGGCCGGCTGAGCTTAACCCCCTCCCAGCCCGGTGAACTCAGCTAGGAATCTAGGCTTCAGGTTTGATTCCAGCTTATCTGGTCGTGCCCAAATTTGCAAAGTCTCTTCCGCCTGCTTCTGGAAATTAAAAAGTTTACGAAAATTCCTGCATTTATTGCCAATGAACTGCAGGAAAAATGTGGTCCATGCGCTTGTCACTTCCCAACTGGACTACGCAAACAGTCTTTACCTGGGGCTCCCAGATTACCTGCTGAGAAAACTGCAGATCATACAAAATGCTGCAGCCAGGCTGATCAGAAACGTGCCTCTTCGCCACCACATCTCTCCCCACCTGCGAAGCCTTCATTGGCTCCCGGTTAAGAGACGGATCGAGTTTAAGGCACTGATACTGGCCTTCAGATCCATCAGAGATGCTGGCCCCCAATATCTGAAGCACAGACTCCAAAGATATCACCAATCAAGATCTCTGAGGTCAAACCATCAGGACCTAATGGTGACTCCGCGCTTCAAAAAAGCCAGGATGGGGGGGTCGCGCTTTTGCTGTGAAAACCGCCTCTCTGTGGAATTCTATGCCAGCGCACCTACGAAAGGCGAAGTCAGAGCCTCTGTTTAGAAAGGCCTTAAAAACCTGGCTCTTCAGCCTAACTTAGAACACTGCTCAACTCCTCAGCCCCTGCACGCAATCTGTACTTACCGCTAGCGCCGGGACACTTCCGTTGGAGGTAGCCGTGCGCTCTATAAAATGCATTAATAATAATAATAATTAATTCTATCGGCGAGGAGGGGGGGGTTGGGCCTGTTGCCCCCTATTTATCCCCCCCCCCTTGTCTTGTCAGTTCGCCCCTGGATTGGGGTGGTCTGTGCTTGCCCTGGGGCGACCAATCTTGGTCGCCCCCTTTCGAGCGGGCTATTCAAATGTGAGGGGGGAGGAGCTTCCCGCCTCCGGCCGGCATTCGGCCCGGGCCCCTAATGGGTCCGGCTTCGCCTCCCCCCGGCCCGGGTTACATTTGGTCTGGATGAGCTACTCCCGCATAGACCTGGGAAGCTTAAACTCTAAAGCACTCCTGCGAAAGCATCCTTGCCATATAATGATTGAAAATGTTAGAGAAAAGAACGTTGAGACAAACAGAGGTGAAATCCATTCTTAAGTCGTCTAAATGGCAGCTCACGTCTTGCTCATGGAGTTGCTTTACAAAGTGCCTGTGTACTCTTGCATTACTTTTTCACAGTGTAGTAGTGGTGCCATTTTAAACTTACAGGTGAATAGTGATGAAAAGTTAGACTCTATTAGACAAAATAAGAGTAGGTTTTTACACAGCGGTTGAAGATTTTCATTCATAATAGCCCCATATTTTCCAAACCCTATCAATAGGCACAGTCCTTTGTGCACTGAGGAGTTTATTAAATCTTTTTTTGCAGAGCGCTGTAATTTGAACTTTTGGCACCACTGGTATGATATTCAGGACCCTTAAGCTTCAATCCCATAGTGTGCTGTGCAAAGTGTTATGATGCCATTATCAATACATGCAAAAGAAACAATTGATGGACGGAATGCTGGACAATGCAAACATTCACCCCCAGTCACAAGGATCTGGGTTAAATCCATCATTCTTTTGCTCACCACACCACACCAGTTTGGACCCAGCCATATGCAAATCAGTCTTGACCCTGTTCCTTGTGGAAACAGTCCAGCCCGAACTGCCAAGCCAGGTCCTCCCTGGACCGGAAACAAGCATCCTGGGACCGGTTTCAGGGCATCACCCTTCTTCAGCCAGGCTAGCTTGAATCCAGTGGTGTAGTGAGCACGGGACCCACGTCTGGGCATACCCTTCCCACTTAGGGCGACAAATGCAAAAGAAACAATTGATGGACGGAATGCTGGACAATGCAAACATTCACCCCCAGTCACAAGGATCTGGGTTAAATCCATCATTCTTTTGCTCACCACACCACCCCAGTTTGGACCCAGCCATATGCAAATCAGTCTTGACCCTGTTCCTTGTGGAAACAGTCCAGCCCGAACTGCCAAGCCAGGTCCTCCCTGGACCGGAAACAAGCATCCTGGGACCGGTTTCAGGGCATCACCCTTCTTCAGCCAGGCTAGCTTGAATCCAGTGGTGTAGTGAGCACGGGACCCACGTCTGGGCATACCCTTCCCACTTAGGGCGACAAATGCAAAAGAAACAATTGATGGACGGAATGCTGGACAATGCAAACATTCACCCCCAGTCACAAGGATCTGGGTTAAATCCATCATTCTTTTGCTCACCACACCACCCCAGTTTGGACCCAGCCATATGCAAATCAGTCTTGACCCTGTTCCTTGTGGAAACAGTCCAGCCCGAACTGCCAAGCCAGGTCCTCCCTGGACCGGAAACAAGCATCCTGGGACCGGTTTCAGGGCATCACCCTTCTTCAGCCAGGCTAGCTTGAATCCAGTGGTGTAGTGAGCACGGGACCCACGTCTGGGCATACCCTTCCCACTTAGGGTGACAAATGCAAAAGAAACAATTGATGGACGGAATGCTGGACAATGCAAACATTCACCCCCAGTCACAAGGATCTGGGTTAAATCCATCATTCTTTTGCTCACCACACCACCCCAGTTTGGACCCAGCCATATGCAAATCAGTCTTGACCCTGTTCCTTGTGGAAACAGTCCAGCCCGAACTGCCAAGCCAGGTCCTCCCTGGACCGGAAACAAGCATCCTGGGACCGGTTTCAGGGCATCACCCTTCTTCAGCCAGGCTAGCTTGAATCCAGTGGTGTAGTGAGCACGGGACCCACGTCTGGGCATACCCTTCCCACTTAGGGCGACAAATGCAAAAGAAACAATTGATGGACGGAATGCTGGACAATGCAAACATTCACCCCCAGTCACAAGGATCTGGGTTAAATCCATCATTCTTTTGCTCACCACACCACCCCAGTTTGGACCCAGCCATATGCAAATCAGTCTTGACCCTGTTCCTTGTGGAAACAGTCCAGCCCGAACTGCCAAGCCAGGTCCTCCCTGGACCGGAAACAAGCATCCTGGGACCGGTTTCAGGGCATCACCCTTCTTCAGCCAAGCTAGCTTGAATCCAGTGGTGTAGTGAGCACGGGACCCACGTCTGGGCATACCCTTCCCACTTAGGGCGACAAATGCAAAAGAAACAATTGATGGACGGAATGCTGGACAATGCAAACATTCACCCCCAGTCACAAGGATCTGGGTTAAATCCATCATTCTTTTGCTCACCACACCACCCCAGTTTGGACCCAGCCATATGCAAATCAGTCTTGACCCTGTTCCTTGTGGAAACAGTCCAGCCCGAACTGCCAAGCCAGGTCCTCCCTGGACCGGAAACAAGCATCCTGGGACCGGTTTCAGGGCATCACCCTTCTTCAGCCAGGCTAGCTTGAATCCAGTGGTGTAGTGAGCACGGGACCCACGTCTGGGCATACCCTTCCCACTTAGGGCGACAAATGCAAAAGAAACAATTGATGGACGGAATGCTGGACAATGCAAACATTCACCCCCAGTCACAAGGATCTGGGTTAAATCCATCATTCTTTTGCTCACCACACCACCCCAGTTTGGACCCAGCCATATGCAAATCAGTCTTGACCCTGTTCCTTGTGGAAACAGTCCAGCCCGAACTGCCAAGCCAGGTCCTCCCTGGACCGGAAACAAGCATCCTGGGACCGGTTTCAGGGCATCACCCTTCTTCAGCCAGGCTAGCTTGAATCCAGTGGTGTAGTGAGCACGGGACCCACGTCTGGGCATACCCTTCCCACTTAGGGCGACAAATGCAAAAGAAACAATTGATGGACGGAATGCTGGACAATGCAAACATTCACCCCCAGTCACAAGGATCTGGGTTAAATCCATCATTCTTTTGCTCACCACACCACCCCAGTTTGGACCCAGCCATATGCAAATCAGTCTTGACCCTGTTCCTTGTGGAAACAGTCCAGCCCGAACTGCCAAGCCAGGTCCTCCCTGGACCGGAAACAAGCATCCTGGGACCAGTTTCAGGGCATCACCCTTCTTCAGCCAGGCTAGCTTGAATCCAGTGGTGTAGTGAGCACGGGACCCACGTCTGGGCATACCCTTCCCACTTAGGGCGACAAATGCAAAAGAAACAATTGATGGACGGAATGCTGGACAATGCAAACATTCACCCCCAGTCACAAGGATCTGGGTTAAATCCATCATTCTTTTGCTCACCACACCACCCCAGTTTGGACCCAGCCATATGCAAATCAGTCTTGACCCTGTTCCTTGTGGAAACAGTCCAGCCCGAACTGCCAAGCCAGGTCCTCCCTGGACCGGAAACAAGCATCCTGGGACCGGTTTCAGGGCATCACCCTTCTTCAGCCAGGCTAGCTTGAATCCAGTGGTGTAGTGAGCACGGGACCCACGTCTGGGCATACCCTTCCCACTTAGGGCGACAAATGCAAAAGAAACAATTGATGGACGGAATGCTGGACAATGCAAACATTCACCCCCAGTCACAAGGATCTGGGTTAAATCCATCATTCTTTTGCTCACCACACCACCCCAGTTTGGACCCAGCCATATGCAAATCAGTCTTGACCCTGTTCCTTGTGGAAACAGTCCAGCCCGAACTGCCAAGCCAGGTCCTCCCTGGACCGGAAACAAGCATCCTGGGACCGGTTTCAAGGCATCACCCTTCTTCAGCCAGGCTAGCTTGAATCCAGTGGTGTAGTGAGCACGGGACCCACGTCTGGGCATACCCTTCCCACTTAGGGCGACAAATGCAAAAGAAACAATTGATGGACGGAATGCTGGACAATGCAAACATTCACCCCCAGTCACAAGGATCTGGGTTAAATCCATCATTCTTTTGCTCACCACACCACCCCAGTTTGGACCCAGCCATATGCAAATCAGTCTTGACCCTGTTCCTTGTGGAAACAGTCCAGCCCGAACTGCCAAGCCAGGTCCTCCCTGGACCGGAAACAAGTATCCTGGGACCGGTTTCAGGGCATCACCCTTCTTCAGCCAGGCTAGCTTGAATCCAGTGGTGTAGTGAGCACGGGACCCACGTCTGGGCATACCCTTCCCACTTAGGGCGACAAATGCAAAAGAAACAATTGATGGACGGAATGCTGGACAATGCAAACATTCACCCCCAGTCACAAGGATCTGGGTTAAATCCATCATTCTTTTGCTCACCACACCACCCCAGTTTGGACCCAGCCATATGCAAATCAGTCTTGACCCTGTTCCTTGTGGAAACAGTCCAGCCCGAACTGCCAAGCCAGGTCCTCCCTGGACCGGAAACAAGCATCCTGGGACCGGTTTCAGGGCATCACCCTTCTTCAGCCAGGCTAGCTTGAATCCAGTGGTGTAGTGAGCACGGGACCCACGTCTGGGCATACCCTTCCCACTTAGGGTGACAAATGCAAAAGAAACAATTGATGGACGGAATGCTGGACAATGCAAACATTCACCCCCAGTCACAAGGATCTGGGTTAAATCCATCATTCTTTTGCTCACCACACCACCCCAGTTTGGACCCAGCCATATGCAAATCAGTCTTGACTCTGTTCCTTGTGGAAACAGTCCAGCCCGAACTGCCAAGCCAGGTCCTCCCTGGACCGGAAACAAGCATCCTGGGACCGGTTTCAGGGCATCACCCTTCTTCAGCCAGGCTAGCTTGAATCCAGTGGTGTAGTGAGCACGGGACCCACGTCTGGGCATACCCTTCCCACTTAGGGCGACAAATGCAAAAGAAACAATTGATGGACGGAATGCTGGACAATGCAAACATTCACCCCAGTCACAAGGATCTGGGTTAAATCCATCATTCTTTTGCTCACCACACCACCCCAGTTTGGACCCAGCCATATGCAAATCAGTCTTGACCCTGTTCCTTGTGGAAACAGTCCAGCCCGAACTGCCAAGCCAGGTCCTCCCTGGACCGGAAACAAGCATCCTGGGACCGGTTTCAGGGCATCACCCTTCTTCAGCCAGGCTAGCTTGAATCCAGTGGTGTAGTGAGCACGGGACCCACGTCTGGGCATACCCTTCCCACTTAGGGCGACAAATGCAAAAGAAACAATTGATGGACGGAATGCTGGACAATGCAAACATTCACCCCCAGTCACAAGGATCTGGGTTAAATCCATCATTCTTTTGCTCACCACACCACCCCAGTTTGGACCCAGCCATATGCAAATCAGTCTTGACCCTGTTCCTTGTGGAAACAGTCCAGCCCGAACTGCCAAGCCAGGTCCTCCCTGGACCGGAAACAAGCATCCTGGGACCGGTTTCAGGGCATCACCCTTCTTCAGCCAGGCTAGCTTGAATCCAGTGGTGTAGTGAGCACGGGACCCACGCCTGGCATACCCTTCCCACTTAGGGCGACAAATGCAAAAGAAACAATTGATGGACGGAATGCTGGACAATGCAAACATTCACCCCCAGTCACAAGGATCTGGGTTAAATCCATCATTCTTTTGCTCACCACACCACCCCAGTTTGGACCCAGCCATATGCAAATCAGTCTTGACCCTGTTCCTTGTGGAAACAGTCCAGCCCGAACTGCCAAGCCAGGTCCTCCCTGGACCGGAAACAAGCATCCTGGGACCGGTTTCAGGGCATCACCCTTCTTCAGCCAGGCTAGCTTGAATCCAGTGGTGTAGTGAGCACGGGACCCACGTCTGGGCATACCCTTCAATACAGGCACTGTATCAATACAGGCTCACCGAATGCAGAATGCTGGCGATTGGTCACAAGTTTCGGGTCACAATAGAATGTAGTTTGTGCCCACCAATGCCACTTTAGCAACCACTGTTTCTCTGGGACTCACTGCTTTTTGCATGACGCTCCTCATTACCTCCTCGTCCAGCTTCCCCGCTGCAATCTAACCTACTAGATACCATCTCAGTCCTGCAGAGCCTATTCCCTAGCTGACGTCGAAAATCCTCCCAATGTGACTGCCACTAGCAATCAGGTAGTAGAAGCTGGAGGGTCTATCACATCACATCCTGTCCTTTTGTTTCTGCATACTGGAAGACCCTTTCTGACTCAGGTAAGCATGCTGTAAGTAAAGTTACAGCGCCTGAGCTGAGCTCTGCATTGCAGTCACTGTCTGCAGTCTGCACAAAGTTGAGTTCAGCGTCAGTGAGGCTGGTTCAGGTTCCACACTCAGGCCTCTCTCACAACCTAGTGCCCTTCCATTTCTGGTGCTTTGCAGCAGTTTTAAGATCTTCTTGGAGCTTCTCATTGCTCAAATGGGTGTCATTTCTGAAAATTATTTGTTTTCCTGGACTTCCGTAGCTTGATTTTGGTTACAAGAAAGTGTCACTCATAGTCGTTGGACGTCACTCATAATTACACTGAAATTTTGAAAATATCACACATGAGCAATCTGAAGCCTTGTCAGGTATGTAAAGACCGGCCCTGCCTGTCAGAGTACCATGGAGGAGGCAGTGGAAGAATCACCGGGCCCTCATCTGACTCAACATCCCTGTAAATGATTAAGCAAGCAGTAAAGTCTTCTTTTAGGGCTTGAGAAGGCCTTCCATCAGCCAAAATCCCTCACTTACCTGATGTGGTTGATCCTGATCTGCATGATCAAAAAAGAGGCAGATTTATTCAGGGTACAGAGCTCTCTGAGTTATTACAGCATTTAAGAAAAAATATTGGTCTACCCTCTCAGAGCCTGCAATGGAAGAAGAGGATTTTGTTTACCAATATATGCGTCCTGAGCCAGAATCCCTTCCGATAAATGCAGCTATGAAGCTGGTATTGAATAATGAATAGAGGGATGTGGAGAAATCATCTTTCCCTCACTTTCTGGCCAGACGCTAACCTGCTTCCAATTTTTCTGTTGAGTTTCCTGAAGTATTCAAAGCTGACAACCTCATGGCAGGGCTTTCCTCGCAGGGCAACGTTGTGGCTGAGGGTGCCTCTCCCCAGGAACAGGTCAACAAAAAATTGGAGGCTGAAGTGAGAATGGCCTATGCAGCCTCTAATTTTGCACTGAGAGTTAATACTTATCTTACATATACTATGTAGTCCCTACTCAAAGGCTTTTCATCAATTGGCAACTCGTATCGGTGAGGAATCTGACTGTTCTTCACTTTTGAGCATTATGGAGCAGCAGGTAAATTTTTCTCAGATTTTTCATTTGATAATCTGTGTTCATCAGCTGCGGGATCAGTTGCAGCAGTGTCAGCACACTGTCACCTATGGATGCAGACCTGGAAATCAGACTCTTCTCAGAAAGCAGTTCTCGTGAGACTACCCATTGATGGTTGTTCTCTTTTTGGGCAACAGATAGAGGAGATGGTTAAGAAGACTGCGGAAAATAAAAAAATGGTAACTCCAGTGAAATCTTACTCTCAAAGCTGTGGTTTTGGCTACAAAAGTACTTTTCCTCCAGTGGTGGGGAAAGAACTTTCCCCACCACTGGAGGAAAAGCACTTTGGGTAGGGGTTGTGGCTGGGGGACCCCAAACCTCAATAAATCCCAGCCTCAAGTTGCTGGTGCTTCTGCCAATCTAAATCTCTCCAAATCATTACAATCAACATCAGTGGTCAGTAGGTGGTTGTCTGTCCATTTTCAAGGATGTCTGGGGTCGGACAGTGTCAGATCTATGGGCCGTCACTTTGGTGTCTGATGGTTACTACCTGGAATTTACAGACCTGCCTTCAGACCATTTTCAGCCAACTCCTCTTCAACAGGACTTGAGAAAACGCTATGCTCAGTTGGAAGGGGTACAAGCCCTGTTAGTAATAAATGCCGTTTATGTGGTATCACCCCAAGAACAGGGCAGGGGTTCTACTTCATCCATTTTTTTTTTGGTACAGAAGCCTTCTGAAGACTTTCATCCCATCTTAAATCTGAAGGGGCTCAACAGGTTACTCCTTCATTGCTCTTTCAAAATGACAATATTACAGAATATTTGTTCACTACTGGGACTGGGGAATTACTTGATTTCTCTGAATATGAGAGATGCTTACCTCCATCTTCCCATCTTTCCAGCTCATCGGAGGTTGCGTGGGTTCACAGTTGGCCTCCAACATTTTTTATTCCACTTATTTCCATTTGGATTGACATCTGCTTCAAGGGTTTTTATAAAGCTCTTTGCTCCTCTGGTGAGTATTCTTCTTTCTCGAGAAATCCATGTATATCCTTACCTTGATGACTGGTTAATCAGTTCTCCTTCTTTATCTAAGGCAAAGATAAATGTATAGGAAGTGTGCAAACTTCTTCAGGATTATGGGCTTCTCCTCACTACCAAGAAGTCTCACCTCCAACTAGTTGAGCAACTGCAATTCATCGGGGTCCTTTCTGTATGGACAAGGGGGAAGTGTTCCTTTTTCAAGACAGGGTCCAGAGACTGGTCTCACATCTATGGGACTTATTGCAACAAACTCGGGCCTCAGCAAGTCACGGGGAGATGGATTCAGCATTAGCCATGATCCCATGAAGCTGCTTTCATCTGTACCTGCTACTACACACGTTTTCACATTGAAATCCTCTCTCTCAGGACTGTGAAGCCCTGATTCCGTCACACCACAAGTTTCATTGGATCGCCAGTGGTGGCTCAATCTAAAGAACCTGGCCAAGGGACATCAGTTGAGTCAGACCACTCTAATAGTAATATCAACAGATACCAGCAAACTCGGATGGTGCAATGTTGGGATCCTCCACAGCTCAGGGCAGGTGAACACGGCAGGAGGCTTGGTGTTCCTTCAATTGGAGAGAGTTAGCTGCAGAGTGGCTCTGGTAACTTTTCTTCCTCAGATCCATCATCAGGCTGAATGCATTAAATTGGACAACCAGGAATTATTTGTGCATATCAATCACCAGGGAGGAATCGTTCTTTCCCTCTATCTCCTCTCCAAGGAGATTTGTATGTGGGCGGAGTCCAATCTCCAATCTCTCAAGTGTATCTTCTAAGAAGGGATAATGGGCCTGCAGACCAGCTGGCAGGAGATCCCCCCACTCAGTTACCTCTGCCTGTCACACACGGTCTTTCAGGAGATCTGTTTCAGGTTCAGCCATCTATGGTTGGATCTATTTGCAGCCAAGGCCAATGATCTCCTGCCTCGTTGCTCTGTGGTTCCCAACAGGGAGTCCTGGGCAATAGATGCTTTCTCATTGAGGTGGTCACAGGATCTACTGTATTATTTTCCTCCAATCCTTCTGATTCCATGATCAGATTCGGGAGGATTACCCCCAAGTCCTCTTGATTGTACCAAAGTGGGTTCGAAGGCCATGGTTCAGAGTGTCGATGGCAATGGCTGTGTCTCCACCATGGTTTTTTCCTCTGCAGCCATCCCCGTTGAGACAACCGCAAATGTCTTGGGCGCTGCTCTGTCGTCTGATTTTGGTGGTTTAGCCGCTGAATGGGAGCTCTTGGTAGCTAAAGGGTTCTCTTTAGAAATGGCAAAGGCTATTCAGCAGCTCCATAGGCTGGCTACACAAAAGTATTACAGTAGGGATTGGCCGAAATTTGAGAGATGGTGCCTAACCAAGGGCTTCCAGGCTTCTCTTTGTGATCTTGTTAGGATTCTGGATTTCCTGCAGGATGGTTTCAGGTTGGCAGTTTCTACTATTCGAACTAAGTGTATGGCAATTCAGGCCTTTAGGGGTGAAGTTACAATAGGGGTGGCCCCATTAGCTTCACAACTATTGAGGAGTTTCTTTCTTCAGCGTCCTACTGTCTATTCCTGGGTTCCTGCAAGAGATCTCCTATGGTCCTGTGGGGTTCTCACGCTTCCCCTGTTTGAACCAATAGAGTCATTGAATCTCAAGTTATTAACTTAAAAAGTGGTCTTTTTGGTGGCCATTTGTTCAGGACGTCGGAATGGAAAACTGGGTGCACTACTTTCAGTTTTCCCTTTCATTCTATTTTTCCCTGACAAAGTGGCCCTATATACCAGCCCTTCCCTTTTGCCTAAGGTCTCATCCTCCTTTCCTTGTTCTCAGGATATTGTTCTTCCTGTGTTTTTTCTGGAGCCCTCTTCGGCTGAGGAAGAGGCTCTTCATACTTTGGACTTGCATAGAGCACTTTCTATCTATTCGGTCAGGACAGCTCCACTTCAATAGTGGATGTACTGTTTGTTACCTTTGGTTTTCCAAATAAGGATTCTTATCTTACCACATCAGTTATGTCTAGATGGATCAAGTCCACCATAGTTTTGAGTTATGAATTGTCTTACACTCCTCGTCCATCTTTGATTGAAGGTAGATCCTAGAGGGTTGTCAGCCTCCTGGGCTTCCTTTTGTTATTTGAGATGTCATCAGGGATGTCATGAGTGATGTCACTGAACATGTCATGAGTGATGTATATGAGGTCATAAGCAGTGCCTTGCGGGGGCGTTAGTTATAGTTAGCTCAGCTGAATTTGTCTTGTTTTGTACCAGTGAAATGTCAGCCTAACTATAATGTCCCTGTAACCATTGGTTTTTTCAGTATATATATATATATATATATATATATAGGGCAAAAATCTGAATCCCAAAGTATGCAATGAGTCACAAAGAAATAAAGGGGCAAATGTACGACCGTTTTTTGCCTGTTTGCAATTGCAAAGTAGGTATGCCCTATGCACAAACCCTATTTTGGGAGTCGGTAACCTGTTACTGACTCGCAAAATAGGGTTTGCGACTCGCTATTAGGAAGGGGCGTGCCAAGGACGTCCCTTCCTAATAGCTAGTCGCACTTCAATGTAAGATTGTTTTGTGGCCGCAATTGTGGCTGCAAAACACTCGCAGTTTACCACCCATTTTTCAAATGGGTGTTATGCCACTCAAAAACGGGAAAGGGTCCCCAGGGGACCCCTTCCCCTTTGTGACTAGCAGTGAAAAGTGTTTTTTAAGAGCAGGCAGTGGTCCCATGGACCACTGCCTACTCTTAAAAGATGAAACAGAACAGTTTAATTTTTCTTTTTTAAATGCATCCCTTTTTCCTTTAAGGAAAACGAGCTGCATTAAAAAAAAACTGCTTTATTTAAAAAGCAGTCACAGACATGGTAGTCTGCTGACCCCAGCAGGCCACCATCCCTGGGAGTTCTAGCGATTCCTAATGGGGTCGCAAATTGCACCTGCCTCATGAAAATTAATGAGGCAGGAAATTTGCGACCCCATTAGGAATCGTAAACAGTGTCTGAGACACTGTTGTTTTTCCCAATTTGTGAGTCGCAAATTGCGATTTGCAAAACGACGCAATTTGCGACTCGCAAATTGGAAGGGTCGTACATCTGGCCCCAAGTATCCAAGAAAGAAGTGCCTCAAACAGATGGACTCACCAAAGAACAAAAATATATTTCCACTACAATGTTTCAGCTTCCGCCTTTCTCAGATAGTGCATGATATTTTGCTCTGTGGCTGGACAGATGACACTGCTTTTTTTTTCAAAAAGCATAATGAGTGAAGATTCCATTTGGAATGTGCAATCAATGCAGTCCCGAGATTTCTTGAGATATGAACTAATCAGGTCATATTGTCAGTGAAGTTCAGTCCATCTGGATGCAGTGAATTTAAACGGTACAACCAGAAGTTTTTTCTGGAGTCCAGTAGCTCTTTTCTTTAAGATATGTTCCACAGGGAAAATCTTCAAATCTGGTAGTAAATGACCCACAAGGTTAAAATGATTGTCTACAGGCTGGTCAAGTTTCTTATTAATTATTGCCGAATTGTGGTTACTGAATCATGTACGGAGGTCATTCACTGTTTGCCCTACATATTCTTTTTTTCAGTTTTGGCGTTGGCACCGAATCACATAAATAATGCATGTTGAGCGGCATGTAATATGCTGTCTTATTCCATAGGTCCTTCTCATAACAGAACTAATTGCTGATGATATTTGTAAACGGAATTCAGACGTGATGTACCTTTTAGAGTCACAGCAATGAACCCCTGAATTTGTTACAGCTTGCTTGATTTCAGCTCTCACAATAAGAGAACATAAATTGGGAGCTCTATGTTAAGCAATGACTGGCGGTTTTGGAAAAACCTTTTGCAATTTTTCACAAGTGGACAGTAAGGGAAATGTCTTTTGCATTACATTTCTGTAGTTGGGAGCTGAAGGATGATAGTCAACCACATGGAGTTCTGTCACTTTTGTTTCTGCTGTTGGTATTCCAAATAAGTGCCTACCTGGGTAACTGAAAAGACTTGCCATTTAATTGCTGTGTGTTATGAAGAGGATGGCCTCACCTTTTAAATAATGTAGCAAGCTCCTGTAAATAGTCTTTACAGGTGTCCTCATTGCTGCAAGTGGGTCTTATTCTGAGAGCCTGGCTGTAGATGATGCTGAGTTTAGTGTTGTGTCGGTGACATGAAGTCCAGTTTAGATACAAATGAGGATCTGTAGGCTTGTGGTACACATCAGTTATAATTTGTTGTTCATGAATGGTGAGTAGCACATCCAGAAAAGGGAGATGATAATTCTGTAAAGTATTCCTGCTGGTGTATTTGATGGTAGGATGGATACTGTTGATATAAGCTGTAAATTGTTCCAATGTTCTACTTCCTGCATTCCATTTTATAAATACGTCATCGATGTATCATAGCCTTGAGAGTGGTTTGATGCTAGAAGTAGATAGTATATAGTTCTCTAGTTTGCCAATGAAGATATTTACATAGGATGGAGCCACCCGAGCGCCCATGGAAGTCCCTTGTATCTGCAGATAGTGTTTACCATTGAAGGTAAAATTGTTGGATTTAAGGATAACTCTTGCAAAGTTAATAAGCATGTTTGTTGATGGCTTTTTCATTGTTCTTTTATTAAGAGCTTCAGATAATGTCATAAGGCCATCCTCATGTGATATATTGGTGTATAATGGTGTAACATCAAATGTAGCCAGAAGAGTGTTGTCATCAAATGTGTAGTTTTGGTTACATTGTTCAATAATCTGAAGGAAGTGACTGGTATCCTTAACAAATGATGGAAGTTCCTAGACAATGGGCTGGAGGTGCAGGTTGACAAATAAAGATAGTCTCTCAGTGGCTGTATCATTGCCAGAGATGATGGGATGGCCAGGATTGTTCATTTTGTGAATTTTGGGAAGCATATAAAATCTCCCAGGTCTTGGTTTGGGATGAACAATTCTATCTGCCTGTGTTTCACCAGTGAGGTTTAAGCTCCTATACCCTACAACCAAGTTCTTAATTTCTTTGTTCAAGGCTTCTGTGGAATTAGTTTCTAAAGGTTTAAAATAACTGCATCCAGATGGACTGGACATCGCTGACAATGCTACCTGATTGCTGCATATCTCAAGAGATCTCAGGACAGCATTGATTCCACATTCTAAATGGAATCTTCACTTATGATGCTTTTTGAAAATTCAGCAGTGTCATCTGTGCAGCCACTGAGCAAACCATCTTGTACTACTGAGTAAGGCAGAAGCTGAAACGCTGTTTTGGAAATATATTTTTGATTTTTGTTCTTTGGTACGTCCAACTGTTTGGGTCACTTCTTTCATATAAATATATATTGTGATCAATGCTTAGACCGCAGAACACACCAAGCTGTGATAAAACTACATGGCTGCCTTTTACTTTTGGTAAACACACCCATTAGCCAATCACTTACTGACTTCTCCTCCAAATGTACCACGGTATACCATGAACTTATCACGGTATACTGCAGCACAATATATAGCTATGATTTTTAAAACATATAACTTTAAAACTACTTACACTATTAACACATACTACCAAAAATTACCTTCTACACCTCATAATGTATTTTCCTGCCACATTACACCTACATCCGTTCACACACTTTCACACTACATCTGTTTCAATTAACACACTCCACTCCACTCAACGCCACTCCACTCTATACCACTCCATTCTATGCTATTATACTCTATGCCACTCCACTCAACGTCACTCCTCTATACACCACTAGACTCTACATTAGTTCACTGTACGCCACTCCATTCTGTGACATTCCAGTCCACACCACTTCACTGTATGCCCCTCCACTCTACACTACTCCACTGTATGCTCTTCGACTGTACACAACTCCACTCTATGATACTATAGTCTAACCTATTGCACTGTATGCCACTGCACTGTACGCCACTTCTCTGTATATCCCTGCACTTTTTGCTATTCCACTGTATGCTGCTCCACAGTATGACCTCCAGTCTGTGCCACTCCACTGTATGCCAATCCACTCTACACTATCCCTCTCTAGGCCTTTCTACTGTACGCCACTGCACTATACACCACTCCACTCTACGGCAATCTAGTGTGCGCTATGACACTGTACAACACTACATTCTACCCCACTCTACGCCACTCCACTCTACGTCACTACAGTTTATGCTGCTACACTCTATGCTATTCCACTGTGTACATTGCACCCTACATCACTGTACTCTACTCTACTCCACTATATGCCACTCCACTCTATATCACTACACTATATGCCACTGAACCCAATGTTATTCTACTCTACACCACTCCACTGTATGCTACTCCAATATGTGCCACTCCACTCTATACCACTCCTCTCTACACCTCTACACTCTATGCTATTACACTGTACGCCTCTACACTCTACAGCACTTCACTCTATGCCACTCCACAGAATGCTATTACACTGTACACCACTACATTTTACCCCACTACACTCTACCCTGCTCTACAGCACTCCACGCTACAGTATTCCACTCTACAACACTCCACCCTACGCCTCTCCACTGTATGCCACTCCACTCTACACCACTCCAGTCTACACTATTCCACTGTATGCCAGTACACTGTACCTCACTCCACTCTATGCCATTCACCTGTACTCTACTCCACTGCACACCAGTGCACTCTATGCTATTCCACTCTATTTCACTTTACTCTATGGCACTCCACTCTACCCCACTCTAGTGTATGCTATTCCACTGTATGCCACTCCACTATATGCCACTGAACTCTACACCACTCCACTCTACACTATTCTAGTTTACACCACTACACGGTACCTCACTCCACTCTACGTCTGTCCACTCTACACCACTCCACTATACGCCACTCCATTCTATGCCAGTCCACTCTACGCCACTCGCTATGCTATTCCACTATACGCCAGTCCACTCTACCACACTCCACTGCACACCACTTCACTGTGCACCACTCCACTCCATGCTATTCCATTGTATGCTGCTCCACTGTACTACACTCCAGTCAATGCCACTCCATTGTATGCTACTACACTGTATGCCATTCCACTCTACCCTATCCCACTGTTCGCAACTCGTGTATGGCACGCCACTCTATGCTATTCCACTCTATGCAACTCCACTGTATGTCACTGTACTCTACGCCACTCTAGTCTACCCAACTCCTCTCTATGCCACTCTACTCTTTGTCACTCCATTCTATACCATTTTATTCTATGCCACTCCTGTCTACGCCACTGTCCTCTACACTACTCCTCTCTACGCTACTCCACTCTACACTATTCCACTCTATGCAATTCAACTCTCCCCATTGTACTCTACGCTATACCCCTCTACGCCACTCCACTGTATGCCACTCTACTATACGCTATTCTACTCAACACCAGTATGCTCTACGACACTCCACTGCACAACACTTCACTATACTTTATTCCACTTGACGCCACTTCACTGTACGAAACTCCACTTTATCCTTTTGTACTGTATGCCTCTACAGTGTACCTCACTCCAATGTATGCTGCTCCACTTTACGCCACTGCACTCTACCCTACTCCCCTATATGCTATTACACTCTACCACACTACACCTTATGCCACTCCAGTCTTTTACCACTCCGCTGTATGCTATTCTACTGTATGCCTCTCCAGTGTGCAACTCTCCTCTCTATGCTACTCCACTCTATGCCACTCCATTGTACTGCACTCTACTGTACTGAACTCCACTGTACAAAACTCCACTCTATGCCACTACACTCTACAACACTCCAAAGTACCCTATTCCACTGAACGCCACTCCACTGTACCACATTCCACTCTACTCCATTTTATGACAGTACACTTTACATCACTTGCCTCCACTCCACTGCACCACCCTCTACTTAATGACACTCCACTTTTTTACAGAAATTAGAAACCGTAGACATTTGCCTAGCATAAGAAGGACTTTAACAATTAGAAAAAAGTATGAATTTATTCTTGTAGGATGCTGATTTGATCTTATTACTATATTGTCCAGGTGTTTTAAAATTAATATATTTATCATTTTATTTGGAACATCTATTCATTTTAAATCTGTATTGCCTTTTGTGGGTTATTAACATAACATAACATGAGTATTTGTAAAGTGCACTTTCACCCAGAAGGGTATCTTGGTGCTGAATAACAGATGTTCAGGCAGACATTTGTATGCTGCCTCTCTGTCTTATCGTACTGTGCACTTTACTTTTAAATGAAAATGGTTTTATTTTCCTATGTACATGTGATACATGCCTTTTATAGCTGTGTGTCGAATAAAGATTTATTTGCTTGATTGACACTCCACTTGACAATAGTAAACTGTATGACTTAAAAAAATATTTTTAGAAAAGTGAAACTCAATGAAAAAAACTAAGTTTAGGGATAAGTTATTGTCAGGAAATCTTTAGTTATTCTTTCTATACAAACCCAACTTAAACTGGACAAACATTATATATTCTAAAGTTATAGGTATAACTTAAATTTATAATTTATGCACCACCTTCAAATTACTGTAAGTTGTGAACCTCCGTATCCAGTGTTGTTACTTTACTGGTCACGCTACATTAACTATGGCTCCCACCATCTCCATACACTGTGTTCTCACAAATTATGTAATTTGACATGTCATAAGTGTTGTTATGAATGCTATGATTTCACATGGTATAAGTGATGTAATATGGAAGAGTATAACCAGTACTTGCAGAAGGTGTGAGTTATAGTTAATGTTGTGCTGCCACTCCCCTGCCACCTGCTTGTCCTCATTAAAGCTTATTATAGAACCTCATCCTTTGTTAATTTCTATAGGAAATGCTTTAAGTTTTACAGCTTTGATTTTATTAAGATGGCTTCAAGTGTGTAGTTATTTAGTGGTGCACTGTGGGAAACTACAGTAGAACACTGGGGAGCTAACTGACAGACTACTGCGGGTGTTGAAAGTCAATGTTTCAGTCTGCATGTCAGAATGTTTTACTGACATGGATGAGAAATCCATTTGAAAACTCATAGAACATGTGTCCTCATTTTAGCTTGCTAAAGTACTTTGATTAATTTCTATGACAAAACAAACTTCCTCATTTTGATTATTTTTTAAAAGAAATGTTTTACATTTACAGCTTTGAATCCATCAAGATGGCTTCTGGTGAGTCACACTTCTATCATAAATACATGATGTTAGCGCTTTCGTTGTTCATTAGAACATGGTGGGAGACTGCAGTACAACACCTGGGCATCAACTGACAGGCTGCTGCTTCTGCTGGAAGTACATGTTAAGTATGTCAGACTTTATTTTCTCATGGCTAAGGAAGATAGTGTGAATTTATAGCAGAACACAGTGACCAGACTGATCCTCAACCTGCCCAAGAGAACTCACATCACCCAGCACCTGAAGGACCTCCACTGGTTTCCAGTTCAGACGAGATGCCACTTCAAGCTCCTGACCCTTGCCTACAAAGTCCTCCATGACCTAGGAACCACCTACCTGAACCACTGCCCGCATTTACACTGACCACCTAGGAATATCCACCCCGCACACCTCGCCCTGCAGAGATCCCTCAGATATGCTGCAGTAGAACCGAGCGAAGATCCTTCTTCGATCTCGCTGCAAAAGTCTGGAACACCCTCCACCTACGCACTGCACCCTCTCTCACCGACTCAGGAAGGGGCTCAAACATGGCTTTTCGACTGAGCCCGGTAGCAAGCACCTGGATAGCGTCATGGGTGTCAAGCAGTACTATACAAATTCCTCTTGATTGAGTGATTGATTGATTATAGCAAATATGATCTCATTTTTGCTTTTGGAGAACCTTCCATAACCTCTATGAGAAAAGTTTTCTCTCAAACATTGTTCATCAAATCCCAGCAGATAATCAGCATTTTTCACAGGGTAAAATCACCTTAGAATACACCACAATTCCTAAACTTAGCATGGTACCACCAGCAGTTGATTTACATTATGACTAAGGGCCTGACTTGGACTTCAGAGTGCGGTATTTACACAATCAACCTGATGGAGTACGCACACTCTGGGGCATATTCTCAAGGAGCTATTGCCGAGTTATCGGCACTTTATCGCAGCCAAAGTCACGCTAAATTTACCGCCCCATTCACAAGCTGGTGCTAACAGCCCATGACACCAGTTCTCCTGCAAAAGCACTCGCAAAAAACATCGCCACAGATGACCCCGGCAACTAACGCTAATGAGATGCAGAGTAGGCGTTCCCGAGCAAAAACCCGCGACAACACCACACCTCAACATTCTCAACGACCAGCCACATCGGCGATAAGACCACAAAGCAGGCGATAAGGCACGTTAGCAGCAGGAAACTAACACCTGCTGTGACCTGGTGTAAAGTTGGACGACAAGCTGCACCATCAAAGGGAGCCCAGCCCAGAGCCACACAGGAAGAACAACAGATGACATGGAGCCACTCACCATGCACCCCGGAGCCCCGAGGGGGCAACAACACCCACCGCCACCACCCCCAGGACCGCCACCCCCCCACCGACCCACCTCGCCCCCCCAGACCACCACAGAGGCAGCGCAGACAAAGACAGCGGACATACAGGAAATGCACCAGCACTACAAACCTAACACCACACAATGCCAATGCCCACTACAGGCCCAAAAGGACAACCATCCTCCGCATCCTGAACATCATTGCCCACAGGCTGACGGTACCAACACAGCGGATCACCAACATCCCTCCGCAGACAAAGCCGCTGGCTGTGCTGCACCTGTTGGCCTCTGGTATCCTTCCAAACAACCACCGCCCGAGTCGGAGGAGTCTCACGGTCAGCCCCATCCAAGTTCCTCACACCTGGCCACCCCGCCATGAGGCCAACGCCGTTGCCGTGAGTGGTGTGGCCTGTGATCCTGTGCGCCTGCTGCACCCTGGGCCGCTGGTCCCTGAACCCATCATGCCCGCCCCTGCGTAGCCAGGCCTCATTGCTCACCTGCCGACACCGGCATGTGTCGAAGAGGGCCCACCACGTGCCGGCGCAAGCTCCAAGCCCGAAGCCCGCGACAAAGGCCCGCATAACTCCTTTCTCGTTGACGTACTCCACCGCTGCCTCCGGCCTACACTACGGTCAAGTAGGTCACACATTTGGAACTGAGTCTTTATTATGCAATGGCAGAGTACACACTTTATGGCTGAGTTTATATCACTGTACTTCCTTCGATGTGGTGCCACCAACTCTGTGCATAGCATTCCAACTACACCTGTCTGTGGTCCCTTGCTGACTACTGCCTTCGCCCCACACTGCGGTCGAGTGGGTCACACATCTGGAACTGAGTCTTGATTACAGAGTGGCCGAGTACACACTTCATGGCTGAGTTTAACTCACTATACTCCCTTCGATGTGGTGACACAAAGTATGTGCTGGGCATCCCAACCACACGTGTCTGTGGGCCCTAGATGTCTACGCCTTCGGACTACACTGCGGTCCTGCAGGCCCCACACAAATCCATGCCATTCCGTACCAGGCAGGACACGGCATCGTCCCTGGCTAAACACCCGCTCAGCTCTGTCGCTACTGCCTCGGTCAACCACGAGTCATCCCCACATGCCATTTCAATGCCATGTGTCAGTGTTCCAGGAGGAGCTCGCTGAACAGCGGTTGGCCCGCGCTGGCCACTGCCTCCGGACTACACATCGGTCGAGTAGGGCACACATTGGGAACTCAGTCATGATTCATTTATGGCAGACCTGATATCATTGTACTGGCCTCGTCGCAGACTGCATCCCCTTCCAGCTCCGGGGCCACTAAGTCTGTTCCCCGACAACCATGGACACTTTCTTCTTGAGATTTGTTGGCAACTGAGTCCATGGACTGGGGGTTGTGTTCATCATCATGTCGGTGATACTGACTATGTGGTCAAAACGAGGCAGTAGCATTTCACTCCTCCATTTGCCGCTTCCGGCCGGCTCCTGCCCTCTGCATCATGCCCTGGAGGACACCTTCCACTGTCCCCCGCAAACCTCTGCTACATTCACCTTCGACATCGACGAGGACCCGCCCACCTCGCGTGGCCATAGCTCACTGCACCGCAAGTCACCGTCCCGTGGCGGTGTGCCTGTGCCGGCCGCAGTGCATCCGGGGCCACTAACTCTGTGCAGCTCAAATCATGGCCCCAGTCTGGTGGCATGTTGGATGGCCTCTGGGTCGATGGCCTGGGGGTCATCACCGCCATTTGTGTCTGTGGCCCTGCGCTGTCCGCTGCCTCCGCCCTCAACTGCGGTCCACCTGGGCTCACACATCAAATCGAGTCCTGACCTGCCTGGACGTCGCATCACCACAGGATGCACGCGCCACCACTGCCAGGACCAACTCCAGACAACAGGTGCCAGAGTCGGAAGTGACTTACTGCCAGACTTTCAGAGTAGCTCACACCAGTCGTGGGTGCCATCATCAGCTTGATACCCTGCTCAGCTCCTCAGGTGCCACTAACTCAGTGCACCACAAATCAAGGACCATTCTGCTTGCATGTAGGGTGAACATTGTACTCTCTCCGGCAACCACCATGATGCTTCACAGTTCTTTCTGTTATGCTGATGTTTTATGTTTCTGCTTCGATTGTGAACACTGTTCAAGTTGTTGCCAGCACCAACTACTCCCTGCGGGCTGGCTTACACTCACCCCACACACATCCTGCACATGCGTCACTGTACATGTGACCATGCCAATAAAGGTGTCGAGCGCACGTGCTCGTGGCCAGTTCAATGAACTATCTGAGTGTGTCCGTGTGCTCATGATGTATGCATTAGGGCCCCGGCCCCACAACCTTACATTGTGCCGTGTGCAGAGGACGCAGCCATGTCACCGCAGGCAGAGGGTGGGACATTGCACATGTAGCTTTGTCGTCCCCCACCCAATACGTAGGAGGAGTGAACTTGGCCGGCGTACACCAGTCCGGCGTGGGGGTGTGGGTGATTATCTGCGTGGCTCTGGGTGTGGTTCAGTACTGGAAATGTGCAAAGGCATGTGTCCCTGTCGCAGTGTGGGTCTCCATTGGGGTGTGTAGGTGGTCCATGATGGGACTTTGACACCCACGCATGGGATCTAGTTCGTCTCCCATGAGGTAGTACCCCACCCGCACATGTTCGGCCAGCCCCTTCTGGCAGTCTGACAGCTGGCCTTGTAATGGGATGTGTGCTTAGGTGGCCTGCTGTGAGCCAGCCGGGGTGGTGGGTGCGTCCAGCTGTGTTGTCCGTGCAGGGGGTGGTGTGTCCTCAGTGCAGCGGGGCTGCCCTGCTCCTGGTGCTCTATTGCCTGAGATGTCCATGGACTGTTGTAGGGCGTCGGTGTCGGAAGTGTGGAGGTCCTCTTCGGCATCACTGATGGGTTGTCTGGTCTGCTCTGCTGGAGGTGTTGTTTGTCCCTCTGCAATGTGAAGGGGAGATGCTTGTTGACAGACTGCATGACAATGTACATTGTGACTGTTTTGGATTGGCGGACTATTTGATGCGGGATAGTGGACAATTGGACTACATGACGTAGGTGATGTTGTACACGTACATTTTCATCTCACAGTTTCCAGCTATGTCAGATGTGATTGGCCATTTTCTACGCACAGGCGGAGCCAGTTGTGTCCTCTGTTCTGCAGTGTAAGTGTTGCACTGTGTCCCACATTGCCGTCCATGTGGATGTGCTATGATTGCTATGTGTGTGTGCTGCATTGTGTGAGAGTCGCACCTGCTGCTGTGATTTTGCTGCCCCTTATCCCTTGGAGGCGGTGTGCCTTTGGCTTTTGTGCTTTTGAGGTGCTGTGATGTTGGCGACTGGGGTCATTTGTGCTCCTGGACGGATTTTGTTCTCTTGTGCATTGTTTGTCTGCAGATGTATTGTTGACGTCAGTGGTTGTTTGTGCACGTGGATGTGTCAGGGTGTGACCTGCTCCTTCCGGATGTATTCCACACTCAGCCACCTCAGTCTCGCGGCGTGCTCAGTGTCATGGTGATTGTACTCCCGCCATGCTGCTCGTCATGTGGTGTCACTTGCATTGTCAGTGTGGCTCTCGCATACGCATCTTTGCTGTGTTTCGCACTGGTGCATGTGTGTGTAATGGAATTGGTGTTGTGTGGGGTGGGACCCCTTCGGGCACATGGTGGACGGGGGCCTACTTGGTGTTTGTATGTATGCTGCAGTGTGCCACGGGGATCAGGGACATGACCCAGGGTCGTTGTGGGTGTGCGGTGTGCTACACGTCGTTGTGCATGTATGCCATTGTGCCCGTCCCCCCAGTCCCTGTTATTTACTCACCGTGTTGATGTTTTGTCAAGTCATGTCGAGCAGTGTCCAGACTCCCGACTCCTTGCACCGTCTCCCCACTCATGACTGTGTCGGCCATTTGCTCCAGCTCCTCCTGTTGCGCAGGACTCCCACCTCCATTTGCCGTTGCTGCCTTCCGGGTGGCAGCGGGTTTCTGCTTGCTTTGGCTTTTGACTTCGTGCCAGCGCATATGGCCTCCTCGGCAGTCTGACTGCATTCACGTTGGAATGCCATTTTTCCGTCTGTGTTGCCAATGACACGGTGGTGGAGACGGACAGTTGTTGTTAGTGCTCTGTCACCTCCGTGACGACGATCCGGTTGTCATGCGGACTGTACCCCGTCTTCCTCTTCCTCTTCTCCTTGGCCTTCCCCCACCCCGAGGTTCCTTGCTGGTGGTCTGTGGGGCTTGTGGGGTTCGCGTTGACCTGGGCACTCGTTCCGAGTGCGTCCATGTTGCTACGCATTTTATTTTGTTTATGGTGTGTTTTTCTTGTTCGGCTTTTATGGTGCATTTTCCCGCCAGGCGCGTGGGAATTGCAGGCCTGTCGCTGGTTATTGCTGTTTTTTTTCGAGGTTGGCCTCGTCGCAACTTTATTTGCGTTGGTGTTTCGCATTTTTTGGGTGTCGCGTTGTTTTTTACGCAGTCATTTGGTGCGTTATTGTGGGACTATCGCATGGTGCCACCAGGTTGAGAATGCTACGTTAACACAGCGTTGTTTTCCCGTGATGGACTACGATGTGAGAAGTTGTGTTAAGCTAAACTTGCGGTGGTTATCACACGTTCTTGAGAATATGCCCCTCAGTATTTAGAGTTTTCTCCCATGGTGTAGGGGTCATTTAAGCATTTTTACTGTCCCTTACCTCCAGGTTTTACACAGCAGTAATTGAGCAGGCGGTGTAATTGGCCAAACCTCTGACAGCCATCAAAGGAGTATGTCAGCTACATCTCCAGAGTAGGTTCTGTTGCTGACATACTTAAGGTATGCCCAACTGTAAATCAGGTGGGGGGGATATTGGCTTTGGCAGAGACAGTACTTCGTCTTTGTTGCAATGGAGTACACTCACTGCCAAACTCTAAATCAGTCCTAAAATCTAGTATCATCCTTCATAAGTGCTCCTTTTTGTGACCATCAAAACCTGCAATTCCCTACAATTTCAGTGGGGACCATGACCATGCCCTTGAGTCCTGGCTGCCACAACATATTGTTCAGGTTGTGTCCAGCCAATCAGGGCTGACTAGTACCCTTTAAAGTGTCAATCAAAGTATATCTGGACACCAGTTCAAATTCTCGAAAATGGCTGAACGGATTTAAACTAGATAACAAAAAGCATGCTCTGTGAATAAAATGCTAACTTTCTGCTAATTTTGGTGTAATTCTGCTTAGCTGTTTTTCTGTATTTTTTCCTGTACAGTTATAATGCAGCTACAAAAATATTGACCATTAACACCCATTTCCAAGCAGAAATAGTATCCTGTGACAGGATATAAAATGACCATGCAAATTTTCCAAGCTAGAGAATAGTGAGCTGTCTTGTTGCTTCTGACATAATGGTCACAATGACATCACCATCAGCTTTACTTGACTGTCTCTTCCTTTCAGAATATGGATTAAGACACAGCTTTACTCCCATGTAAAATACATTTAAAAAGACCCAGGGGCATGGGGTGGCATCCCCATCAAAAAACAAAACTAAAGACAAGGGTTAGAAAGGAGGCTTCAACATGGACTCAGTATGACGGAACATACCAGAACTTCATTGCTCCTCCATGATAGAATGGTTCACCCTAAACAACTCTTCCCTTATTGCCATTGTTCTGCCACTCTTCTCCCACAAAGCAAAATAGTTTTCTGGAGAACTGTGCCATGGAAAAATAAAAACAGGAAAAGAGAGGAGAGGAGGAAATAGTGACAATACATTGGAGTTAACTGTGGGACAATCTCTGACGCTCTGCACATGAGATGCAAATTATTGCCTTAGCATAGATGTTCCTGTTTTCTAGCTCATGCTAACCATATCTAAAAGAGGTGCCTGTCTATCATGTTAAGAATCTGTCTTTCACATCTTGGTTTCCAAGAAGAGATATGAAGTAAAGTTCAGCTTGCTCAGCTGGAAAGTTAACATTCTTGTAAGTATCTGAAGGTCATCTTCTTCCTTTCTTATGATCACAGACTCAGGCCCCTGTGTACATACTTTGTTTTACAAACTTGTGCCCTCTTCATTAGAAGCTTGTATGTAGAATTATATAAATTTGTGTCTTGCCTTTGCCTACTGAGCCCGCTCCTGTGATCCATAGATAATTATTGTCTTTTGTTAATAAGCCCTGTGAGACTTTGATTCACATGTGAGCAGATTTTCAACTGTGCTGGTGCATTGGTGCTGGGAAGTGCTTGTGCTTGATCGGATGTGGGGATTGGAGCTGGCCGAGGTTCCACTTGACAACCCCAGGTGCTACATAGGTAAAATAGAGGCTTGTCCAGTGGGGAACTTATTGGAGGGTGGACTAGCGCTCAGCTCACTGACCAGGTCAGACAGTACAGCAAGGCCGAAATTTATGTAGTGTGAATTCTGATTGAGTTTATCAACTAGAAAGAGATTTGTACTAAAAATGACATTGTTATCTGGGCAGGTGATGATGGGATAAACCAATTTTAGGTAAGTACAGGGGATATCCCAGGATATCGAGAGTGTTTATAATCCACGGCATAGGGGGATGAGGCTCTAGAATAGTGCAGATATGGTGAAGGTAAGAAGTGGCTAACACCCTTAGTACAGACCCCAGGGGATGAATGTGTGAAGGAAAGAGGTGCAATGATCTAACTGCCCCCATAAACTCTGTTAGACCCAATGGCTGTTACCAGGGGGTTTCCTAATGAAAAGGGGTCAATGTAAAGACATAAAAGAACTCTCATACCTCCCTCCATGAGAGCAGAAGAGAAAAACTGTTAGACTCACCCTTTCACTTCTTACTGTTATACCCCACACCATCTCTGGAGTGAGCTGTGGCACAAGGCCAGCAGACGCATGTTTCCTGTGTTGCGAATGAGGGTATAGTAACGGAATGTGGGCAAAAGAAATGCAAGGCTGAAAATGCCCCTGTAAAAATTATTCCCACCCATGCATTGTTCCTCCAGAATGTCAAAAGCAAGTGCAGTTATATTGAAGATTGGTTTAAGAGTACTAGGCTGAGGATAAAAAGAAATTATTGAAAGGTCTTAAGTATAAATACAGTCCAGAATGATAGGTAGACTTTTAAATTGGCACAAAGAAGATATGAAGGGTGAGCAAGAACTAAGATACCAATGTATTTAGTTGAGGGAGAGGCTAGGGCTTGTACCCCCACTTCCGTCCTCCTCCTTAAAAGTTTCTTCACATCACTACTGACAACTCAGAGTCAGTAAAAAAAAAGAGGATGATATATTCGATATTCTGACTTTCCCCATACCATCAGAAGATGCTGGGGGTGCCACATAAGCCATCTCAGGGAAGGGAGTTCCGGCAGTCAATAAGGTGGCAGGACAAGCATTGGCAAATCCAGCATAAGTTAGTGGTAAATTACAGCATGACTGGAGTGAGAGTAAGACCAGAGTTAGTCACAACAACACCTCATTTGCAACCCCCAATGTGATCTTTTCTGATGCCATAACAACCAAAGAAAGCATCAGAGAGGTCAGGCTCAGTGTCCAATACTACCCGAGATAATCTAAAGATGACAGCAGGCAAAGAGTGAGAGACCTTGGAAAAGTGCCCAACACATGCAACATACTGCTTTGGCTAGAAAGAAGTAAAGTGATGACCCCAGTGATAGTGCCCACAGGCAAACCAATTGTTCTTCTACCTCTGGGAGAGTACCCATGCAGTGGGAAAGGATGTCAAGTCATCATCCATGTCCCCTGGCTTCCCACTGATCTAGCAAATATCAAACATCAATTCTCTAGTGTGGGAATAACTCTCAATTTCTGTGAAGAATTAGAAACTGTATTTCAATGTTATAAACTTAACTGGGCTGATGGAAATCAATTGTTATACAATATTATGCCAAGTGAAGAAGTGGATCACTTATTAGTGAAGGTTAATTGGCAGAACAGGCACCAATTGATGAAGCTGCTCTTATTGCTGCTAGAGATGCAGTTTATCATGCTGATATTGAGATATGTCCTGTGAAAACCGATAATTAATAATTACAAACAGAACAATGGTGAAACTCCTGCTAATTAACTTAAAAGATGTGATTGATCAAAAATGAGGTATTGCTAATACTACAGAAATCACTCAAAAAGCTGTTGGAGCAGCGATCATTCAAGTGATATAGGCCAAGGTACAGGAGTAGCCGTATACCATCTGCATAGGTTGTCAAACTAAAGATCCTTCTGGATTGGTTTCTGTTGCAAGTTATTGTGTTATTGTACACTAACAAAATAAATAATCTACCAAAACTAAGATAATGTCTGAACTGACTGGGGTGGGCATGGAGGAAAGAGGTCCAGAAGGGGACAGGGGTAAAGAAGGGGAGATTTAGGTCAGCCTGGTGGTTCCTCGTGGTTCAATAGTGGCCAATTAGGACACTGGAAATGAGATTGTCCAAATATGGAACAAAATAATGGCAGACAGTTTTGTAGCAATAAAGGCAACTTTGAAAGGTGAAAAGCCTTCTAGACGGGGTCCTCTCTAAATATTCTTACACTCTTACTAAACATATTGTTCTAATAGTTTTTATACCTTGGCTTAGGGATAAGCCCATTCCTAATGAGTGAGCCAGACTAGACTGAGGAGCTGAATATAGTGTTTGACAGAAAGGGTACTCTGTCGCAACAGAATAGCCTCTCCAACAAATTGAAGGTCCATCCAGCTGATTTAGAGTCAGGCGGATCTTAAGTAAGTCATCAAAGAAGCCTACTCTGGCTCCACCGCTGACATATTCATCCAACACCCTGACGAAGTATGGGTCATTAGAGGTTCACATATAACACCTTCTGGCGTGATTAAGAGTGGGTGGTGTTATTTGTTTTTTTGCTGTTCGTCACTGCCAGGTAAAAGTTGGCGGTGAGAGACAGTAAAAAGAAATAATGACTCCCACACGAAGGGAGACAGCTCCCATGGTTTGCGGGCAGTTCGTTTTACTTTTTCCAAAAACAAACTCCTGCTTTGGGAGTTTGCTTTCATAAAAAGTAAAAAGTTGCTAGAGTTTGACGGGCAGCCATCAGGCTTGACAGAGCCATCCATCAGACTTTTATATCATTGACAGGAATTGCTTTGATGAAGGTTCCAACCAATGTTTAGAGTTGCCCACAGGGCTGGTAGACAAGCCTAAATTTGGTGAGCCGAGGACCCTCAGTATGGTAGCACTAAAGTAATCTGCCAAACCAACAGACTTACCACTGCCCAGCAAACTCTAAATCAGCCCCTCAGTTAGGGAGCTCATGAAGGGATAGCTTATGTTCATGCTGGCATCTATGAATCTGTATCAATGTTACAGAAATGATACTGATGTCCATACTCGCTGAAGCTTGCAATATGTACAGCAAATATGTATAGCAATCCAATATTTGTCAAGACTTAAAACTATCAACTTTTGTAAGACCAACGCTTACTCCCCTTATCATCTCTTTTACAAACCATTTGGAGTAATTGTTTCTATCATATCAACCCACTATCAAGTATCAATCAATACAAGTGCATATTGCTTGCGGTTGATCCTTGCTCCAGATTTCTAAGAATTTGGTAACAAAGGTCTGCCACTACTAAGGTGGTCATAAAAGACCATATAGCAACCATGGGAGCAGTTCATACCTTTTATTCTGACAATGTTCCTCCGTTCGCCACTAAGGTGTTTATGGATACTATGTTTGCTCTAGGAGTATGGCTGCTATATTACCACTTGTTCTGCCTTGAATTGAATGGTGGTGTAGAGTGAGCCAACAGTACACTTAAATAAACATTGACCGCTAGGTTGTTGGATACAGGCTTGCCATAGCTACATAGCATGTATGGTACTCAGAAAGAACTATTTTTTTCCCAAAATATTCCTCAGAGTACCAATGTGCCTGATCTTAATTTATCTGAAAAGGTGGCAGAGTCAAAAAGCAAATCACCTGCTCACCATTCATGGTTAAATCTATTGCAGACTGTTTATGAACTTGAACCAAATTATCCAATATGAAGAGCACTGACTCTACCACGATCAAAGACACAACAATTAAAGCTGCTGACAGGTGATTCCTTAAAGTAGGAGAGCTAGCTCAGGAAAAAATCCCAGACAAGCAAGTCTTTGGACCATCGTACAGATCACCTGTTCCAGTGCTCTGGGTAGAGGGCACTTGACACAGTAATTATACCCCTGCTTCTTGGTGAAAAGAATAGGAGGAAAATGTTGATTGATCACAAAAAAATCGTTATGTAGCCAATTCTGCTCAGCAGACGCTCACCAACACCAAGGTAAGAGTACGGAGTAAATCAAAGCATCCTCTCCCTACTCTACAGGAACTAACTGTCATGATGTGCCACGCAGCCAAAACCTCTCACCCGTCACAAATTAACTCTTCTAGCAAGGTGAGGAAGAAATGAGCGAGTGGCAAAGCAGCTGGTGGTGACCACCGCAACAAAGGACTTGCGTGATAGCAAACAGACCTCCAGATTCTCCTTCCCATGGGGGTAACAGGACCGGTGCCTCTCCCAGGCCTCCAGGCATAGCATGTTCTTGCTTCCAGCAGATGCTGGGAATAACAGGAAATTGATGTTTTGTTCATTCCAAAGGAAGATGACGGAAGGTGGGTGGAGAGAAAGGGTATTCTTTCCAATCCAAGAGATTGGTGGGAAGTGTGGGATAGCTTCTGTTCCTCTCCTATATAAGCAGAAAATTTCTGCTACCTCTTTATGCTGCAACGCTTCAGATGTTCTTCATTGTCTGCATTGCTTCCTGGTCTCAGGTTTTCCTTGGATGCTCCAGTCCTGTGCCAGTCCTTGCTCCAGTCCTTGCTCCAGTCCTTGCACCAGTCCATGATTCAGCCATGTACTAGTCCTTGCTCCAGTCCTGCTCCAGTCATGCCCCAGTCCTTGCACCATTTTTGCTCCAGTCGCTGTACCAATCATTCCTCCAGTCCTTGCACCAGTACTGCTCCAGTCCTAGTGCCAGTACTAGCTCTAGTATTAATCCATCCTAGTCCTGTTCTAATCCTTGCTTCAGCACTCACCGCCACCACTGGTCTAGTCGGTTTGGGTGTGAGCTTTGGGAACATAGCTTGGTTTGTGTGCATATTGAAGTATTTGTTGAGCAGTAGGTATTTAAGGTCCTGTTTGAAGGCGTTGTTTTAAGAGAGGTGTCACTACAATCCAAACCTTGACACTACCCTCAGAAAAGTACAGTGATGTTGAAATCGGCAACCCCATTCCAGGGATTGATGCAACTGCTGTATCTCCAGCTTTACATCAAGTGCCAACAACATCAAATGATGAATCAAGTGAAGCAATACAAGTGCAATCTTCAACAATGGAACCTTCTTAGAAATGGGATTTCTGGTTGGCTAGGGCTTGCGCCTAAGCCAGGCAGAAACCACCACTCTAGTCAGGGCAAGGGAGTTACATGCTGAAGATAACCCCTGCTCACCCCCTTGGTAGCTTGGCACGAGCAGTCAGGCTTATCCCAGAGGCAATGTGTAAAGCGTTTGCGCAACACACACATAACAGCAGCAACACACTAGGCACACTACAAAAGAAACTCCACACAAGATTATATAAAAAATAGCCTTTGTATTATCCAAAACACATTAGAATCGTAATAACACATATACACTGTGCCAACTGGCAATAGGCAATATTTACAGGGGATTAGAAACACAGGACAGGGCCAATCGGGCCACTGTCAGAACCTTTACAAAGCACTAGTAGCACATATAAAACACAACCAGTGACTACTGGTAAAATAATGTACTTGGCATCATATATAGCAACATAAAACACATTCTGCATAAACATCAGAAGCATAAACACTCTGGGCATCAATCACATTTGGCAACTATCAGCATGAACACATTATGCATACATTTGGCAGTGCACCACAATAACACTAATTAGGTGCATACATCACCTTAGGCATAAACCATGAGCAGTGCACCCTATCAATATCACTGCATAAACATCAGAGGCATAAATTAATTATGCATAAGCACCATAGCATCACATTAGGCATCACAATACAGGCACAACACCTTACGCATTGGGTATCACATTAGGGCCTTGCGCCCTACCAATCATAAAACTGCCCCCAGGCCAACTGGCCTTTCTAGGGGGGCCCAAGATGCCCTTTGTCCAAAATGTCAGGGCGTAAGCTGGGGGCCTCTCAAGTAGCCCTCTGGCTGCCAAAGCAGCAAAGCCAAGGTGCGCAATGCGCTGGGGCAGAGAAGTAAATTTCACTCCTTCCTCATGAAAACAAAAATGCCCCTGTGTTGCAGCTGCCCGCTCTCTCTCACGGTGCAACTGGAATATAGGCCTTGGCACCACTGTGCCTCCTGAGTCCCCACTGGGACTCTACAACAATTGTGCCCAACGTGGCAGCTGCCCGCGCTTGTGCGGTGCAGCTGTAAATATGAGGCCTGGCACCAACTCGGCACCACAGGGCTTTGGAAGCCCCACTCCGGGACTTCAACACACAATTGCCCCCTTTGGAAAATAGGCACCGGCAGCACCGTGTCTCAGGGAGTGTAGGCTCGGCTCCGGTCTGCCCCCACTCACCGGGGCGTCTGAGGACTCCTCCCGCCTTCTGCTCCGGTCGGGGAAAGGGGCACCGTCACGGTGCCTCGGCCGGCTCTGCACACAGCCAGGCATCTCCTGGCTTCCGGGGTCTCGACTTTGGCCTCCAACCCGGCCGCAACCCCTGGACTGCCTTCCCACGGCAGAGGGAGACGGAACTGGAGCCCGCGAGGCTCCGGGGACGCAGCAGGCCCCGCCCACAGTCAGGCTGCCTGCCTGCCTGCCTTCCGGGTCGCGTTGCGGCAGCTCTCTCTTCTGCATTTTGGGTCGGGCCGGGGCGGTGATTCCGGGCAAATGCGGGGTGGGCTCCCGCTCCTGTTCTCAGCTCACCACAGTGCGGGGTGGGCTCCCACCGATAAGGCTGCACGAATGCGGGGTGGGCTCCCGCTGTCTCCCAGCAACTCGGGGGAATCCCTAAATCTTCACGCAGCACAGCGCTGCAGATCAAAACAAAACGCTCCTCTCTCGTGGAATAAAGTTGTAGCGCTCACGAGGTGCTGAGCCCCCAAAAGTCCTCAGGGCAAAGGCTGGGCCCAGGCAGGCCAGCTCACAGGGCCCTCCAGCAGGGAGGGTGGCAGTCCCTCGTGGTGGTTCCTCCTGGGGCCCAGCAGCAGCAGGTCGCTAGGAAGCACAAAAAGCACAACCACTTTATGGGGTCACAGCCCCAATATTTATACAGCATTTTCTTTTGTCTGCCCTTGGCACAGGGCTTGGGGGAACCAGCCTGAGCTGGTTCTGGGGGTTTTGGAGCACTCTGTTTACAGGGCTCCTCTTCCCTATTGTCAGGTGGGGGCTCGTCATCAGACAGACCATAGGGGGCGGAGCCAGCATTCACCCAGGCAGTCACAGACCTATTCAGGGTCAGGGGACTACTCCTCCCACTACTCCAAATGCAGATCCCCTATTCAGCCTAGCGCTGACTCACCCTGCCCTCCCTGGAGCCACACACACCTCACCAGCCCCTGTCACTCCAAAGCCAGACATGCAATCCACATCAGGCAGGCAGACACATAGCACACAGAAATGCCAACTTCTAGAAGTGGCATTTCTAAAATAGTGATAATAAATCTGCGCACACCATTGGGCAGCATTTATTATTACTATTCCAACCATACCAAACTTGACCACGCTGCTCCTCTCATATCAGGAATTACCACTGAAACACTTATCAGGGAATCCCCAATGCAATCACTATGAGAGGGCAGCCTCACAGCAGTGAGAAACTAAAATGGCTGTTTGTCACTACCAGGACATGTCAAGCACTTAAGGTACATGTCCTACCTTTTACCTACAATGCACCCTGCCCATGGGGTTAGCTAGTTCCTACCTTAGGGGTGTCTGGCATGCAGTCAAAGGGGGGTCACAGACATGGCACACACTTTAGGTGCCATGCCACAGCGGCAGTAACACTGCGTGCACAGGCTCTGCAATGGCAGAGGCCTGAGACAGGTTTGAAGGGCTACTTTGGTGGGTGGTGCAATCAGCGCTGCAAGCCCACCAGTAGCATTTAATTTACCGGCCCTGGGTATTTGAGATACCACTTTACAAGGGACTGACAGGTAAATTAAATATGCCAAACAGGTGTAGACCAATCTTACCATGTTTTCCACAGAGAGCACACGCACTTTACACTGGACAGCAGTGCTAAAGTGCCCAGAGTTCTAAAACCACCAACACCATGTCAGAAAAAAGGCTAGGAGGAAGGCAAAAAGTTCAGGGATGACCCTGCAAAAAGGGCCAAGTCCAACAAACCTGATGCTGCAATATCAACAATTGCATCCTCCACAACTGTGGTTTACTATGAACAACCAATAGGACCTACATCAATTGAAATCATTTCAAATCATCACCTTTACAAAAAATGATGCTGCATGAAAATAACTCTAAATCAGGTTTTGAAGCAAAAGAAACAATTATACCTCCAGTGGATACCAGCAGGGGCACGACAGAGGGGGGAGGCGGAGTGAGATGCAAAGGATGAGAGATATGATTTAATCTCCCAATGAACTGATCTGCCAATAGCTGACACGTCCTGCTCATATATGAATGCTCTGCTGTAGACCACCACTTGTCTGTCACTTGAAAATGTATAACTGCTGCAACTTTGTTAAAAGCATAAATAAAGGTTATGATGATGTGTGCATCAATGCTACTAATGGTTTCTTGCTTGCTGATGGTTCCGGACAGACTTTTTTCCACCATGGTCCTATATCTGGATTGCTACTGGAGTTCTGTCTATTGTAATGTGGATTATCATGATACTTGTAAATTTGCTATTGGTACAAAGGAACTACATTCCTGATAAAACAGTGGAGTCTCCTGTGGATCAGGAATTGCAATGACATTCTTATTCTCACGTAACAAAAGTGAATAATCATGCTGTGATCATCACTACATATCCTGTGCTGGATGTTTTTTGTTTGATAAGGGTTCATTTCCAAATTACGGGTCAGACAGAAATGATTCAAATTCCTTATGTTTCAAACAACATAATAATTTTTGGCCCTTCTGCAAATTTATGAAACATAAATGCTGTTAAACAATTACTGAATGATTTGAGCTCATTTGCATTCAGTGGACAGTCAGTCTCAATGCAGAAAATCATCAAGAGCCGCTTTGCTTCCATCATTATGAACACCACTAAATTCATCGATCCAATAACCCTGGAGAAATATATAATTACATACAATAGGGACATTGTCGGACCCGCCCATAAATAGTTCTAAACATTTCCAAGGAAGGTTTTTCCATTTTAATAGTGTAGTCAGTTTATTTTCCCACCATCCAGAAAAGCTGAAAGAGATCCTGATCATGAATCACAGATTTGTTTATTCCAAACAGTTTATTGATTCATTTGAGGAACAAGGTTATGTATATTGGAAAGAAAATGTTAATGTGAAAAGTGTGTGGGTAACTAAATTTTGATAATTTAAGGGCACTGATACCCCATTTAGGGTATGTGTGATTCGCCAAGTAGTAATATTTTTAAATAAGACAGGTCAGCAAGCTACATACATAAACTTGGCATCCTTTAAAGACGTGAAGATTCCATTAATTGCAAAAATTCATTTTATACACTGTGCAGGTTTCAAATAGATAAAAACATTACTAATAATGACTTAACTGAAAGGGTGCAGAATGGAACAGACCATTTAATAATGTGTTGGTTCAGATGGAATAGCTCTATGGCCAATATACACTGATGTGTCTATGCATATGTTTTTTAAAAAGCTGCTGGTCCATTGGCAAGCAGACCAGACCCCAGATACAACATATATTCTCCCATGACTGTGACTACATACAGTGTAGGGAAATTATACCAAAGATGGCTATCCCATTCTAGTTTGAGTGCTGATGAAAAGCACCTATTATAGCTTAATGAAGATATGGATTTAAGTGTTTTTCATCTGGAGCCACATCCTGTCAAAAAGAAAAGATTTATATATACCCTGATATAAGCTGCTATTAAAGTAGAGTAGTCGTATTCTGAAGAGAAGCTGCATAAAGAATTAGAGAAACTGAGACAGAAATAATGCAAAGCATGTTAAAAATTTAAAGGCAATGGTGTTGTGTTCAAACACTCTCTATATGCATATACACAATCTCAACCATTATTTTTATACTCTCAATCTTTTAAAAGAAGATTTGAGACTTCTGCCACAAGGGGAGGCCCAGATGAAGGCAGTAACACAACTGAATTGGGCACTGCAATCTCTAAAATGAATAAAGTGCCATGGCAGCTTATAAATCCACCAGCTGTGTTTTCTGCTCACAATTTAACCTCAAGAAAGATAAGGATCTCCAATGAAGGGGCATCATGTAATTCTTTTATCAACAGAAGAGATAGAGAGCGCCCTGTTCTCTGTAGCAGAAGATCAACAGCTTATTTTGCTCCTGCATGTAGTAATCTCCTTGCCAATCAATGTTTTTCATTTTTATGATTGACAAAAACACACATCTTTGAGTTGATATGAAAAAGTAAACAATGCTTTTCTGCTAAATATTGGGAAATTTCCTTTTGTCCTTCATTGGCCAAAAGACAATCCTCCATTCATTAGCAGATCTGCATGCAAAGACCCACTGGGACACTCACTTGTTTATGATTCTATCACTGTGCACAGTGCTTTTAACCCTTTGAATCCCGGACTTCCTTGTAAACTCCTTGCAGCACTGGCCCCATTCATTCCTTCTTATCATACAGTCCTGGAAAATAGTTCCTATTTATTTAGAACAAAAAGATCTTGCTGTGAATTGTCCCTGGAATTTGTCTCTGTATTGACTGTTCAGAAAACAGTGCAATGCTGTGGTGTTACATTCTCCCTTTCAAGTACTGTGTCACAGAATGTCAGCCTAGGAGGTACTTTGGCCTGAAATCCTTGGCAATGAATCTTTGCCCTACATTTACTGTGAGCAGATGCCTGTCATTCAGACCCTGTGCCATGGGACGTTGCTGCTGTAGCTACCTACCTCTGTGAAATCCACCATTCTTTCCATTCATCTTCCTTCCAGTCTCCTGCTCCCTCCTTTGTCTCTTTCTTTCTCCGTTCAATCTAATTCATCCCCTTCATCCTCCTATATCTCTATTTAAATGTATCTCTCCCCCCCACACTCATTCAGTTTCAGAATCTTTCAGATTCTACCTCACAGTTACTCATCGGTTTTAATCTCACTAACTCACACTCCTTGTCTTTCTAAATCTTGCTCCTTTATTCAAGCTGTATAGGCACCTTAACTCCCACTTACTGTTACCAACTCTGCCATTCTCCCTCTCTTTCTCACCCCCCTCAGTATTTCTCAGTTCTTTATCAATTCCTCACTCTCTCTGAAATACTCTCTATCTTACTCCATTGCCGTCAGGTACATTCTCTCACGCTAGTGCTTACCTTCTCACGCTCTCGAACTCACACTGCATTGTTTACTTACACATATTCACTGTCAAAGTGATGACAACTAAACGTTTTAATGTGGCAGACAGGATAGAAGCTGCAAAGTAGGCATGTTACAGAACCTTAGCCAACAATTGCATATCTACATCACTGCTTGCAGTACGAAGAAATCTCAGCAGTGCTACTGGGAGAGAATGAAACAACAGGGATCCTGTTGTTGAAAGCAGACACATGTAACACACAAAAGGTGATAGGCGGAACTCTTACAAATTGTCAAAACCACTGGCCGTAGCTCTGGCTAGCATTCCAACTGATCGTGTTTCATCTACTCTGCCATTCTAGATTAAGGCCTACCTTATGCAAATTTGAACTGACCCTGCTCCTCATGGGAACAGTCCATCCAGAGCTGTCAGATGAGGCCCCAGTCAGAAGGGAAGTGGGTAGTGTTTGAACAGACGTGCAAAGAATGATGCCAAACTTCCTATAACTGTATCAATTGCAGCAGTGTGTAGCCTCCAGTGTCTGAGGCAAATTCAGAAAGCTATTTGTGCATGTATGTTTAACTTACATTTTCATATAACTCTTTACAGAATAATGAAATTACTTTTGAAATTCACAAAATTCATTTTCACACGTGTAAATCTATTTACATATACACATTCCAATGTGAGTAAAACTTCAAATATGACTGAAGGTGGGCATGCCTGGCGGGAATGCCAAGGACGTTTGTGAATACCCACAAAATTACAGTTGTGTGGGCATTCACAAACATGTCCCTGAACCGTTCCCACCCTGGAAAGAGTTGGAGATTTACTCATGTCAAGGGTAAAAGTAAAAAATGTTAGCAATTTCATTCGCACTTCCTCTTTCTAATCATATGTGTTTTCATGCTTGTGCGAGAGGTTCAAAGATTTCCAGGATAATGCCCGAAAGGCTGCAACTGATTTAAGTTTCCAGGCAAAACGTAATCATGATTAAGGGGCTTATTTACAAGCCCCTTGGCCAACTTTGCGTCATTTTTAACATGGGAAAAGTGACGTACGGGTGGCGCAAGGGGCTTGTAAATCAGCCCCTAAGAATTCAAAAAAGTCGCAATTCTGCACGCTTATGAGCTAGTAACCCTCTTGGCGCTGATTTATGGCTTTTTCTAAGAATCACGGGGCATATTAGCAAGACCCACGTTAAAATTATCGCCATTTTAACGGCAGGAAACTGCCGCTAAAACGGCGATAATGAGCTTGCTAATATGCGTTATGGAATTCCAATAGAAGCCCAGGTTAGATGTGCAGGACATCTAACCTGGGCTTCTATTGGAATTCTATAACGCATATTAGCAAGCCCATTATCGCCGTTTTAGCGGCAGTTTCCTGCCGCTAAAACGGCGATAATTTTAACGTGGGTCTTGCTAATATGCCCCCACGTCTTTTGTCTCAAAGTGAAGTTGCCTTGTGTTAAATTAGCAATGTCTCAAGGGTATCGTTTCAAAGGACAAATATACAAGCATGTGTAATGACACAGTTAATTATACAGGATTTAATCCAAAGGGGAAAGAAACCAGGGAAATATTTCATTTAAGCGAAGAATATATTTAATGTACTATACATGCTGGACATATTAACTTCATATTCAAGCACATGGATCAGTAGCACTGCGTTACATTCAATGGCATGTAACCAACAAAATACTGTGCACAAGTGCTCGTGAAGTGTAGTGACGGCGCAAGTGACACATGACGTGGTATAAACAGTGAGAAGGATGGGCGCAAACAACAAGTGAAATAAAAACCACGATTTACATGTTCAGGATACCACGACAATAAATGACAAGAAAAATCAATTTTTAAATGTGTAGGGTATCCATGATTGGGGCGCCAAGAGTTCCACTGTAGGAGTCGACGGCGTTTCGGCCTGCAAAAGTCTTAGGCCATCATCAGGACCAGGTTACATTAGTTCAATTGCAGTGTCTTAACGTCCAAGAGGATTAATCCCAGAATTGAACTTGGACCTGTTAGAATGTTGCTGGAAAGTTTCAATTTCAAAGATCAGGCTGATTCCTGCCGGCGACCTGTGATTCATTCCTGATAGACAGACAGACTCTTCGGCTGTTTTCTGTCCTACGTTCCGATAATTAATATCTTTGAAATTGAAACTTTCCAGCAACATTCTAACAGGTCCAAGTTCAATTCTGGGATTAATCCCTCTTGGACGTTAAGACACTGCAATTGAACTAATGTAACCTGGTCCTGATGATGGCCTAAGACTTTTGCAGGCCGAAACGCCGTCGACTCCTACAGTGGAACTCTTGGCGCCCCAATCATGGATACCCTACACATTTAAAAATTGATTTTTCTTGTCATTTATTGTCGTGGTATCCTGAACATGTAAATCGTGGTTTTTATTTCACTTGTTGTTTGCGCCCATCCTTCTCACTGTTTATACCACGTCATGTGTCACTTGCGCCGTCACTACACTTCACGAGCACTTGTGCACAGTATTTTGTTGGTTACATGCCATTGAATGTAACGCAGTGCTACTGATCCATGTGCTTGAATATGAAGTTAATATGTCCAGCATGTATAGTACATTAAATATATTCTTCGCTTAAATGAAATATTTCCCTGGTTTCTTTCCCCTTTGGATTAAATCCTGTATAATTAACTGTGTCATTACACATGCTTGTATATTTGTCCTTTGAAACGATACCCTTGAGACATTGTTGTTTGTTATAGATTATTGCCCTAGTCTCTTTAGGGTTTATGGGCTACCTCCTGTAGTTTGTTACTGCTTGTGGTAAATTAGGGCATTAAGAGATGTGCGGCCAGCAGTGGACTGAAAATTACTGTGAGGCAGGTGTTGTAGAGAGAAACCTGAGTGCTACAGAAAAGCATTTAGAAGGTATGGTATTGCATTGTAGCATTAGTATAGCCTTTTCTATTCCTTACAAGGCAGCGATGTGCTTTCAGGTAGTAAAGTAAGAGGCACTTAGTGTGTTTTACATAGCTGCTTGTAGTAGAGTAAGGGGCGCTTAGTTTGTGGGACAGCATTTTAGGAATATTGAAAAATTAACATAGTTTAAAATAAATGTGCAGAATGCTTTCTGGAACAAAAATGACAAATTAGGTACAGAGATATACAGAGCTAAGTGCCTAGCGCAGGTATCATATGGTAGTGAAATCTGGGGGTACTCCATGGCTGATGAGTTACAGAGAGTTGAAAATAGATTTTTAAGACGTCTTCTATGTGTACCTCAGGGACCCCAACCTTTGTGTTACACGAAGAATTGGGTATGCCCTACTTGTCAGACCTATTGTCGTTTCGCCCTTTAATTTACTGGCTTAAAGTGTGGGGGAAAAAGGGGCCCTCCTTACACAGAGACATCATTAAGGACTGCATGGCTCTTGATTATGCCCATCACATCCCCTGGTTTAAATATATTGGGGTTGGGTTCAGGACTCTTGGGAGGGCTGAACTCTTTAGTGACTCGGAAACCATTACCAGGAAAGATTTGGTTTGGGTCAAGGAGCACTTCTTTAGTTTCCAGGCAGTAAAAAGGGAGGAGTCAGAACTAATGAAACCCAGCGTACGGAGATACATCATCTTAAAAACTGTACAATCAACGGAACCATATCTCCTAGGGCTCCCAAACACATATGATCGTTTTTTACTGACAAGGTTCTGCTTTGATTTATTTTATCTTCTCCTTGCCCATCCCCGAGGGTGTAACAAAGGTCAGACCTTGCCTTTATGTGTTTGCGACAATAGGTCTACGCAGGACATGATCCATTTTGTAATGTTTTGCAGTTTTTAAGAGGTACCGAGGAAGACTTTTATAATCCCACTTTTAAAATCCCTAAATTTTAATCAAGTACGTCCTGCTTTTACATTTTTAGACCTCCTTTCAGGGTCCACGGTATGGTATGTTCTTAGCTTTCTAAAGGCGGCAGTCAAGCTCAGATCGAGCTGTGATTAGATTTTTATGTCTCCCAGGCTGTTAGATTTTCTTTTATCCTGTTAACTTTTAATATGTGTGAGATATTTGTATGTTACCCGTTGATTGTTTACAGTAATTGGTTGGGGGCATTTAGTTTCTTTCTTTGTCTGTACTGTTTTATCTGTGACTTTTATGGTTTTTATTTGAAAAGCCGAATAAAGTATATGATGATGATGACAAATTAGGTTTTGCACATGGTATCTCAGAAGTGAACAAGGCACAGGGTGCACTTCATTCAAAAGACATAATGCAAATCCAGTCAATGTTCAATACACTCATTTCAAAATCAGAAAACCTGAAAACCAAGGGGCATATTATCAAGGAATAGCGATATTTATCGCTAACCGCGCTTAGCGCGACTTTGGTTAACGCCGCCTATCGCTGGAAAATATCGCTGAGATAACACCCTATTAACAAGGTTTATCTCCATAGCGATAACATTTCCAGCGATAGCGGCAAAATGTGAGAATATCGCTGGAAAAGCAGCGATATTCTCGCATTATCGCTAAGGTGGATTCAGCATTAGAATCCACCTCCTATACTTTAAACAGGTAAGTCATCCTCACTAGCAGGTGATAAAATCTAGCGATAAACGCGCTTATCGTGAATTATTTTATCGCTTCGCCTGCCTTGCTAATAGGGGGTAGTGGTGTTAGCGACTGTTTACAGTCGCTTTAAGTAGGGAACGCCTTCCTTGCATGTCATTAGCGATAATTATCGCTGACATGCAAGGCGATGTGAATCCCGGCCCCTAACGCCTAAAAGCTGTCGCTAACGCCTGTTAGCGACAGCTTGCTAATAGGGCGATAAAAATATCGCCGCTTTAGCGGCAAAAAGTGCTGCTAAAGCCGCGATAAAGCCCTTGATAATATGCCCCCAAGTTCGTAGAATTTGTCAAAGAATATGATGAAAAATCAGAACTTTGCAAGTACAGGGGAAATGTTTTACACATGATAACTCTAGTGAAAAACTTGGTACATGCTGATTGGGAAGGTGATTGGGAGCTACATATGAAGACTATGGAGTCACTGATTTTTATGTTTCAAGAATTCGTACATAAACTACCTGAGATATAGATCCTGGCATTTAGAAAGAGTGAAGAAGCTAGAGGTGCAAAAACCATACCGCAACAGAAAATTCATCCAAAGACATTTTATGGTTAAAGACAGAGATGGAAGGTTCAATGCTGTGGCTCCAGATATGAAACTGGAACAGACGATCCAGAGATCACAGAAAAGCTCCAAGGGAATTGTTGGTCAGACACGTAAAAGTAAATATGTCGCTCAATGGCAGCTAGTTTACCATGACGTCCTTTCCATTTGCAATGTTTTCAGAGTGATGACAAATTCAAAATTAATGGACCATCATGAAACTGCTCTCCACCAACTTGTGGGAAAGAGAGAGGAACGTTGTAATAAACATGTTGACAGCCTTCTTCATTTCATTCAGCAGCAAGGAAATCCCTTTGAAATGACTGAGCCTGTGCGACTACACAACTTCGTGACCAAACAATATGTGGTTAACGATATAAAGACACGTCTGCTAGATCTCCTGGAACATGGATTGAAACTATACGCAGAAACTGAAGCAGGAGAGATTTGTATTGAAAGACAAAGAGCTGTTTGACATAATCACTAAAGCTAAACTTCTGCACTTTAATTGCCATTGTTGGAGTTTCGTCTAACCAGGTATAACAAAACAGGTTACAAAAAAGCAACTTTTGCAAGCACATAGAGATATGGATGTAGCAAAAGAAAGGGGGAATTTATCAAGGACATTCTTTCACATAATCTTCTTCCAACAAACACATTATTTGATGGAGATGCTGCAGCCAAACCAGTGAAGCACAAACTCATACAAGAGCTCGGAAAAAAACCTTTCACCTGTAAAATTTCAAGTTGAAAAGTTGTCCTCATTGAAAACTACTGTTGTTGTGGACTATATGTCACAATTGCAAATGGTCAAGATGCCATCCATGCAAAACTTCGGAGAGGTCATTCAGCCTGTTCTACAGATGTCAAAATCAGTGTGAACCTTGCAAGAACTACACATTGTCTTTGACAGTTGTCTTCAACTATCTGTCAAAGAATGTGAGAGAATCAGACAGATATCTACAAGTGGATCAATTGACCTTGACTGCATCAAAAATTTGACACCTATACCTGTGCAACTTGATAAATTCTGGTCATCAACATCGAACTCGGAGATGTGAACTCACCAAAGCATTGCTGATGCTTCAGTCAACACCGAATTTCCAATTATTGCAAGTTGAATGATTGTCAATGAGGAGTTGGTGCCTGCAGAGATATATTCAAAAGGTACGGGCCATATTTTTCAAGAACTTAACAGCAAATTGGAGATAGCTGACCCTCGTGTTATGGCACAAGTTGAGTGGGCTATTCAAAATGGTTTCAATCGAGTCATTGTACTGTCAAATGACACAGATGTTATTATTGTACTACTTAGATTTGTTGCAATGTTCATAAGTCAAGGATTGTCAGAGTTATGGCTACGTTACGGAACAGGCGAGAAAAGTCACTTAATCCCACTTCATATTCTGTATAAGAAACTTTACCCAGAGATGCCCAGTGTTCTTATCAAGGCATCTATTATTACGGGTGATGACACTATGAGAAAAATTGGAACAAAGCTTGGAGCTTCAACTGCTGAACTTGTGAAGTTTCTAAAAGGATTTGCTGGGACAGAAGAATGTGGTTTTAAGGGTGTAGAAAAATACCTTGTGCATGTGTGGAAAACAAGTTCTGACTGGCACACATTTGACGATCTCCGGTAGAGTCAGTGTGAGAAGTTGGCCTGGCATATGCTGTCCACTAATTATAGTGGGCACCTTGCACCAGTCCAAACAACCCCTTATTGGAGATAGGTTAAAGACAACCTTTATTGAAAGCTATTCTAGTGGTAGCTATGGAGAGCAGCCTTCAGGCTAAGTCATGAAGGAATGTAAAGCAGCTTGTTTTACCAGTCTATAATCTCTTGAGTGACCAAATGAAAGAGGACCACACCAGGTATATATTCAACATATATGTATTTATTACTAAACACACCCCTCTAGTCACTTTATGAGGCTAGAGTTCGAAGTACATAAATTATAAGTTAGTTATCTACAGTAATAGCACAAATACACGTTTGAGCCCCAGGGGCGTACCAAACCATATACCAATAAAGTGGTACAGGAACCACGACTGAGCTAGACACAAGACCTAGAGCCTGTAGAAGTGCTTGGACCACAAGGAACAACCCAAGGCAGTGACACAGGGGACCCACGGGGGATGCGTGCAGTGTATGAACACAGCCGCGAACCACCGTTAACTTCTATGGGGAAAGTCGCGATTAGAATTTAAAAGAAAAGGGACATTTAGAGGAGGACTTGGAGCAAACCCTTTGAGAACTAGGCTGTTCTAGTGTCAATACCCACGGGAGCACCGGAGTACTCGAGTTACCTCACCCAGGGGAGCCGGGTGCATAGGTGTCTTTCGGAGTCGGGTTTCGTCGTCGCTTTCTATGGCGATCTGCTGCAAAGTGCTGCTGGCGACCAAGTCGAAAGTGTTCGGGTGGATCCAAAGGTGGATCGAAGATCTGAAGAACCTGAAAGCAGAGGGGACAGAGTCTGGGTCACTAGCCAGTGACCAGGAAGGCGATGAGCAGATGCCCACCGATGTCGAGTGCTTCAGGTAGGTTGACGGTTGTCTTGACTCTTCAGTCACAAGGTCCAGGAGGCGTCGACGACAACCAGGAGCTGGATTCAAGCTGTCCCACAACGTCTGTTGATTGCAGGGGTGTCGGCGACCAGATTGGACCCAACAAGCCTTAGCAACGGCAAGTCTTGTGGAAATAGAAGAAGGACGATATTGCAGACCAGCAAAATTTGGGGGACTCACCCAGCAAGGATAAGTCAGGGCACACCTGGAGCAACCAGGGAGCCCAAGCAGAAAAAGATTGGCCTTCGGGAGGGCCTACTAGCCAACGGACTAGCGACTGCGAAGGAGCCTCAAGATGATGCACGTGGAGCTGGCTCACAGGACACTCGTGGAGTGGAGGCCAGTGATCTTCGGTGCAGTTGGTGCTGGAGGCTGGGGCTACTCGGAGCCCAAAGCATGACTTCATGGGAGACCCAGAAGAGGATGCACTTGCAAATGCATTCGGTGTCCAGGGGTCACGGTTCCACGTTACCCACGACAGCTACGGGCCTCAGCTTTGCTGGGGACTCAGGGCAGCCTCGGGGAAGTCTGGAAATCCACCTCTGGTGATGCAAAGACTTTGGCGTCTGACGGGAGCTTCAGCGATGCAGACCGGACAATTGCTTCTTTGGTGCCTGCCAAGCAGGGGAGTCACTCCTTGACCCCAAGGGAGATTCTTCAGTCCTCTAATCTTAAAGTAGAGCGTCGAAGGTCCAGGATTCTGTATCAGAGTTTCGTCCAGGTAAATCTAAAGTCCTAAGGACTGGGTTCCCCTACTTATACTAAGGTAGGGGGTTGGACATACTCTGTGGTCCCACCTATGGGAGGGTCAGGGCAGAGGGGTGGTTACACCCCTTTCCCTTTGTCCAGTTTCGTGCCAGAGCAGGGGCTGGAAGCCCCTGAGCCGGTTTGAACTGGGGTATGCACAGGGACACCAAGTGTGCCCCCAGTGCAGGATTTCAAAGCACCCGGGAGTGCTCCCGCCCAGCCCCAATACACACTATCCTGTCTGGGGAGGTGGTCACACCTCCCTGGGACAGGAAACCTATTGTCCAGGCCTCCCCTGCCGGAGTTTTGGTCAGCAGCAGGAGGCCAGACTCGTGTCTGTGGCAGCGGCATCCATTTTGTGATGCCAGGGCTCTGGAAAGTCAGTACCGGGTATACCGGTGTGTACATGTCTTTCCCTCTAGAAGGGTGGAATGCTACCCTCGCCGCCAGAACTGGCGGGGGGGTAGTATTCCAAGATGTTTGACACCAAACACGACATGTTTCCGTGCAGCCATCCCAAAGTTAGCATTTAACGCGAGGTTATAATGCGCTTAAGAGTATATGGTCAGGCTGCACTACAAACAGCATCAGAGAAGGGTCTCCGAATGCTGCAGAGGGGCCCAGCTCATGCAGGGGCACCCTCTCACATAGGAACCACGCACTCTGCCTTCAGGATTGATAAGGCCTGCCATAGGAGTGACTTATAGGTTTATATGTGTGTATGTATGTAGTGATATAGGTAGCCTATATCACAGTAAGGGGTGCATGCACCACCTTACCCAGGCTGCAGTAGCAGACCTGTTGTGTCAGTTTGGATGGCCTTCCAGGGGTGGCACAATACATGCTGCAGCCCCTGGTAGGCCTCTGAGGTACCTATGCCCTGGGTACATAGTATACCATATACTAGGGACTTATAAGGGCACTCCAGATTCCAATCAGAGATGTGCCTAAGGCACATGGAAACCATTTTAAAGAGGAAGCAGCTAGGCTGGGGTTCTGATTAGCAGGGCCCCAGCCAGACTAAGGTCGAAAAACAGTGAAGCATCAGCAAAAAGTGGGGGTACCCATGTGAAGCAGATCCTACTCTCCTACACAACCCCCCCAAACGTAGGGACATTAAACTAACCTTGCCCAGTTAAGTCTTCATGTTCTAAGTGGAAGTACCTAGAGAGTCCATCTGCATTGGCATGGTTACTCCCAGGTCTATGTTCCACTGTGAAGTCCATCCCCTGTAGGGAAATGGACCACCTAAGCAGTTTGGGGTTTTCACCCTTCATTTGTTTTAGCCATAAGAGGGGCTTATGGTCTGTTTGAACAAGGAAGTGAGTACCAAACAAGTATGGCCTCAACTTCTTCAGAGCCCAGACCACAGCAAAGGCCTCCCTCTCAATGGCTGACCAACGTTTCTCTCTAGGGGTCAGCCTTCTGTTAATGAAAGCTACTGGCTGATCCTGACCTTCATCATTCAATTGTGACAGTACAGCCCCTACCCCCAATTCAGATGCATCAGTTTGAACAATGAACTTCTTGGAGTAATCAGGACTCTGTAGAATGGGAGCAGTGCACATGGCCTGCTTCAGGTCATCAAATGCCTTTTGACAGCTAACTGTCCACTGAACCTTTTTGGGCATTTTCTTGGAAGTTAAGTCATTCAGGGGTGTCACTATTGATCCATACCCCTTGACAAATCTCCTATAGTACCCTGTCAGGCCTAAGAAGGCTCTCACCTGAGTCTGGGTAGTTGGAGCAGTCCAGTCCATGATGGTCTGGATCTTGCTCTGCAGTGGTTGAACCTGGCCTCCACCCACAAGGTGGCCCAGGTACACAACCTGACTCTGCCCTATCTGGCACTTGGTGGCCTTGATAGTCAGGCCTGCTTTCTGCAGGGCCTGTAAAACATTTCTGAGGTGGACCAGGTGATCCTCCCAGGTGGAGCTAAAGACAGCAATATCATCTAGATATGCTGCACTATAGGCTTCCAGACCTGTAAGGACTGTATTCACCAACCACTGAAAAGTGGCAGGTGTATTCTTCAGACCAAAGGGCATCACCACAAATTGATAATGCCCACTAGAGGTTGAGAATGCTGTCTTTGGCTTTGCGTCATCAGCTAGTCTGATCTGCCAGTAGCCAGCTGTCAGGTCAAATGTGCTTAGATACTTGGCTGAGGCCAAAGTGTCTATTAGCTCATCTGCCCTTGGTATTGGATGGGCATCAGTCCTAGTGACTGCATTCAGACCCCTGTCGTCCACACAAAACCTCATCTCTCTTTTCCCACCATTGGTGTGAGGTTTTGGCACAAGGACCACTGGACTAGCCCAAGGGCTATCTGAGGGTTCAATAACTCCCAAATCCAACATCTTCTGGACTTCTGTCCTGATACAGTCCCTGACATGGTCAGGTTGCCTATAAATCTTATTTTTAATAGGCAGACTGTCCCCAGTGTCCACTTCATGAGTGCACCAGGTAATCTGACTGGGTGTCAGTGAGAATATGTGTCTGAACTGATTGAGCACCTGTCTGCAATCAGTCTGCTGCTGGGTAGTGAGGCTGCCTGCCAAGGCTACACCATCCACTGACCCATCACCAGGGTTCTGTGAGAGCAGGTCAGGGAGTGGGTCACTCTCTTCCTCCTGTCCCTCATCAGTAGCCATGAGCAAGCCCATGTCTGCCCTGTCCACATATGGTTTTAACCTGTTGACATGGAGAACCCTGTGGGGACTCCTGGGTGTTCCTAGGTCTACTAAGTAGGTAACCTCACCCTTCTATTCAACAGTGGTATGGGGTCCACTCCATTTGTCTTAGAGAGCTGCTGGGGCCACTGGCTCCAACACCCACACCTTCTGTCCTGGCTGGTAAACAGTCAGTACAGCCTTTTGGTCATGCCAGGCTTTTTGAAGTTCCTGGCTAGCCTCAAGGTTTTTAGTTGCCTTTTTCATATACTCAGCCATCCGGGAGCGGAGACCAAGTACGTAGTCCACTATGTCTTGCTTTGGGGGCTTGAGAGGTAACTCCCATCCTTCCTTCACCAAGCACAGTGGACCCCTGACAGGGTGACCAAACAAAAGTTCAAAAGGGCTGTAGCCAACCCCTTTTGAGGCACCTCCCTGTATGCAAATAAAAGGCAGGGCAAGAGTATGTCCCATCTTCGCCTAAGCTTTTCTGGGAGCCCTTTAATCATGCCCTTCAAGGTTTTGTTGAATCTCTCAACTAAACCATTGCATTGTGGGTGATAGGGTGTGGTGAACTTGTAAGTCACTCCACACTCCTTCCACATTGCTTTTAAGTATCCAGACATAAAGTTTGCACCCCTGTCTGATACAACCTCCTTAGGGAAGCCCACTCTTGAGAAAATTCCCAGGAGGGCCCTTGCCACCACAGGTGCTGTAGTGGTCCTAAGGGGAATAGCCTCTGGGTACCTGGTGGCATGATCCACTACCACCAGGATAAACCTGTGCCCAGATGCTGTTTGGGGATCCATGGGACCAACAATGTCAATCCCCACCCTTTCAAAGGGAACCCCCACCACAGGTAGTGGTATCAGGGGGGCCTTTGTAGTGCCACCTGCCTTGCCACTGGCCTGGCAGGTTACACAGGAGCGACAAAACTCCTTGGTGTCTTCAGACATGTGGGGCCAGTGAAAGTGAGGGACAATTCTGTCCCAAGTCTTGTTCTGGCCCAGGTGACCTGCTAAGGGAATATCATGGGCTAGGGTCAATAGGAAGCCCCTGAACTTCAGAGGTATAACCAACCTCCTGGTAGCACCAGGCTTGGGGTCCCTACACTCTGAGTACAAGAGTCCATCATCCCAATACACAGTATGGGGACCACTAGCTTTCCCAGCAGCCTCAGCAGCAGCTTGCTGTCTGAGGGGTTCAAGAGAGGGGCAGCTCTGCTGCTCCTGGCTCAGATCTGCCCTGGAAGGGCCCCTGTCCCCAAGAACTCAACCTGGTCAGGTTCAAGCTCCTCTGGGACAGTTCCTTCCTCAGGACTGAGATCATCCCCCTCAAGGGACTAATCTTCCTTCTGAGCCAAGGGGAAGGCACTGCCTTTACCCTACTACTCCTCTTCTTGGAGGGCACTTGGTCCATTATTCCAGAATCCAAGGCCTGTTCAGTGCTAGACATTTTGGCTTGTGACCTGGTCACAGCAAACACATCTGCAGGGATCCCCAGCATTTCTGCATGGGTCCTGAGCTCCACTTCTGCCCAAGCTAAAGTTTCTAAGTCATTGCCAAGCAAGCATTCAACGGGTAGGTCTGCACTTACTACAACCTTCTTAAGGCCAGTTACCCCTCCCCAGGAGAAGTTAACAACTGCCAGAGTATGGTCTGTTCTGACGTTGCTAGCATTGGTCACTTGGTACATTTCACCAAGTATTATCTGCCCAGGATTCACAAGGTCTTGTGTCACCATGGTGACACTTGCCCCTGTGTCCCTAAATGCCAAAGCCTCTCTTCCATTGATTAAAGGCTGTTGTCTGTACTTGCCCAGATTACTGGGACTCACAGAGGAGGTCATATCCATGCCTCCATCACAGACTAGGACAGCCTGAGTGAGTTCTCTGACTAGGTCAGAGCTCATCTCCTTATCCAGGGTCAACCCTCCTAAACCCTTGGCTTGTGTAGTCCCACCACCAACTGTAACTGCACTAGGGGGAGCAGGTGCCTTAGGGGCATTGGTGGGGGCTGGAGTAGAGTCTTTGGACTTGGTGCAATCACTGGTCCAGTGGGTCTTTTGCTTACAGACCTTGCACCATGGTTTCCTTTGGCCTTTCCCTTTGGTAGACTGTGAATCCCCACCTGAAGAAGATTTTTGGGGGCCTTGTGAAGACTTTATGATCTTTACCCTTCTCCCCACCCTTATCAGAGGTTTTCGAATCTTGCTTCTTAGGGTCACCACCTTGGTTCTGTACCTTCTGCTTCACCCTGGTTCTGACCCATTTGTCTGCCTTCTTTCCCAATTCTTGGGGAGAGGTCAGATCAGAGTCTACCAGGTGCTGATGCAACAGCTGATTTTGACAGTTATTAAGAATCTGCTCCCTCATTATCAGATTGTACAATCCTGTGAAGTCACATACCTTACTGCCCAATAACCAACCTTCCAGAGCCTTGGCAGAACAATCAACAAAGTCCACCCAGTCTTGAGTCTGTGCTTTTTGGGTATCCCTGAACTTTAACCTGTATTGTTCAGTGGTTAGGCCAAACCCATCAATTAGAGCACTCTTCAAGACTTTGTAATTATCAGCATCCTCCTCTCTAACAGTGAGGCGCTTGTCTCTACCCTTGTCTGCAAAGGAGAGCCACAAGATTGCTGCCCACTGCTCCTGAGGGACCCTATGTACTTTACAGGCCCTCTCTAGAGCAGTTATCCATTTGTGGATGTCATCCCCACTCTGGTAGGGAGGGACAATCTTGCTCAGGTTTCTATGGTCAAAAGACCTTTCCCTATCTTTGGGGAAACTGCTGCCACCATGGGACTCTAGTCCCAACTTTTGTCTCTCTCTATAGAGATCTAGGGACTCCCTGTCTATAGCCAATTGCTGTTTCCTGAGTTCAAGCTGAGTTTGCTCATATTGAATCAGTCTCTTTCTCCTCTCATGAGAGGATTCCCTCCTATGAGAGGAGACAGAGGTCCCTATTGAGGTGTCAGAGTGGTTGGACTCCTGAGAAGGAGACCTAGACCTTCTGGGCACACTCAGAACTCTTCCTGGGGGGACAAAGGGGAGGTCATTCTGATCCTCTCCCTCCTCCTCCTCCACAGGAGGAATTGGGTTTTCCAGGACAAGGTCATTTTCACCTTCCTGGCCAGTTTCAGAGGGGGGGGGCCTGGGTTTCTTCACCCCGGGCCCCTTCCTCATCTTCTGCCCCACCCTCCTTGCCTACCCCTTCAGACCCTAGGGGCCTGCTGAGATCATAAGCTAGTAACACCTCCCTGAGGTGTTGGGTGCTGGCACTTTTGCCTGCCTTCAACTTTCTAGTATTGCATAATGCTCTCAATTCCAAGAATGGGAGTTTATCATACTTGGAGGGAAGAAGCCCACTGGCTTCTGGCAAGGACTCACTGGGTCCTGGCTTTGAAGACATTACTAGTGAGGTGTGGTGTATGCACTACCTACTCTAGTGTGGCCTACTAAACTCTCTTGAGTTGTAGAAAGGGTGTGCTGTCCCTTAACACACAACTCTAAGTTCAGTAGAACTTACTGTATTACTAAGCTTGATTTATATGTACCTTAGGTACCCTTAGTGGTTTTCAGTTGATCAATTCAATTGAGATTATCTGGTAAAACAATAGCAAGCTGGAATCCCACACGCTGCACACCAATGTGAGAAGTTGGCCTGGCATATGCTGTCCACTAATTATAGTGGGCACCTTGCACCAGTCCAAACAACCCCTTATTGGAGATAGGTTAAAGACAACCTTTATTGAAAGCTATCCTAGTGGTAGCTATGGAGAGCAGCCTTCAGGCTAAGTCTTGAAGGAATGTAAAGCAGCTTGTTTTACCAGTATATAATCTCTTGAGTGACCAAATGAAAGAGGACCACACCAGGTATATATTCAAAATATATGTATTTATTACTAAACACACCCCTCTAGTCTCTTTATGAGGCTAGAGTTCGAAGTACATAAATTATAAGTTAGTTATCTACAGTAATAGCACAAATACACGTTTGAGCCCCAGGGGCGTACCAAACCATATACCAATAAAGTGGTATAAGAACCACGACTGAGCTAGACACAAGGCCTAGAGCCTGTAGAAGTGCTTGGACCACAAGGAACCACCCAAGGCAGTGACACAGGGGACCCACGGGGACGCGTGCAGTGTATGAACACAGCCGCGAACCACCGTTAACTTCTATGGGGAAAGTCGCGATTAGAATTTAAAAGAAAAGGGACACTTAGAGGAGGACTTGGAGCAAACCCTTTGAGAACTAGGCTGTTCTAGTGTCAATACCCACGGGAGCACCGGAGTACTCGAGTTACCTCACCCAGGGGAGCCGGGTGCATAGGTGTCTTTCGGGGTCGGGTTTCTTCGTCGCTTTCTATGGCGATCTGCTGCAAAGTGCTGCTGGCGACCAAGTCGAAAGTGTTCGGGTGGATCCAAAGGTGGATCAAAGATCTGAAGAACCTGAAAGCAGAGGGGACAGAGTATGGGTCACTAGTCAGTGACCAGGAAGGCGATGAGCAGATGCCCACCGATGTCGAGTTCTTCAGGTAGGTTGACGGTCATCTTGACTCTTCAGCCACGAGGTCCAGGAGGCGTCGACGACAACCAGGAGCTGAATTCGAGCTGTCCCACGACGTTTGTCGATTGCAGGGGTGTCGGCGACCGGATTGAGCCCAACAAGCCTTGGCAACGGCAAGTCTCATGGAAATAGAAGAAGGACGATGTTGCAAACCAACAAGGTCTGGGGGACTCACCCAGCAAGGATAAGTCAGGGCACACCTGGAGCAACCAGGGAGCCCAAGCAGAAAAAGATTGGCCTTTGTGAGGGCCTACTAGCCAACGGACTAGCGACCGCAAAGGAGCCTCGAGACGATGCACGTGGAGCTGGCTCACAGAACACTCGTGGAGTGGAGGCCAGTGATCTTCGGTGCAGTTGGTGCTGGAGGCTGGGGCTACTCGGAACCCAAAGCACGACTTTGTGGGAGACCCAGAAGAGGATGCACTTGCAAATGCGTTTGGTGTCCAGGGGTCACGGTTCCACGTTACCCACGACAGCTACGGGCCTCAACTTTGCTGGGGACTCAGGGCAGCCTCGGGGAAGTCTGAAAATCCACCTCTGGTGATGCAAAAACTTTGGCATCCGACGGGAGCTTCAGCGATGCAGACCGGACAATTGTTTCTTTGGTGCCTGCCAAGCAGGGGAGTCATTCCTTGACCCCAAGGGAGATTCTTCAGTCCTCTAATCTTAAAGTAGAGTGTCGAAGGTCCAGGATTCTGTATCAGAGTTTCGTCCAGGTAAATCTAAAGTCCTAAGGACTGGGTTCCCCTACTTATACTAAGGTAGGGGGTTGGACATACTCTGTGGCCCCACCTATGGGAGGGTCAGGGCAGAGGGGTGGTTACACCCCTTTCCCTTTGTCCAGTTTCACGCCAGAGCAGGGGCTGGAAGCCCCTGAGCCGGTTTGAACTGGGGTATGCACAGGGACACCAAGTGTGCCCCCAGTGCAGGATTTCAAAGCACCCGAGAGTGCTCCCCGCCCAGCCCCAATACACACTATCCTGTCTGGGGAGGTGGTCACACCTCCCTGGGACAGGAAACCTATTGTCCAGGCCTCCCCTGCCGGAGTTTCGGTCAGCAGCAGGAGGCCAGACTCGTGTCTGTGGCAGCGGCATCCATTTTGTGATGCCAGGGCTCTGGAAAGTCAGTACCGGGTATACCGGTGTGTACATGTCTTTCCCTCTAGAAGGGTGGAATGCTACCCCCGCCGCCAGAACTGCTGGGGGGGTAGTATTCCAAGATGTTTGACACCAAACACGACATGTTTCCGTGCAGCCATCCCAAAGTTAGCATTTAACGTGAGGTTATAATGCGCTTAAGAGTATATGTGTCAGGACTCACGGGAGGTTTCCTCCTTCTAACTGTATGCTGGCTACCATTTTCCCCCTACAAACTTACCAAAAGTCAGATAATCCCTCAAGCTGGAGTGCTTGTTGGCACCGATGGAATTCCAAGATGGCTGCCAACATGCACATACTGCGACAGCACACCACTGTTAGCAGTCTAGTCTTTTAGGCTTCATGACATCAGGTGAAGTGTGCTTCAACATTCCACTGTGCACTTCACTGAAGAAATAATTTGAAGAGCACCTGTTTTCCCAGCTTCGTGGAAGTCAGTTAGGGTAGTTGCGATAAAATCGGGGTTAGCTTCGTCGGAACTACATTCCCTCACTAATCAGGTTAGTGTTAAACTTGTAGCTAATATAAAACATTCTGTGAGAAAAGGTTATCGTGTCAGAGGTAAATTTCTATTTAAAGAGAAAAAAAGGAAACAAGTCAGAATATATTTTCCTTCGTTTGAAAACTGGAAATACTTTTTTCAGTAATTGCTTTCCTTAGCTGAGAAGATTAAATAAAAAGCTTTTTGAATCAGCTGTCTTTTTCAGCTGTTCCAGAATCTGTCAGACGCAGGCGTGACCTTTCAACACGCAGTGTCTTCTTAGACTGAAACTTGTTCACTCTTCTGAGAATTAATTAAAAGGTGAAGTCAGGGTCAAAAGCCCGGCATGTTTCTTTCTCATGCCATGTGTTAAAGAACTCCAGTAATGTTCTCCTCACGTATGGCAGAATAAATTGTGCTTCCAGCAAACATTAAAACCAAAGGCCTGAATAAAAGGAACGCTTCCTTTTAACATTTAACCTAAGTTCTGAAGCATTGTTTAAAAAACGAATTAAAGACAGAAAACCAGTCATCCTACTACAGAAACCCCAGTTCAAGGCCCACTCCAGTCTCTTAACAGTGAGTTAATAGAAAGAAAGAGAAACCCAAATAATACATAAATTAGGAATACAGAAATAAATACTTACCTTATCTTTCTTACATTAAGGAATAGCAGGATCAAGTGCAGATTGTACCTGAGAACGAAAAGGAAAGAGATCTGAGTGAAGACTTCTCATACAACCTAGCAAACAATACATGAGAAGTAGAAGAGAAGTAAGCTTCAGTAAACATTCTGGTAAGATAAGTTATTTATACACCATAGAAAAAACAGTAAGTTAAAAGGCACAGTAAATAAAGGTTTTTACATGTTAATGTTGCAGTCCAGTAAGAAGAAAAAGACGTAGCTGAACAGGCAGAATATTGGAGCAGTCTCTTCTCTGTCCCCAACCCCTTTTCCCCCCTTAGAACTTACCTGCAATGGAATACTAAAAGACCTAGCAGGGTTGGTTCTGAGAAGGGTATTGGGACCTAGCGTCATTCTGCTCCTGTGTGGTTCAGACAGCAAAAGGGATTTAGACCCTGACAATATGGTCAGGCTGCACTACAAACAGCATCAGAGAAGGGTCTCCGAACGCTGCAGAGGGGCCCAGCTCATGCAGGGGCACCCTCTCACATAGGAACCACGCACTCTGCCTTCAGGATTGATAAGGCCTGCCATAGGAGTGACTTATAGGTTTATATGTGTGTATGTATGTAGTGATATAGGTAGCCTATATCACAGTAAGGGTGCATGCACCACCTTACCCAGGCTGCAGTAGCAGACCTGTTGTGTCAGTTTGGATGGCCTTCCAGGGGTGGCACAATACATGCTGCAGCCCCTGGTAGGCCTCTGAGGTACCTATGCCCTGGGTACATAGTATACCATATACTAGGGACTTATAAGGGCACTCAGATTCCAATCAGAGATGTGCCTAAGGCACATGGAAACCATTTTAAAGAGGAAGCAGCTAGGCTGGGGTTCTGATTAGCAGGGCCCCAGCCAGACTAAGGTCGAAAAACAGTGAAGCATCAGCAAAAAGTGGGGGTACCCATGTGAAGCAGATCCTACTCGCCTACAGTGAGTTCAAGAGATCAGTCCTGCTAAGTGACCTTCCACCGCCATCATATTCTGTGCGTGGACACTTTAAAAGAGCTTTCTACTTGATCAGAAGATGTGCAAATGTTTTGTATCATGCATATGTAGAGAATCCATGTGAATTTGATTGAGAAGATATTGATGGGGTGCTAAAACCTATGAAATGTCTAAATTCTCTACCCACAGAACTTACACGTACTTGCAAAACCTGTGCCACAAAAAGATGTCCCTGTTGACATGCTCTTCTCAAATGTTCAACATTCTGCAAATGTACCACTAGCAATTGCCAAAACATAAATAAAGTGAGCTATGAAAATGTGTCTAAAACAGGAGTGATAAACATTATTTTTTTTCATATTCAGATCATAAACATTGTTTGGTGTATATATAAAAGGATTAAAAACCATTATTGTTTGTTTTATTTCTATATATGTTTCTTTTTCCTCTATTATAGCCGCCATTTTGGAAAATGGCAGAAGGGTTGCTCTGAGGAGTTATTTTCTGTCTCTGTAAGACAACCTGACCCCTAAAACCTATGTTTTGACACCAAAATGAAATATAGGTCATGGTTCCTGAAATATTACATCATCACTGCAACACATCCGCCACTTTTAAAAATGTCTTCCAGAAAAATTTGGCCCGAGTAAGAAATGTCTACCAAAGCTAAATGACTTCTCTAATGATACAAAAACACAAATCAAAAATTAAAATCTCTGGACAACAATTGTTTTATGGAGGTATACCAGGGGGCCGGGATTACAATGGATATTGTAAATTAAAAATCCCATATTTCAATGAGGGGAAGTTTAAAGAAATTTCACTATAATGCACTCACTACTTGCATTTTGCCCTCACTGAAGCCAAGGGAGAGATACATTCATTGTGTTTAGAATATCCTGTATGATAGAGATGGAGATTACAGCAAAGGTAGACATAGGGTATAGAATATCATATAAGATAGAAGTGGTTATACCGCAGCAGATAAAATGTATTATGTGGTTGGAATATTCTTCTTTATAGAGAAAGACCAAGAGAGAGAGATGGGTACAATGAGTAGAGTATCCTGCATGAGGGAGAAGGCAGTGCCTCAAAAGAGACAGATATGTTGGGTGTCTGTAACATCCTGATCTTGCATGGTAGACTGCCTTGCAACAACATTCAGAGAGTGTAGAATATTCTATATGTTGGAGAGGCCCAGGTAGAGTTAGGCACATGGTCAGATTATTTTACACAACAGTGATTAATGCCTGTGCAGAAGTACAATGTCCCACATAATTGAGATTGTTGTCAAGGCTGACATAAATTCTGTGTGTCTGCTGAATATTTTTTAAGATCCATAGGTGAAAGCTCAGCAAGTTGTATATTATATTGACATCAATACCTTCTCTCATGTCGTATAACTAGAACAAAGTATGTGACAGCATAAGAAAACCGACAATAGGTCTGTGCATTTGTCTGTGTGTCTTCTTCATCTATGCTCTGTCAACTTCAAGAAGCAGGTGGCACTGAAAAAGAAAGCACATGTGGGTCTAGAAGGGCAATGTGACGAGCAGTGTAGAGTAACATAAAGCAATAGAAAGTAAACAGTGTGCATTTGAATATCTAAGTTATAAGAATATATCATCTTTTTTGTAAAGGTGTTATATTTGTGCATAGCACTAATAACAGTTGCTTAAAAGGCTGATTATGATGTTTGTAAGCAAAGTAGGGTAACTTTACAGCAGAAGCGAAGTGGCCAATGCAGAAATGTATTAGATTTGCCAATAGGCCTCTGTTTCTGAAAAGCAAGGTCGACTCTGGAAGACAGATTGGCTGAAGAGGCCAAAGGCCATTGGTAGTCAAGCATTTTATCTTAATGAGGATTTTAGTGCCAGTGGGTGTTGCACACAACATAAAGAGGATGGTCATGCCTGTAGGCATGTCCCCGGGGATGAGTGAAGACCAGTAAGTGATGAAGACTAAGGCTGTCATTACTAGACTTAAAAAACCAACACCACCAAAAAATGCTGTTCCCTTGTTTTGGCTGCCTTTCCTTTTGAGCCAGGCAGTGTGTTCAGTCTGAATCATAAACTTCCCTTGGAAGCTCAGTATAAAACTACCACCACCCTAGTACCCCTGCCCTCAAGTTCCATGTAAAGTATCAACCTGAAGCCACAACCAGAGACATAGCATGAAATGATGGGGCCACCCTACAGAATGTGAAGAAGGGCCCTGAGTCTCCCACATCTCACAGATATTCATTAGCCTTAGGCTAAATGGGGGCCTCCTGAATGGATGGAGGCTCCTGAAGTGCTGGGGGCCGCACTGCACTTCAAGGGCTGTAGGGGCCTATATTCCACCCCTGGACACATATCCCAGCAATCAGGCACAGAACACTGCATCTTTCATATCTCTTACATGACATAGCAACTAACTGTTTCTATATCACTACTGCTGTCTGAGACTCAAGAAGGTACAACCAGTGTAAACGTGGTTCGTCTTTTAAGCTCCATGTAGATAAGTTATAGCATTGCTGTATGAGCCTGTAAGATCTACCTAGCCCTTGTCTTTTAGGCCTGGTAGTGAAAACATTGCCAAAATGCAGCCGTGTTATGTCCCCCAACCTAGGCCTAAGTAGCAAAGCAGCAAAGCAACCTTTTACCTACATTTATCCTACCTTTGTCTGTGTAACGGTTCTAGCACTGACCTTTTACCCAGTTATGTGTTGAATAAATGTCGATTGGTTTCCTTGAAACTAGCCTCCTTTATTATGCATGAGAATACTTAGTAAAATCCTCTGCACATGACATACATAACAGGATTAACATACTTTGTACAAAAGTCATCGCTTTCTTCATCTAGGGCAGGGGTCTTCAAACTGTGGGGCGCGACCCCCAGGGGGGCCGTGGAGCGATGCAAAGGGGGTCGCGCCTTCCCAGTCACACTTCTGCCGAGGCCCAAGGGCTTCAGCTCCCCCTCTTCCCCCGTCCTGCGTCTCAGCCCGGGCTGCTGCAGTGCAACTCGAGCTGCTGGGGGCTCAGCTGGGCAGTGTCTGGAGTCTTATCTCCGGAACGCCCGAGTTTTTCACAGGTCTTTAAAGACCATTTGCATATTTACATGCCTTTGTAAACTGGTTACAGAGGCTTAGTTTTTTCCTGGTTCCAGTACCCCTGGGCCCCCACTCTGCCTATTCCTTACATTTGTATTTTACATTTACTGCTGCAGTGTGAGAATGCATTTCATGAAAAGGAATATAAAGTAGGGTTGCCAAAAGAAAAATGCCTGCCGTGTTTTGTTTAAAGAGCCTGCAAAGACCTCCTCTTGACACTAAATAGACTTATAAATAAAAAAGTATGTATGCATTCGTTATGTGACTTTTCTGTCTTTGTTCTCTTTAATTATCAGTCATGGATCATTGAGGCAGCCCTAGAACACAATTAAAAGTGCTTTCTATTTATATTTGCTGTTCGAAGTATGCACAGATAAGTGCTTAAAATACAGCTTTAGGTGACTGCTTATTTTTGTACCGACTGGGCCATCAAAATCTGCTGGCAACCCTAACCATAGGACTGGAAGTTTGTTGCAGGATCAGCACATTATTTATTTCCTCGATCCCCGATTAATGCCATAATAGCAATAGTTTAACTTAGATCTTAAACCCTACGCCGCCGTCCATAACATGCTGAGTTACTTCAAGTGTCTGGGAATGCACTCTGCATTCAGACAACTCACTCGTCATTCTCGCCCTTCACTTTCACGCTCACCCTGCATTCACAGCGATCACAATGCACTCACACCATTCACCCGCTCACCCTGCACTCACAGTGATCACGCTGCACTCACAATGCACTTGCGCTGTTCATCCTATACCTCACCCTGCAGCCACACGAGTACACTACTCATCCTGCACTCATGTGACACTTCACTCACCTGTCCCCCTCACTGCTCAATATGCAACTCACTCAAACAAGCCCATCAGTAATCATACACTCATTCGTCCCATTCTGAACTTGCATCCGCACCTAAATTCATAAGCCACCTCACTCACCCTGCAGTCACTCCTCTTACCCTACTCTCACACTGTTGCATCGCTCACCGTGCACTCACATGGGCACTCTTGTCACCCACACAGTGCAGAGGGTTAATGTTCCTTCTACAAAGAATATGTACCATGCAGATCACAGAAATGAGTGTGAGTAAACTATGAGTAGCGCTATAAAAAAATGAAATGTTTGTCAGAAAGGTGCTATAGAGAGATGAGGTGAATTGTTGGTGAGTGGCAGTGAAGGAATTCATGGAGAAGGAGGAAACGGGGGTGGGGCACCAAAAAGACTGTTGCACCATGTGCGACCAGTGTTAGGACCAGCCCTGGCTGGGAGTGTTAAAGGTGAAGTGAGAGGTTGAATGGGGAGAGTTCAGAAGTTGTAAAAGGGGTGAAATAAAATGGCCTGCAAAGTGAGAGAGGGATCCGGGGTTAGGAGAGGACAGAGGGATGGAAGGGAGGGGGTGAGAGGAAAGCTGCATGGGTAAACTGCTTAACTCTGCACAAAACCGCCAGGGTTTTAAGGGACCCCTGCTTCTCCCGGCCAGGGCCAAGTGAGCTTCTAATGTGGCAGCACGTATTCCTGCGGAGTGGAAGGCCCTTCACAAAGGTTGACTAGAAATCTTTCTGATGTTAATTGCTGTATTTTGGTTATACACTGGTACTGATGGGGTGAAATCTTTCCTCAGTGTTACTGTGTACGCGGCATCACATAACATCATTTACCTTTTCTTCCCACACAATTTAGTCAAGCCTGTCACGTAATTTGGTCCTCACCTGCCTCATAATTCCAGTAGCCCTGCCTACAGGTTTAGAAATTTTTGTCAGGAGGGGGTCCTTACGCCTCAAAATGTTGACAGGGGGGTCTCGGCATCCAAATGTTTGAAGACCTCTGATCTAGGGCAACCAGGCTACTTTGCATATTTACAATTATTGATTTAGGCTCATCTACATAATCGTACTCACAACATATAGATTGTAGTAGAGGCCCTGAGGCTACCTTTTTGGTAAAAAAGAACCGCACCTTCACTAGTTAGTGAGAGGAGACACTTCCACACTGACACAAGACCAGTAGGTCCCTGCACGCTGAAGCTTCAACACGCAGCAGTCTGACATCCCTTGCGGGGTGTCCAACTCGTGACCAAGACGGGGTCCTTCATTCTCTCCCATCAGGTAATGGGGTTGGCTCTTTCCTAAGGGATTCTTGGTTTTACACCCTCATACATGCTAGGTAAAAAAAAAAAAAAATGTAAGTCCGTTTTTATATAGCGCAGCTACTCACCCTTACGGGTCTCAAGGCGCTGGGGGCTGTAGTGGAAATTAAGTGAGCTATTGCCCAGAGTCACATGGTGCTGAGCTGAGCTGCCGCCGGAGCCGGGGATCGAACTGTAAACCCTGTGCTCCGAAGTCAGCTGCCCTGGCCGCTGCACCACACCTCTCCACTTGCACCACACCTCTCCACTTACACTACACTTAGGTACACAAAGGTAGGGTCTGCATCGTAGGAGTATGCTTGATTACTGTCATGTTTATATGCCTGCATATATTCGCTGTTTTAGCACCATGGGAGAATTCTACCTTCTACTTACACTGTTGGTGCTTGTAAACTCTTACGTTAGCTTCTGTCTATTGATTGTCACAGCAAATATGTTTTATACTAGAATGACGCTGGTTCAATAAATGCTTATTGAAAATGTCCCCAACGTTTATTCTGGTTATCTCTCTGAGACTAAGTGAGCATGATTGACTGAGCGAAAAGTACTGTGCTGTTTCCAAGATCCCTGAAGGATCAAGGGTTGTCATGTTCAATGGTTGTCAGAAACTATTCACTCCTTGGTAAGGTTAGGGGGCTTATGGTGGCACTGTGAGCTAGCTGGTCTATAGGCCGACATATCCTTTGCGGGGGTCGGAAATCAGTCTAGACACCAATCCCTTAGTTTATGTTATCCAACGAACGCGCAAAACCTATGTTTTGTTATGAACTACTCGACAGCAGAGAGCTGGACTATGTCAAAGATAATCAACTAAAAAATCCTGCGGTAGCTAGCTTCTGATCGTGGAAGTAAAGTGTGACTTTGTCATCATGTAGTGTTCTTTAAAGAGATGAGTCTTTAGCTTGTTTTTAACTTGGAGCAGGGTTCGGTTGTCCGCATGGATTTCAGAATGCCATTGCAGATTTTGGGTGCATCAATGCAGAAGGTCTAATGCCTTGTTTTATTTTTATTTTTGCACTTCTTCATCTCGGGGAGATGGTGTTCTAGTTACAGGTGCACCAAGAACTACCAGAGCTGGCTGCCGATGTTAGTCACATAGGCAAAGGGTGCTGGTCACAGAGGCATTGTAGTTGATGCTGCTGGTTTTCAAAGATTTTTTCTGCCTATCCCTTAGAAGTAGAAAATTTGTTATACATTATGGCAAAAAAATAGGGAAAGATGCTACGTAAATTTTGAAATGTTTTGTGTGCCATGTGACATTTAATAACTAGATTATTTTAACTATTTGTAATGTGTTAGACGTGAACCTTTCTGCAGGGTCATCCCCAGACCTTATTGCCTTTATTCATTTTTGTTGGCCTTAGGACTGTGCACTTTTCCACTGCTGACCAGTGCTGAAAGGGCTCGTGCTCTCTCCTCTAAACATGGTAACATTGGCTTATGCCCAATTGGTAAATTTAATTTACTTGTAAGTACCTAGTAAAGTGACACTACCTCTGCCCAGGGCATGTAAATTAAACACGACTAGTGAGCTCGCAGCACGGATTGCGCCACCCACTTTAGTACCACTTTAAACATGTCTCAGGCCTGCCATTGCAGAGCCTGTGTGTGCAGTTTTAAACTGCCATTTCGACCTGGCAAAACAGGCCTTTTGCCAGGCCCAAACCTTCCTTGTTAATACAAATAAGCCAAACCTAGGGTAGGCCCTGGACAGCCCAGAGGGCAGGGTGAAATGTATTTATAAAGTAAGACATGTACTTTCAGTTTTACATGTCCTGGTAGTTAAAAACTCTTACATTTGTTTTTCTATACTGCAAGGCCTACCTCTCCCAAAGGATAAGATTTAAGTTACCTCATTACATTTTATAAGTGTTATTGCCAAATGGGAAAAGGTAATACTTTCATGGTTGGTGTCTCTGGAACCACAAATTAAAATCCTAACTTATGTTGAAGTCGGATTTTAAATTGCAATTCTGAAATTGCCACTTTTAGAAAGTTGGCATTTTCCTGCCTTAGCCATGTGGTGCCTGCAGGCTGTCTCTGGGTCAGATGACTGGGTGTAGCTGACAGTTGGGCTTTGTGCATTCATCCCTGACAGCCACACACAATGGGTAGCTTAGGTGTAACTGGATGGGCCATCACTGGCAGGATGGGAGGGAAGAGCTGGGCACTGCCTTACTTACACTCGAATAGGCTGTGTCCTGCCTCCACACAAAGGTCTGTATACCCTTTGTAGTTAGTCTGGAGCCAAGGCAGGGAAGGCAGGCCATCTGTATACTTCAAAGCATGCCTCTAGAAGCTTCTCCCCACATCAAAGGCACAACTGTGTATAAACCCTGAACCTCAGACACAAACTCTTCCTATGCTTCTGGACCTGTGGATACCCAGCCACAAAGGACTTCTGTGCTGCTTAAAGGATTGCTACTTTGCTTGACTTCTGACCCTTCTCTGTTGACCTGCTGCCCTCTTGCCTGGGGAAGAAGAACTGGACCTGCAACTTCATCTTGAACTCTGGACCCCAGAGTGACTCCAAGGTTTATCGTGCTGGCTTCCTGATCTGAGGCTCAGGGACATAAAAGGCTCCCCAACATCCTGCACTAGCCCCTGGACCCAGCCGCAGTGAGTTCCTGACCCCCAAGTGGTGCCTCTCCAGTCCTGGACCCTTGGTGTGGCTCAAGTGTGATGAAATCAAGCTTTTGGCCTCTTCGCAACCATGAATGGCCCATTAGGATTGAGCCCTCGCTGCTCACACCGCAAACCAGCGCAAAGCTCCATCAGCCCAACACACTGCAGCATCGACTGCTCATGAGGACCGCCAGTGTGAAGCTCCAGTAGTGCCCGACGGTGATGCCAGTTGTCTCTTCGCGCTTCACTGACAGCCTCTCGCTATGCTCTCCCTCCTCCTCACTGCACTCTTCGATGTGAAGGAGACTCTTGGAACAAACTTGAGATGGTAAAACTTCAGCTGACCTATCCTGGTGACTGTAGCCAATCTGCACTTCATTGTGGCTGGCCGGAAAGTGTGACTTTGACCCAGAGCAGTGCAATCAGATATCCCCGGTTGGAGCTTTGTGCTTTTTGGCGCTATTTTACACTTTAATCTTTAGAAACTTATAACTCCAGTTCTACTGATTGGAATTTTGTCATTTTGGTCTTGTTTTATTTACTAAATTCTGCTCTATTGTTCTAACTTGGTGTGGGATCCTTTCTGCATGGTGTTTTCACTGTGTTACTGTTTGAAGTGTTGCACAATGCCTGTAAGTTAAGCTTGACTGCTCTGTGCCAAGCTACCAGGTTGTTGAGCATAGGTTAACTTGGGATCTGCATGTGCCTTACCCTGACAGGAATTGTGGTTTCTGCTTGACCAGGGCTCACACCCCAGTCAACGAACAACCCAATTTCTCACATAATGCATTTAGCTCTTTAGTCAAAATTATTTTGTTGAGGGCTGTTAGACCTGGTATCCTTAGGGTGGTCTTCCCCTAGACTTTTTGCCTTTTACCTCCTGTTTTTGCTGATTCTTTATGTTGGCCTTAGGACTCCGAGCATTTTACCATTGCTAACTTGTGCTAAAGTACATGTTCTTCTCCCCTAAACATGATGACATTGGTGTATACCCGATTAGCATTTTCGTTGTACTGGTAAGGCTCTTATAAAGTGGTATACCATATACTCAGGGCCTATACTTCAAATGCTACTAGTGGGATACAGGACTGATTGTGCCACCCACAGAAGTAGCCTTTCAAACCTATCTCAGGCCTGCCACTGCAGTGCCTGTGTGTGCAGTTTACTGCCACTTCGACTTGGCATTCAAAACTACTTGCCAAGCCCTAAACTCCCCTTTTTTACATATAAGACACCCCCAAGGTAGGCCCTAAGTAACCCTAAGGACAGGGTGCCATGTGAGTAAAAGGTAGGACATGTACTTCTATGTTTGGCATGTTATGGTAGTGACAAACAGGCTATTTCATTTTTCACTACTGTGAGGCCTACCTCTCTCATAGGCCAGCATTGGGAATTCCTTAATACACTTTTAAGCTGTAATTCCTGATCAGAGAGGAGTAGCTATTTCATGTTTCATATCTGTGGAAATGTAATTATGAATCCTCCTTACTGGTGAAGTTAAATTTAACATTACTGTTTTAGAAATGCCACTTTTAGAAAGTGGACATTTCTCTGCACTTACAACGCTATGTGCCTGACAGGCTGTCTCTAATACACGTCTGGGGTGGGTAACAGCTACATTTTGTGCATTACCTCTAGACAGCCTAAAACACGGGAAGGTAAAGATCATCTGAATTCTGAGCACTCATCTGCATTCATTCTGAATTCTGATGGATCTTCCTAGGCAGGGAAGAAGGGGAGGGGCTCACACATACACTTCAATACGTAGTGCCTGTCCACACACAAAGCACTGATTTACCCCCACAGATAGGCTGGCAGACAAAACTGGGTTGAAAGGGATCCTGGTGCACTTCAGAGAGCTGCTTTGAAGTCAGTCTCTACATCAAAGGCACTTTTGGGTATCAGCACCGGGTCTCTGACCCCCTAAAATCAGACCCTTCTGGAACTTGAACTTCTGTCAGAAGAGCTGCTGTGCTGCTTAAAGAACTCAATTGGACTTATTTTCTTCTTGTTGCTCTGCTGCCTGCTGCTCCCTGAGTCTGCTGAAGGAGAGCTGAACTCTGCCTTCCCTCCAAGTGATCTCCAAGAGCTTGCTGGCTTGCCTCATGTTTTCTGAAGTCTCAGGGGCACAAAAGACTTACTGCAATTCTGCTGGACTCTACCTTCGGTGAGTCCTACCCTTGCTTGAGGTGCCCTCTCCAAGTTCTGAGCCTGAGAAGTGGGTTCTGCAGCTGTTTACTACAAAACCGACGCATCGACACCTTTGCTCCGATCAAAACTGAAACATCTCCCTTCAACGTCGATGCAGAGGCTGTTTGACGACTGTGGTTCTACAACCTGCTTCACCTCAGCTAAACTCGATGCAGTGACCCGACTGCGTGGAAAAGATTGACGCATCATGTCCTCAGCGTCGACGCTTTTCTCCATCCAAGGTACTTTCTCAGTGGGCCCTACGTGGGTCCTGTAGCCGGTCTTCCCTCCTTCGCGGTCAGCCTGAACTTTGGATTTACCCCTGTCTAGCATGACCTCAAGTAATATTTTAGCGCTAGTGACTTCTACGCACTCTTTTTGCATTTAGGACCAGATGTATGACCATTTTTTGCAGTCGCAAACGGGAAATCGGCCCATTTCCGACTGCAAAATTGGTCTGCCCCATGTACAAACCATATTTTGCGAGTCAGTAACCTATTACCGACTCGCAAAACAGGGTTTGCGACTCACTATTAGGAAGGGGCGTGCCAAGGGCGTCCCTTCCTAATAGCGACTGGCACTTCAATGTACAATTGTTTTGCGACTGCAATTGCGGTCGCAAAACACTCGCAGTTTACCACCTACTTCAAGTAGGTGGTAAGCGACTCGCAAACAGGAAGGGGTCCCCAGGGGACCCATCCCCTTTGTGAATGGATGCGAAATATTTTTTAAGAGCAGGCAGTGTCCCACGGACCACTGCCTACTCCTAAAAATGAAACAGAAACATTTCATTTTTCTTTTTTAAATGCATCCTGTTTTCCTTTGAGGAAAACGGGCTGCATTTAAAAAAAAAAACCTGCTTTATTTAAAAAGCAGTCACAGACATGGTGGTCTGCTGACCCCAACAGGTCACCATCCCTGGGAGTGCTAGCCATTCCCAATGGGGTCGCAAATTGCACCTGCCTCATGAATATTAATGAGTCATGCAATTTGCGACCCCATTAGGCATTCGCAAACAGTGTCTGAGACACTGTTGTAAATTACATTTTGCGAGTCACAAATTGCGAGACGCAAAACGACGAAATTTGCGGCACGCAAATTGTAAGGGTCGTACATCTGGCCCTTAATCTTTAAAAATTCATGTCTCATCTTCTACTAATTGGATTTTTGTCATTTTGGTCTTATTTTGCTAAGATAAATATTCTTTATTTTTCTAAACTTATATGGAGTCGTTTTGTAGTGTAGTCATTGTGTTACTCTGTGTGTGTGTGTGTGTCTGCGTGTGTGTGTGTGTGTGTCTGCGTGTGTGTGTGTGTGTTGTACAAATACTTTACACTTTAGATAAGCCTGTCTGCTCTGTGCCAAGCTAACAGAGGGTGAGCACAGCTTATCTTTTAGTGTGTGTCTAGCTTACCCTGACTAGAGTGGTGGTCCCTGCCTGAGCTGGGTGCATACCTCAGCCAACCAGGAATCCCATTTCTAACAAGGGCAAACTTGCCTGGCAAGAAAGTTGGAATAAGGCATTCAAAACCTCTGGATTTTTAGAAAATGTATAGGAAAATTGTGCTGTGCAATCCACCATTAGGCCCTGCTGCTTCAACATTTTCTCAGTGGGAGAATGCACCCAAATTTCCATAAAACAAATTGGGCTCTCTCTCACATTTGCTTTCTCCATTTTGTTTGGGGTAGGTATCTATGCCCCATCACTTTCATGGCTGGCTGATACTACCGAATGAGATGATGTGTGACACCAGGAAGAGAGACACCAGTGTTGTTTTTCTCTCTAACTTTCCTCTCCCATGTCCCAAGATTTACTGTACCATCTCTTTATATATACCTCTAGAGGGAGGGTCACAGTGTCTTGTAGGCCTGAGAGGCACTGCATCAGGATAGTGCCAGGAATCCTTACAGAAGCACATGCTTTTAGTTCAGTGCACAAAAGTCCTAAATATACCTTTTTCTTCCAGATGTAGTGCAGCTCCTTCCAAAGCAGTATCACCCACTACCTGGCACTCACACATCACTCATTTCTCTTTACTCTTCTGCAACAATAGATACATTCTACAGGGCTCTCATCAAAAACTGGACAGGAGGAATCTGACTGGCTGGGACCTCTTCCTTTCAAACATGGAGCAAGCTCCAGCCTATGGTCCAACAGCGCCCCGGCTGGAACACAAATGGATGCCCCCTGTAAAACCAAGCTCCACCCCTCCTAAATGTGGACTTCTTACAGATACCCTACCCTGTATTTTTAATAATGACTCACTCTCTTGTGACATTCAAAGGAGCTCCTCGTTTAAAACATTTTGCTGCACCGTAGCACAGCAAGCCTTCCTTTTGCGCTGCCTGTATGTCTAAATAAAAGGGCAGGAATGCGAGGTGTCGACAAGCGCATTCCTGTCCTTCTCCCCTGCGCCTGCACACAAACAGCAGCCGTGCGCCAGCACAGACACCCTTGCATCATTTTGCAAGGGTGCCCGCGCTGAGGGGATAATTGTTTTTGTGCAGGAAGGGACACCTTCCTGCACAAAAACAATCATTAAAGGAATTTTTGTCTTTCTATGCATTCTACAGAATGGAGGGAAAGTATTTCTCCTGATTGTGCCTCCTTACGCCCCCCCTGGGGAGGTGAAGGTTTCTGATGCATTCCCAGGTTTACAAAATGTTGTAAATCTGGGAATGCACCAAGTTCCATGGATGTTGCGTGGGAAAACACACAGGAACACCCATGGAACGCCCCTCTCATGCAGAGTTATACCTGAAAGGGAAACACATTTAAATGGCCATGAAAAGTCACGCAGGGTGACTTTACATGGCCTTGTAAATATGGGGAATCCCATTGCGCTGCCGGTGCGTCAATAAAAGTTGCGCACCGGCAGCGCAATAAGCTCGTAAATAAGCCCCAAAGTATTTAGACTCCACAGTCAATGGTTACAAACTGCACAGATAACTTGAAATGTTGCGATTTCCAATTTTGAAAAGAATGCGCTGGGGTGATTTCAACCAATACGTGGTATACATGCTTTAGATGTGCAGGACCATTTGTTGAGAATCATTAGGCGTGGTGCTGGCTTTTCATTACAGTGAGAAGCTTTGGTGGAATGAGTTTGAAGGTGTGTAGTGAGTCAAGCTCAATAAGGAGGAATGCCTCTTAACCTTTGGTAGTGCAGACACAGATGAGAAGGGATAGAGCAACATGGGATTTGGATTCTGTGTTTTCCTGCTAAACAGGTCCAGTGCACCGAAGCAGGAAGCACAAAAAGCTATCCTCTCTTCTCAAAAGGTCTCATATTTTTAATCGGCCTGTTACAGTACACCTTGGCAAAGCAAATACACATTAAATGCAACACAGTCACACCGTCTCCACATTGCAGCTGTCTTAGATGACGCAGTTCCCACTTCTGAAAAAACTGCTGTACTTGAAATGGAATAGTGTTGGCCTTTTTTCAGCGTGGCTACCACACTCTGGTTCAGACCGAACTAGTACTTCTCAGCAGAGCTTATTTACAAACCCCTTGCGCCGTCGTTACGTAACTTTTTCCCGTGTTAAAAGTGACGCACCAGTGGTGCAAGGAGCTTGCACATAAGCCTCTAAATGTTCATTGTGGAACTAATTTCACTTCTTAGCAGTTCCATCATGTTTTAAAGTAGAGAGAGTCTCCCAGATTAAAATGTAGGTTCTTCCACTGTTTAATTTTCAGTTTTCTGCTATTCCATGTGTTTTAATTGCCCCTTTTTTAAATCGGTGGAGTCTATGTTTTTATCGTTTATTTAGCAAAAAGAAGTGGCCATAGTAGAACTAGGCACTTTATAAGAACGACGGGAAGATGGAGGGCTTGGGCTTCCCAACCTTAAGGATTACTATTTTGCACAGAATATGTCCAGGTTTAATTCAAAGCTTCACAAGGGTATTTTTATGAATAATTTTGTGCAGCTGATCTTCAGAGTATCATATTTGGGATGATCTAAAGTCAGTAAAGTCAACTAAAAAAGTTCGATATAAGAGCTTGAAGGTTTTTTTTCGGCAGCGCGGGGATCTCTATAGGAGATACTCCATTCCTTATATTAATGCGGCGACACCCCTGGCCGAATTAGTCATGGAATCCGGGTTGAATCTTGCACCCAAAATTGTCCAAAAGTGGGCAAAAGCGGAACGTAGGAAAATTTTGGATTTTCTCTCGGGGGAGAGATAGCTAAATAAAGCGGAAGTCCGACAGCTCATACAAGATGATTTTCACCTTCTGGGTTCGTTTAGAACGCTGAATAACATTTTCTGTAACCTAGATATAGGTTAGATCATCGGCAGCAGAAGGGTGGTCTCCGCACTAGTGGAAGATGGTCTATATGAAGAGCCAGGGGAATGGAAAAGAAAGTTTGCTTCTATTAAAGGTTCTGACCATACTCCAAAAGCCAGAAAACAATGGGGAAAATATGAAGGTCTGGAATTGACAAGTAAGATGTGGGAGGAAGTCAATATATTAAATTTTAGTGTGCTGAGAGGGGCCAAATGATGTAAAATGTTATTTTTTAGCAAACGGCTGCTATATAGAACTCCATCCTTTTTAACACAAATTAACCCCAGTCTTCCTGGCCACTGTTTTCAATGCACAGATCGGTCACTTGCCAATTGGGTGCATGTAATCGGGCACTGTTCATCCATTCAGGGATTTTTGGGATGAAATATTCTAATATCTGGCAATGGAATGGCAGGTCAATTTAGTCCCAACTACTTGGTTGAAAGTTTTGGGGTATGATCTGACACTTGGCCTATCTAATAAATTGAAACAGCTATTATATATAGCAACATCCATACCTCGGTCCCTATTGCTTCAAAAATTGAGAACTGAGTTAGTCCCCAGAATGAGGGACGGGTTACAAAAAATGGGGCAAGTTAGAATCAGCAAGCATTTATACGCAACACAAAATGGGGGAGTGAAGAAATTTGAACAACTTTGGGGACAATATTTCTTGCTCAAAAACCAGGGCTAGACTGAATGTCTTGATTAAACTGCATGGCTACTTCTGACATATTTGGCTTTTATGCACTTTATGCACTTTATGAACGATTACTTACTTGATTTTAAGACAACTGTATTTATGGTATTTAGTGCTCTGTTACTCTCTTTGTTGACAGCTATTTATTGAGAATTCTTTTTTTTTTTTACCCTAGACGTATTATTGGCTATGAAATATGTGTTTATAATTATTGTATTTATGCTTGGTTCATGACTAAAATTATTTGAATATATGTATTTGTAATGCAAATTTTGGATCCAAATAAAAATTAAATAACAAAAACTATAAAAAAACACACAAAAAAAACATTTAAAAAAAAAGTTTTAAAGTACGGCCTCTCAGCTGGGCTGCTATATATTTAAAATGGCAGTACCTGCACTTTACATCAGCACTGCTATACCAACAGCGGGGCACCAGTGGGGCAGTTGTAGCACTTCCAGGACGCCATAACACAGATTCTGACTGCCCATGCTGGACTACTATACTTTTAGGGCCTCATTTATAATGAGGCTGCGCCACCAGAGCGTCACATTTTGCGACGCTCTTGTGGCTCAGGGGTCTACTCTATATTTACCAAGCTGCACTAAGCCACTTTGCGTGGCTTAAAACGGCCTTGTAACTATTGTTCCCTTTAATGCACTTTTCTGCGTTAAATGGGTGTTGCTCGAGGCATTCACAGCAACACACATGGCTTTTTGACAATGCCCCAGATTTACGAGGAATCGTAACTCTAAGGCAGTGCCAAAAAAGTATCCCTCCGCAGGGGAGGCATAAGGGAGGCGCAACAAGAAGAAATACCTTTATTTCTCCTCGTTTTTCCTTTTTCTATGTGTACTGCATTCTCCAGCACACATAGAAAGAGGAAAACACCTTTTGTGACTGTTTTTGTGCAAGGAGGGTTGTCTTCCTGCACAAAAACAATCATCCCTGCAACGCAGACACCCTTGAACCATGGAGCAAAGGTGCCTGCGTTGGCACATGGCAGCCCATTGTGCGCCAGCGCTGGGGAAAAGGACAGGAATGCGCCATATCTGATAGATATGGCGCATTCCTGCCCTTTTCTTTTGCTGTAGGGCAGCGCACCGGGAAGGCCTGTGCGCTGCCCTGCGGCAAAATCTTTTAAATAAGGCCCTTAATATGGCACTAGCAACATCCATAAGCAGTGCTGCTATTATTAGAATGGGACTGCATTGGCACTTTTCCAAAGGCATTCTATGCTTGTAATTGGATAGGGCAGGAACTTCACAGGAGAAATAATACATTTTAAACAGTATTATAACTTCATAGCAGGACAGCCATAGCTTTTGCTCTGCAGTATAGGAGCTACTGAGCAGGTTGCTTTACTTTTAATAGCACAATACAGTCGTAGTTGTTTGCAGTGTCAACAGAGAAATCAATATTCGACTTGGCCCGGAGTGAGGACTGCAGTTTTACACTCCTGACCAGACTTGATGGATATACTATGGTGTATAAAAGGCAACAACCCAATCTGTACCACCTGTCTCATCAAAATGGCGAATTACTGTATCAGTGCATTGAAGCTTGTATATGTTTAATAAAAAAGAAGTTGAAAAAAAAAAAAGGCAACAACCACACAAGCTCTTGCCACATACACATACACAACAGCTATAGCTTCTCTTGTATTGCATTGTGCTGTAGCGCGTGTGTAGCGCTTCATACTTAGAAGAAGACCCACAACGCTTCTACTTGGTCACCCACCAGATACAGAACAGAAACAGATCATAAACTTACCTACCTGACAGGAATGAGAAGGTAATCCAGTACTGTTCATTCGTTTGCAGTACCTTTTTACTTCTTGTTTTAGGTGATAGTAGAACTAGACTAGCGCTATTCCTTTCATATATTCGAATATATATTCAGATGGCCATTTTGGACATTTTAAAAAGTAAAAACAAAAAACGTGGTAGATGGGTTTAGTTTTGTATCCTTGGAAAAGACACAAGTAGACCAACTAATGTAAGTGATATGAAGTTTTTGTCTTGTTTTGAGCTCCCTGATAACGTGCGTACATATTTTTGATCTTATTATCAATTATATCTATTTTATAATACAATTCTTATAATTCCAGTTACATAGATTCACAATATAACAGTGTCTTCCTACAGGATGACAGTGTATCGATCAGAGTATATGTCATATAGTCATATATTATGATACTTCAAAAGAAATGCAATAGTTCTAGAAAAATATGCAAGAGAATTCACCTCTTTTTGTTCAACCTTACATCAAAAATCACAAGGCCAGTTTTTCTTATAATAATGTAGAAAAATGGTATATAAGGTCAGAGTGAGAGTTTCTCGAAGAGAATGGAGTTTAAGGAATTCCAGAGAAAGTGTCCATTCAATAATAATCTGCATCAGTTTCCCACACTGGGCACTTGCTGGCTCTAGACATCTGCTCCTTGAAAACACAGCAACATAATGTAAAGTTTGACCTTGTTTTTCTGAGGAAGCTGCAGATTGGAAAGACAATGAATTCTGAGCAGATATGTGTGTGTGGACCAATTAGCAAGCTATATTTGCAAGATTTTGGGGCTAATGTAAACATTTTCTAGGGCTACAAAAGAGGTGAATACAACATATCTTTCATCTAAAGATTGCCTTGCCATCGATTTAGCAAACGTGTTGCCAATTGTTATTGTTTTATATGTATTACCTTTATTTTACTGACCATAATGTTCATACCTGCAATTATATTTATTTAAATACTCTGCACTAGAACTGGGCTTTAATATGTTAATAATGCCTTTTAAAGTTATAGTGTAGATTTCTTGTTGGCGTATATCCTTCAGGGATAGGTGTTCTGGAAACCAACAAATGCATGAAATGACTCCCTGCAGTGCCTGACAGGACTGAACAATACCAGTACACTGTACACATTGGGGCTTATTTACAATACCCTTGCGCCACTTTTGCGTCATTTTTACCATGGGAAAAGTGACGCAAAAGTGGCGCAAGGAGCTTGTAAATCTGCCCCATTATCTCCAGGTAAGTGACGTAGATGCGTGGGCAACAGCTTGCCTGTGTTTCTAGCTCAAGCTGATAAATTGATTCAAATCTACACCGGCTTAAGGGCCAAGGGAAATCTACTTGGCTGAATGTACACGGGGACCAGTAAAAACATATCCGTTTTGCAGATTGCTCAGATCTCCGTGAAATGTCACAAACATTCATTTAAGTGAGGCGTAAAGAGCTGCCGACCGGCTTTCCATTCACAAGCACTGCTTTCACGTGCTCCACACATGGGACACAATAAGAAAAGTAGGGGCATATTAGCAAGACATACGTTAAAATTATCGCAGTTTTAGCGGCAGGAAACTGCTGCTAAAACGGCGATAAATGGGCTTGCTAATATGCGTTATAGAATTCCAATAGAAGCCCAGGTTAGATGTGCAGGACTTCTAACCTGGGCTTCTATTGAATTCCATAACGCATATTAGCAAGCCCATTATCGCCGTTTTAGCGGCAGTTTCCTGCCGCTAAAACGGCGATAATTTTAACGTGGGTCTTGCTAATATGCCCCGTAATTACCTGCTCTGCCAGGTCTATGCGTTTCAGATGCCCCTATCTCGTGACAGCACAGATTCCTAGAGCATGATGCATGTGAGGAAGAGGGAGTGGGAAGATAAAGGAAGTGCAGCGAGAGCGTTTGTCGCTGGTTACAAGAATATCAAAGGAAATAAAAGCGCAGAGTTCTCCTGCAGCCAAGGTCAAGAGAGATTTTGGCTTAAGAGCCAGAACTGCAGACTTTGGAGCGGGGGGAGACCACGTTCGATTCTCGGTGTCAGCTCAACAACCTGTGATTCTGGGCAGACCACTTCGCTTCCTGTGCCTACAAAGAATAAATGTGTAATTGACAGGTGCTCATGTAAAGCGCTCCAATACCTTCGGGTCTAGTTCGCCCTATATAAAACTGCAGATGTATATATATCAAAAGGCATGCCGTTGTGTTTTCCTGCCTGGAGCGGTTGCCCAGCTCCTCTAGGCATAAAATGTCTCTGCTTTTAGTCCCAAGCCCTTAGATCACATGGATGTTGGCACCTATGCCTGTTAGTGGCATGATGGGTAGATACATTGAAGTATGAGAAACACCTACTACCAACTGCTGGTTTGCCCCCAATGGTGCTTTGCTGCAATGCACGTCTCTCTCTTGTGCCTGTGCTGATCTCTGAGCCCAGGTTGTTGGACAAGACTGTTTTGGCCCAGCAGAGGAAGGGGCGGGGTTTATGGCTCCTTTCCAGTAGACTAAGGCTGTAGTGGACTCTTTCCTGCTGATCTAGATGAAACTGTAGAAGTGAAGACTTGACTGATGGAAATCAGAGAAAGGCTTGTTTTCCCTGTGAATGACTAGGCGGGCTTCCTCTCCTTGAACAGCACCTTATCCACATTCTCTAACAGACCTTTTCCGGTGGTATCTCCGACAGGGAAGCCTTCTCTACTCCCTCTGTCAATTTTCTATCCACTAATGGCAGAGTGCCATCACCAAACCACTTGCTGGCAAGTTCAGATGCCACCACATGGCACAACCACCATGCAATAGGCCAAGCAGCTCAATCTTGTCCAGCAAGACAAAGAAATAGTGTTCTGATAGCATAGCTGTTGCCAAGGCATCAAAGACATCCACATTGGTACCTTCTGTTTTGGCCACCTTGTCGTCTGTATATGAGTTCTCTGGGTTCGCTGAAATCCTCCTGAAAGTGTCATCAGCATTTTGAGAGCATGCGGTAGACCGTTCTCTGCATCCTCCAATGTGTACATAAGCTGCATGAATTTAGAGAGAGTTGAACTAAATACATCTTTCCATTCGCTGAAAATAAGGGACTTAAGTTTTTAGGTCGAGCCTAGAGTAGCGCGCAAGCGCTGCATGCGAGACTTTATGTAAGGGGCTTCAAAAAGCTGACCACACGCTCGTGCACAATGGCCTTTTCCGTGCGGTTACCCGCACGGCCGCCATCTGTTTGCAATAATCGTGCCCAGACGCGGGCGCGATAATTGAAAACACATGGCCATTGTGCACCAGCGTGTGGTCAGCTCAGCAGGCTGCCGCGCTCGCTCGCCCCCGCTCCTCTCTGACGCTGCCGACGTCTCTGCTGTCCAGCGCTTCACTTGTGCTGACGCTGCCTCCTCCCTCCTCCCTACTCTGTCTTTTCTCTGCTGCAAGCAGGCAGCTGACTTCCCTCCCCCGAGTTCAGCTCTCGCTACACAGCCTCATTGTTGGAAATGGCCCTTTTTGCAGGGTCACCCCTAAACTTTTTGCCTGCCTCCTGTATTTTTGCTGACCTGTTTCTGTTGGTTTTATGACTCTGGGCACTTTACCACTGCTGTTCAGTGCTAAAGTGCATATGCTCTCCCTTTGTAAATATGACTATGTGAATTGGTATATCCCTGATTGGCTTATTTGGTTTACCTGTTAGTCCCTAGTAGTGTGGCCTGTGTGTGCCCAGGGCTGGTAAACCAAATGCTGCTGGTGGGCCTGCAGCACTGATGTGTGCCACCCACAGAAGCAGCTTGTAAAGTGTGTCTCAGACCTGCCACTGCAGTGTCTGTGTGCAGTCCAGAACTGCCATCTTGGCTGTGAAGTGCACCCACTTCCCAGCCCCTGAACCTTCCCTTGGCATCTTGTAAGTCACCCCTATGGTAGGGTGCATTGTATGTGTAAGGTAGGACACGCCTTGCTGTGTGTAGCATGTCCTGGTAGTGAATTATGCCCCATTTCGTTTTCCACTACTGTAAGGCTACCTGTTCCTCATAGGCTAGAATGGGCAGTTTGACTATTACATTCTATAGTCCTAACTGACCCCAGGAACATGGTAGAAAAACGAATTTAGTATGCCTGAGCTCAGAATATTAAAATACATCTTTTAGTGAAGTTTATTTTTATATTCTGTGTTTGAAAATACCACTTTTAGAAAGTAGGTATTTTCTTGCCTAAGCCTTCCAGTGTGCTCTGCTGTTATGTGTATTGGCTGTCTGGTTTTAGAGGGGCAGGGCAGGCTGAGTCAGACCTGGGTTGAATAGAGAGATCTGCATTTAGAGTGTGGGGAGGGGTGGCTCCTTGACCTGAATAGGGCTGTGCCTGGCAAGGTGAATGCTGGCTCCACCTCCTACTGTGTGTCTGCTAGCAGACCCCTCTTTCTGAAAGGAAGAATGCAGCCTGGTAAACAAAGTGCTCCAGGCCTGAGCAGAACTGGTTCTGGCTAGGTTCAGTGACCTGTAGCTTCTGAGAACAAAGACTTTTGGGGTATAAATATCTGTGCTCAAACCCCTACAATTTGTATTGCTTTTGGATCTGGAGAGGAAACTCTGTCCGTGCCACTGGAGGAATCTGCAGGAAGTGACTGTCCTTGTGCTTGTGTGTTGTTTCTTGCACTGGCCTGCAGCAGTGACCACTGGACCTTGAAGAAGAGGAAAAGGAACTTTTGAGAGAACTTTTATTTTTGTTACAGCAATTACCCAAGGGCTAGGAAAAGAGCTAGCCTCCTGCTGGAGTCTCAGGCACATCTGACTCCACCACCAACCTCCTGCTTCCTCCCTGCGAGGATTGCTATCTGCTGATGAGGCTCCTGTGAGTTCCAGGGCCTCTAGTTTTGCTTCAGAGAAAAGAGTGCTGGAAATCATCGCTAACGCACGTTTGCGAGCCGCTGCAGCCGAGAGCGCTGGAAAAATCATCGCGCTGCTGCCGCTGGGTGCTCGCAACGCGAAACCATCGCTAACGCCCCTTTGCGAGCCGCTGCAGCTGAGACGCGCTGGAAAAATCATCGCGCTGCTGTCGCCGAGCGCTCGCAACCCCTAAAGAAATCATCGCTTCAAGACATCGCTGTGCGGACGCCGGGCGTCCGCCATTTTCATCGCATCGCACCGGATTTCGTCGCTCCCTCGCGGAGCGCCATCTCTTCGCATCGCAACACAATCGCACAGCGCAACAGGATCGTCGCATCGACTTCTCCCTCGCGGCAAGAAAGTCATCGCATCGGCGGCCTAGCGTGCAGAAGTTGGTCGCAGTGTCTCCGCACGCATCACGCAGATCGGCGCATCATCCTCCCTTGCGGCAAGGATTTCAACGCATCGCCGGCCTCGCGTGCCGAGAATCATCGCTACCACTTCTTTGCAACATTTTGTTGGTTTTGCTACTAAACCCAGGTACTTTGTGAGAGAAAGGGTCGCAGAGACCACTGCTTTGAATTTGAACCTTATTTTTGCAACCTTTGAACTATTTTTTGACAGTCCTTCAACAGCCATCCTATTTTTGACAGTCTTATGAGAGAAAGGGTCGCAGAGACCACTGCCTTGAATTTGAACCCTATTTTTGCAACCTCTGAACGAGAAAGGGCGCAGAGACCCCTGCCTTGAATTTGAACCTTATTCTTGCAACCCTTGAACTATCTTTGACAGCCCTTCAACAGCTATCCTATTTTTGACAGTATTGTGGCTTTTACAGTTATTGGTCTTGTGATAAATCTGCCTTTATATAAAGATACTTATTTTTTATAATTACTTGTGTGGTGTCCCTCTGTAGTGTTCCTCACTGTGTTACTGTGTATGGTCATAAATGCTTCACACTCTGCCTCTGAGATAAGCCTACCTGCTCGTGCTACGTTACCACAGGGTTGAGCAGGGGTATTAAAGAGGGTAGCCCTCTCACTCTGACTTAGGAAGAAGGGTCCCTACTTGGACAGTGGCCAGCCATTGCCAACTAGAGACTCCCATTTCTAACATTGGTGGCAGCGGTGGGATCTGGACTTGCATTTATGATCGCATACAATAATTATAGTGTACACTACTAGTGAGTGCAGACCATAACGTACCGCATACATTTTTGGAGAGTTTTTTTGGATCCTATATTGTAATTGATATTGCCGGTGATTTTTCACCCGCACACATTTCCTGAGAGTTTTAGGGATCCTATATTGTGATTGATATTGCCGGTGATTTTTCACCCGCGCCCATTTTTTGAGAGTTTTTGGATCCCATATTGTAATTGATATTGCCAGTGATTTTTCACCTGCGCACATTTTTTGAGAGTTTTTGGATCCCATATTGTAATTGATATTGCCGGTGATTTTTCACCCGCACACATTTCTGAGAGTTTTTTGGATCCTATGTTGTGATTGATATTGCCGGTGATTTTTCACCCGCATACATTTTTTTGGAGAAGTTTTCTTCTATCTTTTATTGATATTGCCCGTGATTGTTACAATGGGCAAGCCTATGTTTTATTGATATTGCCGGTGATAGTACCCGCATAAATTTTTGAGAATTGTTGGATCCTATATTGTGATTGATATTGCCGGTGATTTTTACCCGCATACATTTTCTTGAGAAGTTTTCTTCTATCTTTTATTGATATTGCCTGTGATTGTTACAATGGGCAAGCCTATGTTTTATTGATATTGCCGGTGATAGTACCCGCATACATTTTTGAGAATTGTTGGATCCTATATTGTGATTGATATTGCCGGTGATTTTTTACCCGCATACATTTTCTTGAGAAGTTTTCGTCTATCTTTTATTGATATTGCCCGTGATTGTTACAATGGACAAGCCTATTGTTTATTGGTATTGCCGGTGATAGTACCCGCATACATTTTTGAAAGTTTTTGGATCCTATATTGTGATTGATATTGCCGGTGATTGTTACAACGGGCAAGCCTATTTGTTTTATTATTGATATTGCCAGATATTGCTACAATGGGTCTTGCTGAAATGAGACCTACCTTTTATATAGATGATCTGTTAACCTACAGTCTAGAGGAGCTAAGGGGGTTCTGTGAGGAGAAGGGCTTAGCAGTGAGTAGGAAGGAGACTCAGATATCCCTGCAGACATCCCTGAGACTTTGGCAACAAGACAGATGGAGATTCTTGGAGTCCCAGTACACCTACCAAGAGGGTAGTTGGTCTGAGGGTGGCTCTAGAGAGTCTGAAGAGGAGGAAGAAAGTGTTATGGAATATCTCATAGGTGGGGAGTTCCTTGATGAGCCTAGTGCCTATGGTAGTGCCAGATTCCCCTCATGGTCCCCAGAGGAGTTGGGGGACAGGCGGGAAGGTCCCATAGGTAGGGAGTCCCTTGCTGGATCTAGTGCACAGGGTAGTGCCCAATCCCCTTCATGGTCCCCAGAGGAGTTGGACAGACAGAGGGAGAGGGAGTACCAGCTGGAATTGGAGAGGCTCCAAATAGAGATTGCCCAGCTGGAGGCGCACCTAGCGCAGATAGCAGAAAAGGAAAAGTTAGCTCCAGAGGGGAGGTTACCCCTGGAGCGCAGTTTTAATTGTCTGGATTCCCCAGAGAGGGTGGGGTCCAGTGGTGGCAGCAAAATTGAAGTATATAGTGATGACAGTGTAGTACACCCACCCAGGGATGTGGCACCTGACTTGAAGGAGGGGGTTGATCTACACCAGGGGATTCAAGGACCTGAGATAGCTCCATTGGTGTGCAGTGTCCCTGAGGTGGATTGGGGAACTAGCGCAGGGGCCCATAGTCCTAGTGAAAGGAGGGATACTCTACCGACTCTGGATGAGAGGTGCAGGGAGAGGGGTTCCCCCGTGGTTGAAGTCCTGGTGTATGAGTGTGAGGACCGCCCAGAAGAGTGTGGGTTGAGTGATAGAGACAGTCAGTTAATGTCTCGCCCATTTCAAGAGAGTGGTGTGGGGTACGTGTGTGAGGCACTGGATTGTGAGGTAAAGGTTAGCACCTGTGTGGAGCTGTGTAATCCAATTGTGGGAGAGCATATTGTGAGTTCCTGTTTTCCAGAGCTAGGCCAACACCTGTCAGATTGCGAGTTCTCTGATCCTAGGGAACTTGCACAGGAGGCAGACCTCTGGGTGAGTACCAGAGGCTCTGTAGAGGCATTAGGGAATGACCCTAAGAGAAGTGGTTCAGAAGTTTTCCAACCCAGAGTGCTGGGAAAGGTTAGGAGTGTTACAGCTGGGTCCCCTTGTTGTGAGGAGGTTGTAGGGCCTCACATCCTGTCTCGTGGGAGCAGGAGTGAGACTGGGATAGGTCATGAAGTGCCCCAGCCTCAGTCCCCAGGACTGGATGGTTCCATGAGGGAACACCAGGTGGGGAGCCTAGTCTGTCTGGATGGACCGTCCATTGTGGGGGGTACCCCAGTGTTAGGTGAGCTGGGAGTGCCTGTAGTCAGGCCTCCATCAGTTCTTGTGCCTGGCAGTGCCACTCCTAGGGGAGAGTGCACGGAAGTCCAGTCTGAGGGATGAAAGGGGGAAAGAGTCCCCAGTGGAAGAACCAGTGGGTCAGGGGCCAGCCAGAAGGGCTGAGCCTCATAGGATTGGCCATGGTGACGCCACTTCTGTCCTGGGGCATCTTCATGCACTGTCAGAGGGACAGGAGGTCGTGAGCTCTGTGCCAGGCAGACTGTCACGCAACACGCTAGGTATGTGTCACCCTCAGGAAGTCCTGGTTGGCCAGGCAGTTGTTCAGCCGCAGGGGTTGGTCCCTGGGTTGGTAAGTCAGGTCCAGGAGTTGTCTGACCTGGAGGGAGGGATAACTGTAAGCAGTGTCCCGACCATTTTTTCCAAGAGCACCACTCCAGGTGGGAGGGTGCAGTATGCTGGAAGGGGGTGCAGAGGGAGGGAGTCCTCGCCTCTGACCCCGGTGCACCCTGAGGGTTTTTCAGGTTGGTAGGTCAGTTGCAGGGTCCAGGCCCTGAACTGGTGGAGGGGTGTGTTTCCCTTGAGGGGAGCCTGTGTGCTCCCCAGGAAGTCCTGGGTGGCCAGGCGGTTGTTCAACCCCAGGGGTTGGTCCCTGGGATGGTAAGTCAGGTCCAGGTGTTGTCTGACCTGGAGGAAGGGACAACTGTAAGCAGTGTCCCGACCATTTTTTTTCCTAAAAGCACCACTCCAGGTGGGAGGGTGCAGTATGCTGGAAGGGGGTGCAGAGGGAGGGAGTCCTCGCCTCTGACCCCAGTACCACCTGAGGGTTTTTCCAGGTTGATGGATCAGTTGCAGGGACAAGGCCCTGAACTAGTGGAAGAGTGTATTTTCCTTGGGGGAATTGGTGTACTCCCCAGAAGTCCTGGGTTGCCAGGCACAGGCCCAGCCTAAGGGTACAGACCGTAGGTTGGGGGCCAGGTTCAGGGTGTCCCCCTGATCTGGAGGAAGGGGCAACTGCTAACAGTGCCCCTCCTGGTTTGTGTTATGGAGGCACCTCTCCAGGTGGGAGGGTGCCGGGCCCCAGTAAAGGGGGCGGGAGAGGGCAGCCTCACCCCTGACCTCCGCCCAGTCTAAGGGTACAGACCCTATGCTGGGATACCAGTTGCAGGATAGAACCCCTGAACTGGTGGGCGAATTATGCAGGACACCTGCCTCAGGTGCCCTGACAATTCTGGAGGGGGTACCGCTCCAAGTGGGAGGGTACCGAGCCCCAAAGAGAAGGACCAAGTGTGGGGGAGCCCACCCCAGTCGCTGGCCCTGCCGTTGGGTACAGGCCCAGGGCTAGTGGGTCAGTGTCAGGACGTGTTGCCTGACCTGACAGGAGGGAGAGTGGACAAAAGGTGCCAGACACCTGGGGTTACTGCCCCGCACTCTCTGATGCCACAAAGTTTGAGAGCCCTGAGAGGTATAGGGCTTGGATTTTATCACTGACTACTGTCAGTGACTACTGGGGCTTGTTGTTTATCTGTTGGGACACACCTGGGGGCCAGTTAAGGTTAGATGCTGCACAGGTGGTATCCACAGGTGAGGGGAAGAGTTCCCCATTGGTTATCTTAGTGGGCCCTAGGAGTGTGGACAGAGGGATCCACCAGGGTTCAGATTGGAGTAGAGCTGCCATATGCCCCTGCAGTTGCGGGCCAGTTCCGTGTTCTATCGCCCGAAGCAGGGAAGCCCATCAAAGTAGTGATTGGTCTACCCTGCGTTTTGGCTGGAAGGGGGTTGTGTTGGAAATGGCCCTTTTGCAGGGTCACCCCTAAACTTTTTGCCTGCCTCCTGTATTTTTGCTGACCTGTTTCTGTTGGTTTTATGACTCTGGGCACTTTACCACTGCTGTTCAGTGCTAAAGTGCATATGCTCTCCCTTTGTAAATATGACTATGTGAATTGGTATATCCCTGATTGGCTTATTTGGTTTACCTGTTAGTCCCTAGTAGTGTGGCCTGTGTGTGCCCAGGGCTGGTAAACCAAATGCTGCTGGTGGGCCTGCAGCACTGATGTGTGCCACCCACAGAAGCAGCTTGTAAAGTGTGTCTCAGACCTGCCACTGCAGTGTCTGTGTGCAGTCCAGAACTGCCATCTTGGCTGTGAAGTGCACCCACTTCCCAGACCCTGAACCTTCCCTTGGCATCTTGTAAGTCACCCCTATGGTAGGGTGCATTGTATGTGTAAGGTAGGACACGCCTTGCTGTGTGTAGCATGTCCTGGTAGTGAATTATGCCCCATTTCGTTTTCCACTACTGTAAGGCTACCTGTTCCTCATAGGCTAGAATGGGCAGTTTGACTATTACATTCTATAGTCCTAACTGACCCCAGGAACATGGTAGAAAAACGAATTTAGTATGCCTGAGCTCAGAATATTAAAATACATCTTTTAGTGAAGTTTATTTTTATATTCTGTGTTTGAAAATACCACTTTTAGAAAGTAGGTATTTTCTTGCCTAAGCCTTCCAGTGTGCTCTGCTGTTATGTGTATTGGCTGTCTGGTTTTAGAGGGGCATGGCAGGCTGAGTCAGACCTGGGTTGAATAGAGAGATCTGCATTTAGAGTGTGGGGAGGGGTGGCTCCTTGACCTGAATAGGGCTGTGCCTGGCAAGGTGAATGCTGGCTCCACCTCCTACTGTGTGTCTGCTAGCAGACCCCTCTTTCTGAAAGGAAGAATGCAGCCTGGTAAACAAAGTGCTCCAGGCCTGAGCAGAACTGGTTCTGGCTAGGTTCAGTGACCTGTAGCTTCTGAGAACAAAGACTTTTGGGGTATAAATATCTGTGCTCAAACCCCTACAATTTGTATTGCTTTTGGATCTGGAGAGGAAACTCTGTCCGTGCCACTGGAGGAATCTGCAGGAAGTGACTGTCCTTGTGCTTGTGTGTTGTTTCTTGCACTGGCCTGCAGCAGTGACCACTGGACCTTGAAGAAGAGGAAAAGGAACTTTTGAGAGAACTTTTATTTTTGTTACAGCAATTACCCAAGGGCTAGGAAAAGAGCTAGCCTCCTGCTGGAGTCTCAGGCACATCTGACTCCACCACCAACCTCCTGCTTCCTCCCTGCGAGGATTGCTATCTGCTGATGAGGCTCCTGTGAGTTCCAGGGCCTCTAGTTTTGCTTCAGAGAAAAGAGTGCTGGAAATCATCGCTAACGCACGTTTGCGAGCCGCTGCAGCCGAGAGCGCTGGAAAAATCATCGCGCTGCTGCCGCTGGGTGCTCGCAACGCGAAGCCATCGCTAACGCCCCTTTGCGAGCCGCTGCAGCTGAGACGCGCTGGAAAAATCATCGCGCTGCTGTCGCCGAGCGCTCGCAACCCCTAAAGAAATCATCGCTTCAAGACATCGCTGTGCGGACGCCGGGCGTCCGCCATTTTCATCGCATCGCACCGGATTTCGTCGCTCCCTCGCGGAGCGTCATCTCTTCGCATCGCAACACAATCGCACAGCGCAACAGGATCGTCGCATCGACTTCTCCCTCGCGGCAAGAAAGTCATCGCATCGGCGGCCTAGCGTGCAGAAGTTGGTCGCAGTGTCTCCGCACGCATCACGCAGATCGGCGCATCATCCTCCCTTGCGGCAAGGATTTCAACGCATCGCCGGCCTCGCGTGCCGAGAATCATCGCTACCACTTCTTTGCAACATTTTGTTGGTTTTGCTACTAAACCCAGGTACTTTGTGAGAGAAAGGGTCGCAGAGACCACTGCTTTGAATTTGAACCTTATTTTTGCAACCTTTGAACTATTTTTTGACAGTCCTTCAACAGCCATCCTATTTTTGACAGTCTTATGAGAGAAAGGGTCGCAGAGACCACTGCCTTGAATTTGAACCCTATTTTTGCAACCTCTGAACGAGAAAGGGCGCAGAGACCCTGCCTTGAATTTGAACCTTATTCTTGCAACCCTTGAACTATCTTTGACAGCCCTTCAACAGCTATCCTATTTTTGACAGTATTGTGGCTTTTACAGTTATTGGTCTTGTGATAAATCTGCCTTTATATAAAGATACTTATTTTTTATAATTACTTGTGTGGTGTCCCTCTGTAGTGTTCCTCACTGTGTTACTGTGTATGGTCATAAATGCTTCACACTCTGCCTCTGAGATAAGCCTACCTGCTCGTGCTACGTTACCACAGGGTTGAGCAGGGGTATTAAAGAGGGTAGCCCTCTCACTCTGACTTAGGAAGAAGGGTCCCTACTTGGACAGTGGCCAGCCATTGCCAACTAGAGACTCCCATTTCTAACACTCATGGACCCCTACAATTTAGGGGAGGCTCGGGTTCTGCTAGCCCTGAAGTCTTAAAGTGCATGACGAAGGCACTGACTCGCTTGCAGAGTAGAATGTTTTCCCGATCTGCTGCTCAAGAACACACTATGCAGGGATTGCTCGGTGCTGTGAGTGGCGGGCGCTCCTCCAATGGTTAGCAGAAGAGCAGTGAGCACATGGAGATGGATTCATTTTGAATCTTCTCAATCCCCTTAGTCACGTGTGAGCAGAGTGACACCGGCGAGTGTGTAAACCAGTTTGCTATTGCGCTCCGTTCTCTGTACACAGTGCACGTGGGCGGCACAGTGGTCTTCGTAATAGCCGTGTCTATTGTTCCAGTAAAAGACCACCCTATATGGAAGGCACGCTGCTCATCAAACCCCTCCTCTTTCGCCACGTCCGAACTATATGGAAGGCACGCTGCTCATCAAACCCCTCCTCTTTCGCCACGTCCGAACTATATGGAAGGCACGCTGCTCATCAAACCCCTCCTCTTTCGCCACGTCCGAATTAATTTCCACCTTGAGCCACGAGCATGTCTCATACAGTGATTCATAATTTCGGGGATGCAAGCGCTGAATGTTGCAGAAAGCATGTCCTGCATGCAGTAGAAAACAAGCATTGGCATAGCCAATAGGTCTCTCCTTTCGGACCTGCTGCATAACTAAATACTTATAAGGTCCCAAAGGCGAGACCTATTGGCTATGCCAATGCTTGTTTCTTGCTGGGATGGATCCAATTAAGATCTCCTGGTTCCTTTATTAAAATTACCCTGTGCATTTGCAGTCTCATTTGAGGAAAATAATTGCCCAATCCACCTTTGCTCTACCTCTCTGTCGCTCCCTTTCACAACCATTCTCCTTCTATTGTTTTTGGGTCTGGCTCTTCAGCGCAGCAGCCTGTCTAACTATTGGGAACACTTCATTTAAATACACAAAGATTGGCTTTTAACTCCTCTCAGAGAAGTGTTTCTCCCTCACCTCGTGCTATGGGACTTCTTGCACTGCAATGCATGTGGGAATATTTTACAACTTCAAAACATACAGAATTTCTCACATTAAATTTTATATCTCAAAGATGCACCGTTTTTAGGCCGAACCTACCAGACAGTGCAGCTGTCTCATTGAGAAAGACCTATTTTCAGCTTACCAGATCTCACAATTGGCATAGATGCCTTCCATTGCTTATCATTGGTTGATATTATCATCAGTCTCATTTGATTACTTCTTATTCGATGACTTGCCTTGAACATCCTGTGTTTGCTCCTCCCCTGGAACATAGCCTATTTAGGGGCACATGCATCAAGCTAGGCAATTGCGATTCCTTAATAGCGATTATTAAGGAATCGCTATTAAGGAATCACAATTGCCTATGCATGTAGGTTTTGCAAAAATATTTGCGATTCCTACAAATTCCTTAATTGCGAATCGCAAATTGCGATTCACAATTAAGGAATACCTTCCCATTCATTCCTATGGCCTAGAGGCCCATAGGAATGAATGGGAAGCCATTCAGCAATTTGCGAGTACCAAATAGGTACTCGCAAATTGCGAATGCAATTTGAAGGGTGCTAGGGGCCTTAAAGGCCACCCTGCTGCACCCCAAATTTGGCATCTGGGCTCATGTGGCGCACACATATGCCGTAAGGGCATATGTGTGCGCACATAGCATTTCTGAAAAATGCACTTTTGTGCATTTTCAAAGTTTTTACAAATTACCATCAAGTTCAGATTGATGGTAATTTGCGACTCTATTAGCGAAATCGCTATGTTTTTCAGTTTAGTGCATTGCATTTAAGGAATAGCAATTTGCGATTCCTTAAATGCAATCGTAATAAGTAATCGCAATTTTGCGATTCCTTAAATTGCGATTTTTGCATTTGGGATGATGCATCCCAAATGCAAAAATACAGGTCGCAAAGGGGCAGATTCTGCGAATCTGCCCGTTCTGCGACCCGATTTTCGGATGATGCATGGGGCCCTTAGTTCTGTTCTTCCACTACTCACTTTTAGGAAACTACTTAAGCACTTTACGTGAGTGTATATGTTTTCCATCTGCCTTCCTCATGTGCTTCTCTCTTGCCTCCTATTCCGTGTTGCTCTCTTTTTTTGTTTGTGTGCTTAACTCCTACATCCTCGTATGTGTTCTTACCCAATCCTATGTTCTGTGTCTTACTTTCTCTGCCGCCCATTATGTCCCCTTGCAGTTCTGCTTCTCCCCCACCCTCCATTAGCTGCTTTTCCCCTTCCTCCCCATACCTGCCCCTTTGTTACTCCCCACCTCTGCCCCACCACCTTCAGTGCTTGTTTTTTGAATTAGTCCTGTCTCACTGAAAAAACATAAATTTTCTTTACTGATCCAAGTGGCGTCCGCCATTTTGGATCAGTAAATAAAAATGAAAGCAAATGGTGCCAGTGTCATTCCGTTGGCACACTCATGCGTTCGAAAGCATGCATGTGCCAGTGGAATGACGCAACCCAATCATAACCTATCTTTTATTTTGATGCTGCTGCACAATGTGCTGATGCTGTACAGTACCACCAGAAGCATTTGCCGATAGATTCCAAAGGTGAGACCTATTGGTTTTGCCAAAATGTTGCTTTTTGAGTCCAGATCTATTGGTTACTCAGAGGGTTGTGCTCTGCTTTTGCCCTTTATGGCCCTTCTGTCCCACTTCACGGAACCTGCATAACTCTGGTGCCAAGTTGCACTGTGTATATATCTATTTGGTATTTCTATAGTACAAACCTAGGCAAAAGTCAGCTGTGCAGTGTACATGCCTATTAGCAATCACTTCAGCTTCCAATTCTGAGCTGGCCTGCATCACTAACATATTCTCATGGCTTCCACCTCTATATAAAAAGGAGATGAAAAGGCAAAGGGAAATAGGAGAGGAAGCTGGGTTGTGATATAGTGTTCTTTAAAAAAGTGAGTCTTCAACTCTTTCCTAAATTGGTACAGCGTTGGTTTGGGTATGATGGATACAGGGATGTTGTTACAGGTCATGGGTGCCTAGATGGAAAGGCCTGTCGTCTTGTTTTTTTCTCCTTTTTCTATCTCAGTCTGCAGTCTGATGATATCCTGGCTGTGGGTGTGCCAAGAATCACCAGAGATGGCGAGCCTGTCTGCAAGATAACCAGGGGTGCTGAAATTGTTTCACTTTCTTTAGAAGAGAGAGCTGGTATCAGGTTGTCTTTGTTGTTTGGCAATGTGTTCTTTGGGGGTGAGGTTGGTGTCCAAGGTGAATTTAAGTGACTTAGCATTCAGTGTGAGTTGGGGGTTTGAATCCATCAAGGTTTACACCATTGAACCAGATTTTGTACTGTATCTTGTTTTTGTTCTTGGGAAATAACAGGAATTGTGTCTTGGTTGCGTTGAGCTGATGTAGCCACTGGACATCGAAGCCTAGATGATGCGCAAGCAATGTTTGAGGCATTGGATGTCTGAAGCAGAAGAGACTTTCCAGTAGAGTTGTGCCTCATTGGCATATTGATGAATCGTGATGCTATAGACTGCCAAGTTGCTCCATGTAAAGATTGATGGTGACAGGCGGCAGCATGGAATCCTGGGGGACACCACATGGGATCTTTTATGACCTGGAGGTGCCCACGTGAACAAATTGGTGCTGGTTTGAAAGGTAGGAGGAGAACCAGTGAAGGGCATTGCCAGTGAATCCCATTCGAAACTTGAGGGTGCGTATGAGATTGGGCTGGTCGCCTGTGTCGAAGGAAGCTGATAGGTGCAGAAGCATCAGGAGGCAGGGGTCATTTTTATCTGAAGTCGAGAGCATTGTCTACGATGTATAAAGTAGCGGTCTCCATGCTGCAGCATGTTTGAAGCAAGACTGGTAGTTGTGCATGAGATAGTTATCACTGATGAGATCTTGGAGTTGAACATAGATTGCTTTTTCAATGATCTTGCAGATGATGGGTAAGTGAGTGATGGGCAGGTAGTTGGCAAAGTCATGATGGAGTAGTGTAGGTTTCTTTTGGAGGGGGAAGATTTGGCCTGTCTTAAGAACTTCTGGGAAGACACCTTTAGTGAAGGAGGCATTAGCAATGCTAAGTAGGGGTAAGAGACCATCCCCAGAAAGCACTTCGATGAAGTACGACGAGAAGACATCATCTTCTTAAGAATTGGTTTTCAGAGAGTTGTGTATGTAAGCCAGATCTGGGACGGATAGGGTATGAAGGCTGACCATTGTGGGATTCTACAGGAAGGGGTGGATGTAAAAGATGAAGCAGGCTTGGTATTGTTGATGTACTGTCGGATCGTCTGTATTTATTCACTGAAGAGGTGGATGGCAGTGGAATTTCCTGTGGAGTGAGGAATAGGTGGATCCGGCAGGGGCTTGATACAGTGCTTGATTGTCTTGAACAGCACTCTGCTTCTTTTTCTGGCTTTACGGATGGTTATGGTATAGTACTTTGCTTTCACTGATGTGATGAGCTGTCTGTGTGTTGCGCAGAGGGACATCAGCATCAAGAGGTGTCTGAAGTTATGTTTTTTTCCTTTCCTGTCTGCTGATGTCTCAGTTATTGTCAGCAAGGGTTCTGAAGGCTTTGGCTTGCACTTGTGTCTTGTAATTAGGAGGGAGATGTTCACATAGCCTTCCAATAAATTGTTGAAGTTGTTTAAGAGAGTGTTGGTATTGGACCTGGATTTGATAGGGTGAAAGAGGAGTTGAAACCAGCAAGCACAAATGCATGCTTCCATACCTTGCAAAACATCTGTACAGCGTGTCTTTGCAAGTGTCCCAGATTTGCAAATGTTGGGCCACCTTTTAGATATGTGAGTGGCTAAAGGGGAGCACTTTTATTTGGATTCTCAGGCCTGTTTTCCATCCTAGTCATACCCTGCATGAAGTTGAGTGTTATTTGCTTGCCTACCGTGCAGGACCAGGATTTATGGATGAAAGCAAAGCCTACTCCCTTTTTATGTCTGTAGTCCACACGATGGATGCTGTAGCCTGTGGAAAGAAGGACGTCTAAGATATCTGAAGGCGAACTATGTTTCTGTGATGAAGAGAGCATCAAGCTTGTGATAGGTAATGAGGTCTGCCATGTCAGATGCTTGGAGTACAGAAGAGCGAGTGTGATGAGCATGAGTTTGAATGTGTGTTCTGTAGTTTGAGCTGGTGTGGTAGTTAGTGGGATGTGTACGAGGTTGGGTCTACGTGTTGTGCAAGTGCTATGTGAGTGTCTGGGTGTGATCATGAGTATTGGCAGTATGGGAGCTGGGTGAGGCACATGTTTATATCTTACCTTATAGGAGTCACTGGAAAAGGGGTTAGCCCTTACAGGTAGTGCCCTTGTCTGTGTTTTCCCTTTGCTAGGGATGCCCTGAAGGCTTGATTGAAGTTAGGAGAAGGCAGGAAGTGAAGTAACCTTCTGTGCAGATGGTTGATGGAAAATTAAGTCTTCTTGCTTGGCTTGTTCTGTTAAACACATTTTAGACAGGAAATCAGTGATGTCACTTTCCATGCAGATGGACAATGGGAAATGCAGTGTTGTCATATCCTGTGTAGATGGAAAATTGGAAATACAATGATGTCACTTCCTGTGCAGATGGATGATGAGAAATGTAGGGATCTCACTTCCTGTTCAGATGGATGATGGAAAAGGGCCTCTTGCTTGGCTTCTTCTTTTAAATGTGGTTTTGACAGAAACGCAGTGTTGTCATGTTCTGTGTCTAGTCTGAGTTCAGGATGTGGCGTGACTGCTCATGGAAGTTCAATCAATCAAAAATAGTTTATTTCTGAGAAATACATTCTTATAGACATATACCCAATTCATAAAAATTGACAATTTTAAATAACCTATTACCACAATACACATTATTATCATTTATACAACAGACATAAATATTAACATTTCTCAATACCAAAATTCAATACAGTCTACAACCCCAAATCTTGCATATGTTCAACACTTTTTAGAAAAATAATAACATTTAGCTAATAGCAAACAATTCATTTTGCCCCAACAAACATTTATAACGTACAATGTGCATAACAGCTTATCTTCAATACAGTCCACTGCCCCAAATCTCACATATTCTAAAACAATTTAGAAGAATAATACGAATTTAACTGGTAGCAAACAATTCATTTTACCCCAATAGGCATTAATAAAGTGCAATGTGCATAGCAGCATATCGCAACCTCGGGGATCTCTCTTAGTTTCCTACCTCGCTTACAGGGGCACTGACCTTTATTGTTAACTTCAATTGTTAACCCCTTGTTACGCCACCCGGAATCAGTATCCACCCTAAACGCAAGACTTCATTACGCAGGCGCTTGTCCGGAATATTATATAAATAGGGGAACACATCCATGCTCTCCTGTGAGGGAAAGAATAACTGAGCTCCTAATTTTAAGATAGTCCACATCCTTTCTCCAACTAGTTTCTAAAGCACTTTGCCTAAGTGTACTCTTTATCTGGCTAATTCGTACTACTTCCTCCCCTTCGGTATGCATCTCTGGGACCTCCAAACGTTTGAGCATTATTACCACGGGGTTCATTTTATCAGAGAAAAATGACATAAACTCTGGTAAGATTTGCACCAACAATTCGTCACCAGGGACCCTAGTTTTAAGAGAAAAATAAAAACGCAAAGCTCTGGCATCCACGAGCACACTCCAGGCTACAGTTCTCAGTTCCATGCTTACAGCTTGTATCATCACATTTTTAGGGAGGTCAAGGAGTCTCTAAGCCTTCCCCTGTGACCCACCTATCCCTAGCCAGCACCTCTGCTCCATAAAGGGCCTGTGGAATTAACTTACCCTGTATGACTTTACTTAATGGCTCAAAGGTACGACTACCAAACTTGCGCTCAAACCTTTTCACCCCGTTCACTACTGCAGATAAAACAAGTCTCCGGGTAGCCATTTGTTTATCCCACCTCAAATCACCTAAAAAGATTATACTCAGGTACTTGTACTCTCTAACATGCTCTGAGCTTGCATTACCTAAGAACCATGCAAAATTCCCTTTTCTCCTAGCAAAAACATTGTTTTTTTCTTATCAATATTTATCGTTAATTTGTTTTCAAGACAGTAAGTATTTAGGGCATTCAGTTTTCATTGCAGCCCTATAGGTGTAAGATCCATCACCACCAGATCATCCGCTTACATAAGGCAACTAATGTGCCTACCTCCAATCTTTGGAGAATAACTATGCGTATTGTGTAACTTCTGGGGGAGGTCTGCAATGAACAGACTAAACAGCAGGGGTGCTAAAACGCACCCCTGCCGCAAGCCGTTCTCAACCAGGATTTTCCTAGTCAGGCTTCCATTCCCATCAAGGTCAATCTAGACCCAGTTACCACTGTGGTGCTTGATCACCAGGCCCAAAAGGGCTCCAGATATCTTCCACTGCTGTAATTTATGCCAAAGCGTATCTCTGTCCACCCTGTCGAAACCGCTCGGAAGTCAATGAAGCAGCAGCAAAGGCCACCTCCCGACTCCATTGACTTCCTTGCAACTCCCCACTGCGTGAAACTGTGGTCCATTGTAGAATGTTTCAGCCTGAAGCCTCCTTACCCACTGGGATCAATTCGGTATCAAATGCCCAAGCTTCTAGGTGTTTCAACAATGTTTCCACATAGAGTTTAGACGGGATATCCAAAAGAGAACTCAGGCGACAATTAGATGGTTGATCGCCTTTACCCTTTTTATGGATGGGCTTCGGTATAGCTCCTTTCCAAGACTCCGGGAATGAACCAGACAATGTCACCCATTGAAAACACCCACTCAAGATGTATCCCAATTTCCTTGGATCTTTTTCAAAAATCACAGATGGAAGACCATCTGGGCCACCTGCCCTAGAGGCTTCCATGTAACAAATTATTTTGGAGAGGATTGCTGCCAATCAGCTCTGGGTTTGAGAAGGGGATTGCTTGGACCTTTTAACGTGGATCAGAGGGATGCTCTGTCCCTGGGTGTGAGAAGGGGACCTTTGGGCGTGGTACACTGTCCTGACAACAGATTTCTAAGAACTCTCAGGGTCCAGATTAGCTGCCCTCGGTCTGCTGGATTGGCATTGCTCCTACCCCAGTGTGAGAGGTCATCAAATGATGAAGCATGCCTTGATAAGTTAACGGTGAGACGACCTCTCAAAAATCTTTTGATGATCCCGTCTTACAGAAATTTAGAACTGTGAGACATCAGTTTATACCTTTCGATCCTCAAGTAGTTTTGTGTGATGCAGTTAGTGTCAGGGGGATATACTTGAGTGTTTACCTCCTCCTCTCTTTACTTGTGAAACAACAGAAGCAGGACTTGGCCACTGTACTACGACAACTATGGGCCAAAGGACACTACGAAGTAGGACTCATTAACACCACAGACCCAGTAAAAATAACATTGAGAGAAGGGGCCCTCCTGCCGCGCATGTGCCAGTATCCACACTCCAAAAATGCAGATGAGGGTATAGCACCCACAATCCAAGCACTAATAGACCAGGGGGTCCTCCATGTAGGGATCTCCTCATGCAATACCCCGACCTTCCCGGTTTAAAAGAGCCATGGAGGAACTTGGCGCCTGGTTTGGGACCTGCGCCCCCTCAATGACATTGTGGTCCCAAAATTCCCAGTGGCACCAGAACCCTCTGTATTACTGACTAGCATACCGGCAAACAGCTGCTACTTCTCTGTGATAGACTTGAAGAATGCATTCTTCAGCATCCTGCTGCACCCTGACAGTCAGTATCTTACGGCATTCACCTTCCACGGGGTCCAGCTGCTATACCGGAGACTGCCACAAGGGTACTCCGAATCCCCCAGTATTTTCAACAGAATACTGAGAAAGGATCTCGCCAACTTTCAGTCGAGCAGCACCCTAATACAGTATGCAGATGACATTTTGGTCTGCAGTCCATCGAAGGATCTATGGCACCAAGAGACGATAGCCCTCCTAACAGCACTTGCAGCTAGGGGATATATGGTATAGAAAGCAAAAGTTCAATATGGGCAATCAGAGGTTAGCTATCTAGGTCAACTCATCTCAGCAACTGCCCGGCGGATCACGCTGGAGCGGGTAGAATCCATCCGGGCCATGCCGCTCCCCAGAACGAAAAAAGGCATGCGAAAGTTTTTGGGCCTGTGCAACTATGTCCAACAATGGGTCTTCGATTATAGGACACTCATTTCCCCCTTGCTTGGAGCAATGATAAAGGCCAAAACAGGCAGTGAGGAGCTGGTTTGGACATCCGAGATGCAGGAAACCTTTGACGAACAAAAAACTGAAATATCACACTCCCTAGTGTTAGGTACGCTCGATTTTAGGAAAGAGTTCTTCCTATTCAGCTACAGTGATGACCAAGTCATGACAGCCGTTCTAACCCAGGAGTGCCCCCGGGGCACAAACCGCTTGCGTGTTACAGTGGACTCTTGGATTCAGTCATGCAGGGCTATTTTCCATGCGAACAAGCCTTGGCCGCTGCAGCCTTTGCAGTTGACAAAAGCACCTCCATAGTGATGGGGGCGCCCCTAACACTGTATGCAGAGCATTCAGTGTTTGCTGTCATACAAAAGGGAAGAGCACGCTGACCATGCAGCAGATGTCAGGGTATGAACTTATGCTCTTTTGACCATTCCTGAAAATATTCTGGTGCCATCTAGTAAATCCTGCCACTTTTCAGCGGATGACATGTTGGAGGGGTAGGAGACCCACGACTATGCAACTCAGGCCCCCAACTGAATTAGCCAAACTGAGGATGATCCTATCTCCGAAAGTGAGGTACCTTTCATTGACAGTTCCTCCACAATAGACCAAGAGATGGGGGTGAGGCATACGGGGGCAGTTGTGGTGATGGCTCCCAGACACGAAGCTTCAGTCAGCCTATGGGTCACTGCTCAGCTGACTCTCCTCCCCCACCTCTCAGCGCATGTGGCAGAGCTAACAGCATTGACTGACGTGCTCACCCACAGCTCAGGGAAAGCAGTGACCATCTACTCCGACCCTGCTTATGTTACCACCACGGTGCACTCGAGTATAGGAAGGAGGAGAAGACGAGGGTTCCTAAAATCTGATGGCGGCCCCGTTGTGCACCGAGACCTTCTGGAGCTGCTAATAGACGCACTTTTACCTAAGCACGTATCTATGGTGAAGTGTACCGTCCATACCGGGGGCAAAGCCTTCGTATCCCGGAGAAACACGTTAGCAGTCCAGATGGCGAAGAGAGCAGCATATGGGAGGATTTGTGCGGCTCGCATGCTGCCCTTGCAACAGAATGAGATCAGACTATCACATGACAAACCATACACGGACACGGCACGTTTGTATCTAAGGGAAAATCAGGAAATGGCCCCTACGGAAGAGAGGGGGCAGTGGCTGGCCAAGGGCTACACACAGACCACACATGACCTCATACATAGACACACATTCTCCGGAAAACCTGTGATGCCCCGCCGCCTAGTCAATATAGCCTTATTACCACAACTGCACCAACCTACGCACATGGCCAAAGACAATCAATCAATGGCTTGCAAAGTGCGACTACTCACCCATAAGGGTCTCAAGGTGCTGGGGGGGCTGCTGGTCCTTCGAAGCGCTGTGGTTCAGTCGAAGAGCCAGGTTTTGAGGTCCTTCCTGAATTGAGGCATTGACGGTGATTGCCTGAGGTGGAGAGGCAGGGTGTTACAGGTCTTTGCTGCGAGGTAGGAGAAGGATCTTCCTCCAGCTGTGGTCTTGCAGATACATGGGACGGTAGCCAAGGCCAGTTGGGTGCAGCGGAGGTCTCTGGTGGGTACGTGGAATGTGTGCAAACAAAAGCCAACACCCGCTGGTTACAAATTACCAGGTGGGAGCTGATGCGAATGATCAACAATACTGAGCTCGGCCTAAATGCTATCAAGAAAGAGTGCCATCTGCCTTTATGGTGATGCAACATCGGTACATGTTGGACTTGATGAACGCAATGGAGAGTGGGGTGTGTGCCAAGATTGGTGCTTCCTGTTGTACTTTTCTTCTTCTATTATGTGGTTTCCTACAAGTAGGGGTTTCCTGGTTTAAAAACGTAGTTTTTAAACTACGTAGTATGCACATAGCTAGGAAAAAGTAACAGACACCACACACACACTTTCTAATAACATAACTGTCATGTCATATGAGAAGGATAAAGTAGTTGAAGAATGAACTAGAGAGGGGAGTGCTGAAATAGGTAAATACGATGTCAATAGCCTGACAACAACAATATCGATAAATGAAATGCCAACGTATGACGTAACCTGTACCTATATGAAAATGTCAGTGCTCATAACTACAATGTCAAAATATGTCATAATCTATGCTGGCACAACAGCCATGATACCTGCAGTAGCAATGTCAGTGTATGCCATAATAATCTATGCCTGCACAACAGCGATGATACTGGCAGTAGCAATGCCAATGTATGCCATAATCCATGAACAAACGACAATGTTGTTACCAGTAAAAACGATGCCAATGTATGTCATGATCTAGGTATACATAACCATGTCAATATTGGTAAAAAACAATGCCAATGTACTCTATGACAGCTGTACACAAGCTATTTAGAATGTCGATAAAAATGACACCAGTGATTGCCCAATTTATTTTTTAAAGCTCCAGTAAATTCATATCATTGCTGTCGGATTTACCTAAGGTGACCTCCCCATCAACCCTGAGTCAGAGATACGTGGTCAGACAGGCCCTGTGACTTGCACCCACGCCTATCGAATAACAGGTCATAGGTGGGGGCTCTCTTAAACCAAAGATAAACGCATGCCCAGGGAATACCTTGATCAATCCCACAGATAGATAGCTGCACCACAAACCGGTCCGCAGCAATTCATCCCAGTAAAACACTTTTGGCCAAAGGCTCGTGTTCCCCAAAAATACCACAAAGCTAGATGCCACATGTCGATAAAAAATAACACCAGTGATTGCCATATTATTTTTTAGGAACCAATCTATTTATTGGTAAGGAGTCAAAATGCGATAACACAGCCTCCTGCCTACATCCAATGGCCGGCAGAGCGTATCTCACGTAGCAATACACAGCTTTCATGCCAACAACCCGGAGGCCGGCAGCGTTGTGGCCGGAATGGCTCGTCACAATGGTTATAGACTTCTCACTTTTCATGGCAAAGAAACACATTAATAATAAAAGGAAGGAAGAACGAATAGGGAAAACACTAAAAAGAACAACCCCACCCCTAAACCCCCCGCATCCCTCCCCACCCTCTTCCGCACCAGTCGTTGCCTCCCTATCGGAGCCAAGGCCCCTGAACAGAAGTGTTGATGGCATGCCACTCTTAAATTGTATTCGGCTTCGTGACAGCATGCGCATCCTGCGGTAGCAGTTTAAGGATTTGCAAATATTTAGGGCAAGTGATTTCTCTCATGTCCTTGTACAACGACTGCAGAAATGGCGCCCATAATTCTGTGTAGAACCCCCCCATTCCATCCACTACAAGGGACATGCGCTCCATAGCCAAAATATGCCACAAGCGATGTAGCCAATTCACAAATTCAGGAATGGTCTGCGTGCCCCAGTGAGCTAGGATAGCTTGTCTTGCTCCTAACAAGGCTAGCGCTATTTGCCTACCTCTCATAGATTGTAATGGGAAAACCCGTGAGTGTGAGAGTCCAAGGAGAGTGTATTCCGGAGACCGGGGTAAGGCAGTATTGAACGCTTTGTCTATGTTATTAAGGACCTCAATCCAGTAGCGCTGAAGTTTGGGACAATGCCATAAGTGCGAGAGGGTACCAGACATCCCACATCCCCTCCAGCATAACTCAGATTTGCTTTTGTCCCAACTGTGTATTCGCATTGGGGTATAGTACCAGTATGAGAAGACTTTAAAGGCGGATTCTGCTCCCCCAGTGTTGTGTGCAGTGTGATGTGTTCTGTAGAGTATATGTTCCCATTCCTTAGTAGAGAGTGGTCTACCCAGCTCATTCTCCCACCGGATTTGCGCCTTCGTGCGCTGCTCAATGGGTCGCGCGGTAAGCATAGCGTACAGTTGAGAGATGAGTCGGCGATCGTCTTTTTTGCGCAGCAGCCATTTTTCAAATGTGGTAAGGGGCGGGACATTTTATTGTAATTAGAGGGCGCAGTGATCCAGTGATATAATTGGCGGTATGCATATTCATCAGTCGCTAGGAGGTCATAGTCTCTCTTGAGCTGCGCAAACGGGGCCAACCCTTCTGTGTCAAAGAGAGATCCCACCCTCTTGCAGCCCTCCTCTCTCCATCGCTGGAACACCGCTGAGGCCTGTCCTGGGGGGAAATCTGGGTTATCCACAATTGGAGTCATAGGCGAGGGAAAGGAAGTCCATCCCATCTTGACAGCCACTGCATCCCAGACCTTCAGTGTCGGGGTAGTGACAGGGGAGGAATATAACCCCCAGGCCCTATGCTTGCGTGGCAACCAGAGCTCTCTCCAGATGTTAATTCCAGTTACCGCCTGGTCCATAAAGTTCCAGTGCTTGCCGGATAAGGGCCTGTTCCATTCCACGTTGTAGTGAAGGCAGGACGCCTGGTAGTAGCCACTAATCACAGGGAGACCCACCTCACCCTCACTCTTCGGGCGGACCATTTGAGTTACCGAGAGGCGCAGCTTCTTTCCGCCCCACACAAATTTATTGATAAGGGTCTGCAATTGCGCTATTGCCCGCGGTGGAGGTGTCATGGGAATCGTTTGGAATATATAAAGAATGCGCGCGAGAACTGTCATTTTCACCGCCGCAATCTGTCCAAACCATGCTAGTCGCAGTCTCGACCAAGCGTCCAGCGCTTTGGATGTGTGTTCCAAGAGAGTTGCATAGTTTAGAGCAACCGTCCGGGCAATGGTCGGCGCAAGGTGGATGCCCAGGTACGATATGTCTTGCTAGGTCCACCGGAACGGAAACTGTTGCTGCAGACCATCCACCATAGCTGGGGGGATCGACAAGTTCAGGATGTTTGATTTGCCCAGATTGACCTTAAACCCAGACACCTCCCCAAAGGCGAACAGCTCTTCAAGGAGAGCCGGCAGGGTCGAGTGAGGATTGGTAAGGGATAGAATCACATCGTCTGCATATAGACTGATCTTGTGAACATCAGCCCCGAATTTCAAGCCTTCGATGCGCTAATCCGCTCTTATACGTTGGGCCAATGGCTCCATGTAAAGCGCAAATAAGAGGGGGGATAAAGGACAACCTTGGCGGGTCCCCCGGGATATTGGGAAAGCAGCTGATCTGTTGCCATTTACTCTCACAAATGCCTCGGGCGCGCAGTAGATGCATTTGATCCACCTTATGTAGTTCTCCCCAAACCCAAAGCAGCGCAGGGTATCAAACAAATAGGCCCAACCCACTCTATCGAATGCCTTTTCGGCATCAATAGATAAGAAGAAGGCCTGCCTACCGATCCATGAGGTGGAAGAGACGTTTCGTATTGTCCCCCCCCTGTCTTGTAGGGATAAAACCCGCTTGGTCAGGATCTATTAAGTCTGCCATTAGGGGATTTAAACGTGCCGCTAAAATACCGGCGAAGATCTTCGTGTCTATGTTGAGGAGGGATATGGGCCGGTAGGACCCACATTTTCGCGGGTCTTTGGCAGGCTTTAGAATGACTGAGATAGCTGCCTCCGACATGGACGGCGTTACAGCCCCTGTCTCCAGAAAGGAATTAAACAGTTTAGTTAAAAAGGGAGCCAGCTCCCTACAAAAGGTTTTATAAAAAGAGGCCGAGAAGCCGTCGGGCCCGACTTGCCAATTTTCAATCGGGATATTGCTGTAATCACTTCCTCTATTCGAATGGCTGTTGTTGTTTTGGGGAGAGGGGAAATCGCACAGGTTTTCAAATATAGAAGAGGATCCCGTGCCGGTGGATCCTGCCCAGTGTACAGGGTGCAGTAGAAGGAGCGGAAGGCTTCCACTATGTGTATGTCTGCGTTCTGTTCCTCCCCGTTACGATCCCTGATCGCCTGAATCAGAGCTGTCTGCGTTTGAGCTCACAGTCTGTGAGCCAGGAGCCTGCCACACTTATCGCGGAGTCGAAGGAGGGCATACTCCTCCCTATCGAGATCCAAATGCTTCAGGAGACGCCTGCGTTTCTCCAACTCCCTCCACACCCTCGGCGCCCCAGTTCTTTTGTGTATAGACTCTAGTTCCTCTACACCTTTCTCTAGTTCGCTGCGCTTCTCTTTCCGTAGTTTGTTTTCAGCTGCAGAGATGGCTATGAATTCACCCCTAGCGACCAATTTCAGGACTTCCCACACCGCTGAGAGCGACGCTGAACCCACATCATTAAGTTGTAAATAGTCCTCTAATTTTTGTTTAACGCGCTGCACCGTTTCAGCAGAATGCAGGAGACTCTCCCGCAGACGCCATCCCGGGGGGATCGCATGTGAGGTCTGCGCAGGGACGTGTACCGCGATGAGTGCATGGTCCAACAAGGACCTGGGTTCGATCGTGGCAGTGTGCAGTTGACGCGCTAAGGGAGTGGAGGCCAAAAAATGGTCAAGTCGCGCATAGGTTTTGTGGGCTGCTGAGTAGTAAGTGTAATCCCTTAACCCGGGGTGTTGGGTACGCCAAACGTCATGTAGGCCATTGTCTGCTAACCACTCCCGGCCTCGTGGGGAGAACGCCCCCGTTTGGTTTGATCATTGTCCTTATCTGTCTAATTCCGTATCCATTACTAAATTACGGTCCCCCTCCCACCAGTATCACTGCATCTTGTGTTGCAAGGACCTCTGTGAGGGCAGTAATAATAAAGGATTTCTGTTGTGCGTTTAGAGCATAGAGTGAGGCCAAAGTGAAGTGTAAACCACCCCACTGCACCCTAACCGCGAGCAGGCGCCCCTTGATTTCCGCCACGGTTGCAATGACTTTGCCCGGGAAGTGCGCTCTGACCAGGATTGCTACCCCATTTTTCTTGGATGGACCTGTAGACCAGAATTGCTGTGGGAAGCGCCTAGTGCGCATGCGCGGGGTGTCCTTGGAAAGAAGGTGCGTCTCCTGGAGGAGACAAATATCGCCTCCCGCATTTTCTAGCAAGGATAGGACAGCTGATCTTTTCACGGGGTTGTTTAGACCCCGCACATTAAGGCTAATTATCTTAAGGTCTTTCCCATCAGATGTGTGTGTAGGTGCAACACACTGCCTTGCCAGGATCCCGCTTTCTAGGCCTGCAGCGATCCAGAGGCCCCTATGCCTCGGCGGGGAAGCAAGACAGGAGGACTGACTGGTGCGGAAACCCCCAAAAGAAATAACAACAACCTGAAATATCATCAAAGGAAAAACAGATCTCAGAACAGCTACTAAGAGCAAGGAACGACAAAAGTTCGTCAGAGAATGGAGAACCAAGGAGGACATGACTCGTTCAGCAACAGGTGGTGCAGAGTACATGGTCCGCTCCCGCCCACAAGCGCAGAGTTTGTCAGCGAGCATCAGGGACAACCATCAGTGCCCCCACAACAGCCTGCCATGGTACCCAATCCGGTGCAGTCCAGTTGCTCAGATCATGGGGTAGCCGGGTGTTCCGACGGCTGCGATAGGGAGGAGAGCACCGCCTCCCGTTCCTTGGTCATCGTTGCCTGGTCGGGCTTCAGTTTGGAGGCCGTATTGCCAGCCCGCTGCCATCGCGCTGATCGACGAGAGGCGCGCTCCTTGGGCCTCTCTACCGGCTCCGCGGTCGTCGTGCTATCGAGGCCAAGTACCTCAAGGGCCTCAGTGAGAGAGCGAATCTGGTGTAGTTTCCCTTGTAATTAAAAGATGATGCGGAAGGGATGGCCCCAGGAGTATGGGATGCCTTGCTCTCGGAGATGGGAGGTGACCGCTCTGAATTCACGCCGTTTGAGCAATGTAGAGGCCGCCAAGTCCTGAAAAATAGCGGGCGTCTGGCCCCGGAACTGGATGGGGTGAGCCTCCCGCGCCCTCCGTATTATCTTTTCTTTTAGTTGGAAGTTATGGACGCACACAAGGATGTCCGGCGGGGGAGCTTTGTTTCCTCGGGGGAGGCCCACTCTGTGGACACGGTCCATCCGTATGTCAGGCGCGTCATCTTCACCCAGTATCTGCTGAAACAGAGCCCCGACATAAGCCCTTAGATCGTCCCCCTCCTCTTGCCAGGGTACACCTCGGACCCGTACATTATTCCGCCGAGAGCGGTTCTCGAGATCTTCGGCATGTGCTTGCAGATCTAAATGTTGCTCCTGGAGGTGGATCATGTCTTGTTGCATCTGATGAAGTTCCTCTTCCTGGCTGAGTTCATGCTCTTCCAGCGCGGCCACCCGTTCTCCCACCTCATCCATGTCCCTTCTCACCTCCCTGAGATCGGCGGAAAGCTGGCCCCTGAGATCTTGTATGTCTTCTTTTATGGCAGCGAGTAATTCCATCATGAAGATCTTAGTGGCCGGGCCGTCGCCCCCTTCCAATGCCCCTTCGTGTCTCTCGTTGGCAGAGGTGGTGGGCCCAGGCTGCTTCAGGAGCATCTCCTTCACTGTTTTGTCTTTCTTGGTGCGTGCTGCCGCCATGATGCAAATACAATATGTCCGTTCCCCTGTCTCCCCCAGTCAGCGACGGGGTCCCAGAACCTTCCAAACGGCCCGCAGCGAGGCTTTCGTCGTCACCAGCCACACTCAGCGAATTGCCTCCTCCCTACCGGCTTGCGGGCCTCCGCCCGTGAGGTTTTGTCGTGGGGGAGCCACGGAACCCGGGCCGGGGCCACGCGTCACAACACCCAGGGTCCCCGCCGCCGGATACAGGCTCACTTTTGTCTTGGCTGGGCAGGCCCTAGGGAAGCCACCCGAGACAACCGCGTCGCGCTGCAGGGCCTCACCCCCTCCCGGGCAAAGGGCTGATGACTGACCGGAGAGCGTGCCCTGTATCGCTGCGTGGGTTCTTCTTTCGCCTCACCAGAGCGGGCCAATGCAGTACTGGGCCTTAGTGTTCAGGCTGCATCCCGCACAGGCCTTGCCGGGGCCCCCCCCCTGCCTCGCGGGCCCACCGGACACGAAATGGGGTTCCAGGCCATGCAGCGCTGGCGGACGGCTGCCTCCGTTGTCAGCGTCCGTGTGAGGCCGTCGCTTCGTGGTCTGGGGGCAGCCCCCCACGTCTCCTTGCAGCCTATGGTAATAGAGGGCCGCTGGCCCCAGGAAGCCCAATGCGCTTATCGGTCCCCGGTCACGTCAGGGCCCACGTCCTCTCCCGGGGCTCTACTGGGCCGGAAGCAAGGCCCCCAGTTATTTCTCACTGTTGGAGGGCTCCCACCACCGGTGCCTGTTGCAGGAGGCCACTATTCCACATAGTGGAGTCAACCCCCTTGCGCCACAACGCAGTCAGTTGTCAGCCCAAGGCGCCGAAAGTGTGGTCTGCAATGGCGACTCCCACAAAATGGCGGTTCCTGCGGCGCCCCGCGCTCCGGCCTACGCTATACTGCCGGCCCTCACCTGCTTCAAATCAGCCGCCCACGCCGGCACAGCTCCCCGGGTCTTGCGGACCCCCCGTGCTTCACCACAGTTGGCGTCCGCACATCAGCAGCTTTGTGCTCTTCCGCCGCCAGGCCAAACCGCTGCGGGCGCTCCTCCCGATCGCAGGCTCTCTCGCTCTACTCACCGATCCTCCGCTCCGGCCCTCGGATCCGGCTCCTGCAGGGAGCGATGGAGACGCTGGAAACTCAGCAGGCAGGTACAGGGCTGCTCACTGGTACCGCCCGGTCCCGTTTCAGTGCTCGAGGGAACCGGAATCAGGCTCGATTACAAGGCTAGTGAGTGGCGGCACCGGAGGGACACAATCCTGCGTCCTAACTAGCCGCCATCTTGGCCACGCCGCCCCATATTATTTTTTAAAGTTCCAGTAAATTCATACCATTGCTGTTGGATTTGCCTAAGGTGTCCTACGCATCAACCCAGAGTCAGAGATACGTGGTCAGACAGGCCCTGGGACCCGCACCCATGCTTATCAAATAACAGGTCACAGGTGGGGTCTCTCTTAAACCAAAGATAAACGCACGCCCCGAGAATACCTTGATCAATCCCAAAGATAGATAGTTGCACCACAAATAGGTCCTTAGCAATTCGCCCCAATAAAACATGTTTGGCCAAAGGTTCGTGTTCCCCAAAAATACCCCAAAGCCAGATGGCACATGTAGATAGAAATACTCAGCCAATGAGGACACGACGTGCACACTACACATAGTGATCACGCATTCCTCTTGTCGGACATCTGGACACACTAGCTCTCCCCAAGGTCAAGAGTCATCTCTGTCCTTATCAAGATGCCAAAACATGTTAATTTACTACTGTAATGCCTTTTAAGAATTCAGATATCAGTTTATTGTACTTCAAGATGTGTATAAACCCAGCCAAAACTTTGTACACAGAGAGACTTTCCTAAGACACATTCAGTCGAGACTTTCCTGGCCGCTGCGTTTAATTAAACCAACATGTTCCTGTTTTGCCACATGCCTCGTGTCTTTTCATTTCTTTGAGATAAATTCATATCCGAGCCACAAACGTGTTGTCAAAGAAAACATCAGTACTCTGTGTTTAGTTGAGCCTGTAAGCTATATTTATTACAAAGCTATGATCACAGAAAAATTGGAAGGAGATCTCCCTAGCAGTCGCCAAGGAGAGAAGCGCCCTGACAAAAGGTAGCACACATATAGCAATTATTAGAACCTTCTAGAATCAGGACAGATTTCAGACATTGTTACTCTAAATGGCATGTACAGGAATAATTGTAGGAAATTACTATCACTAGAACTCTGTGTACTCTGCCACTGCTAACCAGAGGTAAAGTGCCAATGATCCTCCTTTCAACATGAGGAAATTTGTATATTCCCAATTGGCATAGTTAACTTACCTGTCCCTAATACATGTACAAAGTATACCTAGATACTGGAGTTAAATGTCACTATTGGACTACAGCACTTATTGTGCCATCCACTACAGTGACTGTGTAAAACATGGCTTCAGGACTACCAGTGTAGCCAAACTGCAGCAGTGTAAAAACTGCAATTCGACCTGTCAAAGTAAACTCAAATGAAAGTTTAAAACCTCAGTTGTAAATATAAAAAAGTCAGTCCTCTGTGGCCCTTGGAGCCCACAAGGTAGGGTGCATGGTATTTTAAAGTAGGACATGGAGAAATGTAATGCTAACATGTCCTTACATTGATTAACACCTAAAAGCTGTTTTTCACTGTGGCAGGCCTAGTTGCCTTATTTAGACAACCAGAGAACAGAATAAAATCCTAGAACTTTATGCCTGGAATGGGTCTAGCTAGAAAAATGATTAAACAAGAATCAATTCAATGGTGAAGTCGGATTTGTATCAAATATTGAGGAAAAGTAAGGTTTTGAAAGTTATAACTTCTCTGCCTGAAATTCCTAGAGGCTAATTTGCATTTGCTCTCCAACTTATCCCAGCCAGTAATTAGCATTTAAATAGGTGTAAATAAGGTGTGAAATTCTTCTCAGGAGCTACACAATAATTCACTGTGACAATTCTTGTGTATTCACTGTCTGGTAGCTGGAAAACCCTGCTTTTGTCCGACCAGACTTCTGTCTCTGGGTTTATTGTGGGTACAGGGGATGGCTCAAACTGTGTTTTACTGTTAGATGTGGGAAGACACTAAGATTGCCCTAGTAGACGCCCCCCCCACACATACCCAGCCCTCAGAGCCACAGTTTAGTGTGGCCGAAGACTTTCGCCATCTTGAAAATGCCCATGGTTGGTAGGGTTGACCCCAGGAACTATTACTCCATGGTTTAGGGAATGCCCTGGAGTAATTCCCACCCACTAGCTTGTGCCAGACATAAATGTGGCATTCCCAGGCACTCACTTCAGAACTCTGCTGGACCTGAGGAAGAACAGAAGAAGACTAGACCTGTTGTCTGTGACCTAGTGGACCCGCTCACTCTTGTACCCAGGACAAAGAAGTGGACTCAAAAGGTCATAAGGTTGACCTCATGTTCAAGCTACAGGAATACAAAAAACTAAAAGAGGCCTTTCCTACAACTGCCCAGCTGGCAACGTACCTGAACTGGACCCTGCTGCTGGCCTCACCTTGACACCCTGTGAGTCTCTAAGTGCCTCCCATTAGGTCCTGGGGGGCTACAGAAGTGTACACCTGTGGTGGATTGGGACAAAAAGGACTACGTCAGGAGTTATATCTTAGATCAGGACGAACCTGGTTAATGTACCCGACCTGTAGTCCATCACAGTTAGCCTCAAATTGCAACAGATCCAACCTACTGCTACCATTGACTATTATTGGTGCTTTGTGCTTCTTGCAGCTATTCCTACTTTCTTAAATGTTACTCTATTTTTCTACTTCAGTGTGCAATTTTTTATGTTTTGCATTTTGACTTCATTATTGTTTTGGTACTTTATACATACTTTACATATTGCCCTAAGTTAAGCCCTGGCTACCAGGAGGTTGAATTCAAGTTAATTTAGTAATTTTGAGGGTTCATCTTGACAAGGGTTGTGATTATTCATTCAGGTGGGTAGACACACACCCCAAATAATAATCCAATTACTTACAATGAGAAATGGTGAAACTGAAAACAAGTGTCCTTTAATTGTATCTAAACATGAAGCTCTGCCCTCGCTATTTTATAAACAAGTAATTTTTGAAAATTCATATCTTGGGTGCCAAATGCAGGCCCCCATCTCGCTGCGAGGCAAGAACTTCCTGACAATGTATTAGTAAGGCCTAATAAAAAGCATGTCACACAATTCCACACATATTGTTTTTATAACTACTCCATATTCATTAGTTTGATAATTTGTTGCCCTTCGCCCTACTTACATTATTTTAATTCAATGTCTAAAATTATGGCTTCATCATTTTAAGAAGAGGAGTGACGTAGCAAAGGAGCAAACAAGGCTCTTTTCTGGGTAATAAATGTGATCCAGATGATAGACGAAAAAGAGAACAGCATGAATCATAAGACAACGTTTCAACAGTGTCACTGCTTAATTACCAAACATACATCAAAAGTCTGATCAAAGATATCCCATGTGTGGATTATCATAAACAGTATGCAGTTTTTATCATGACTACAAATAGTAGAAACTTTCAGGTGAATAGCTTGAGAACTGTTCGGGATATACAAGCAACATTCACTTCTGATAGTAGCACATACACTTCCTTTAGCTGCAAGTACACTGTCCAGGACTATTCTGTTGTGTAAAGGGCCTATTTTCTAAGCTGTTAGTTCACTATTAATACTTTCAACAGCGTCAGCAATTGTGTCGGCTATTTCCTCTACGGTCTTAGCCACCCTTCTAATCTTATTGGGAGGCTAATGTCATAGCTTGGACACAAAAGTGTGAAAAACTGGAAGTCTATGAAATATCTCTTTTGGCTTTGCTTTTATTTTGAAATAGACTGGGATGGAACACAGACTGCCTATTGGCAGGTACTACAGCCAGGATAGCCTGAGTTGGACCCGTCCTTGGGTAACCACATCTATATTTTATTTCTGCAGATGCAATAAGTCTCATCTCAAACACTGGCACTTCTTCTGGTGGAAAGGACTCCTGAGAGGAAGATCGTGATTAGAAGGTTAACCTGGATACAAATAGTGAAAAGGACTGGGTGCTTGCGTTGGCTTGCAGTTAAGAGTGTAATCACTAGAACCTACATAGAAATTGTCATTCACTTCTTTGCAAATCACTTCTCTAGCAGTAATAGCTAGAAAGATGACTGGTTTGAAAGTCTTGATCAGTAATTGCAATCTGGAAAAAACATGGTCATGCAGTTGCAGATCACCACCCTTCTTTCAAGTCAAACCGGATTGAGATCATGGGCACACCCCTCTTGAGTTTTTGGCTACACGAGAGAAGAATAAATCGGATTCTGCATTTAGATCCCTTTCATATTGATTTAGGATCCACAGAGAGGCATTTTTTGGATAAAGTAACCTCCTGCTTTAGATGAGATTTGCAAGCACAATCTCATTGTGCTCTTCTTGCCCCAAACCCGCCCTTGTTTCACAGCATAGCCATGCAATGAAATAACCAATAAGCTGCACAAATAGCTGGCCAGTACCATTGAGGAACAGAGTAGGTAAAGTGCTGCCTGCCACAGGGGTCAGAGGTTGAAGACAAGGACAGGAAGGAAGAGTGGCTGTAGCATTTTGCCTTCCCTGTGATTCTGCTGCAGGAACAAGCACTCCCCCCTTGGTGCGCCTCCCTTTTTAGGTCTCGCCTGGCGTTAGCAGCGCACATGCGCTGCTCTCGCCATGCGAGGGCTTCTTGGAATCGATACGATTCCAGAAGTCGTGTCGCTGCTCCGCCTGCAATTCTGATTGGTGCATGTCGTTTTGCGTCATGGATGATGCAAAACACAGTTTAATGATTGCACCAGAGGCAATCATTACACTGAGGGTTGCCACCCTGTCCGCTTTTGGCCCAGCCCACAGGGATTGGATCGTTTACTTGCGGAGGGACACGGCCTCCTTCAATTACTCTGTAAGCACTATTTGCTTGAGTCCTCCTCCTCTCTTCTCGCGTGCGCGCGTTCCATAGAACTGCTGTAACCCACCACGTCTGCACTGCTGCCAACTCCCAGCGTGGCGCGTTGGCTGTCCTGTAGTAGGCGAAGAGTTTGCGTTTCTGAGCCTCTTGCATGCTTTTTGTGCCTGGTCTCTCTATTGTTGCCTGTTTTTGTGCCTGCGCTACCGTAGCTTGTTATCATAAATTCGTTCGTGATTTTCTGTTTCTCGAGTTGAGCATTTTCGGCTGGTGGGAGGACTGGGGCGGGGGTGGTGCCGGTGGATCACGATCGAAAACGGCACTGTCTAAAATACAACGAGTTCGCTCTTGGGCGGGTGCGGTTCGTCCACACAACATCTCAACTGCAAGAGAAGGTGAACAATTAAACGTGCCAGGAAAGTGCAAACTGCTTGTCTTTTGCACCGATCAGCCCGGTGTGCGGTTGCGCGGATGTTTGTACTTTTCTTGTGTCTGCTCGTGCCCTTATAATCTCACGGAGTGACGCTGACTTCACCTAGTTCCACTCTGTAGCACCTATCTCATATGAAAATCTTAATGCGCTTAAAAATTGAGCTGCTATTTTTGTCAACTCAGATGTCATCATGTAATAAATAAAAAAGGGATGGTTTTTGGCTGCTGCGATCTTTAAAATAAACAGACCCAGTGAGACCGTGTTGCGTTTAACTTATTAAAGTCTAGTAAGTAATTTGCACCTTCAACTAGCCATGTTGTGCAATGCCAGGCATTTGAGTTACTTTACAAAGTTATTTTATAATATATACTGCACTCCCGTGTGCTCACGCATGTACTCTGAATGTAGGAACCGTGCATACGTGTACATGGATGGAGTGATATTTCAAATACTGTCAGCTGATGGATGGACAGGCGCCTTCACCTATCACTCACAGCTCCTCGAGAACATGTGTACATGACTATGACGAGGCGCTAAACAACTCATCCAAGCGACGATGTAATTGTATTTGGATGTATATAGTTCTTATTATGTAGCGATGATTGGTTCAACATTGTGAAAGCAGTGCGTAAATGTTAATTCTTGCACTATCTGGAGTTTTTGGTTTAGTGTCTCGTGTCACGTGGGGGCGTCAGAGCGCCTTGACTACAAGCACCGCTGCAGTGTTGAATGACATGAAGTGCGTTCTTGCCTTTGTGCGCAGTATGACCCCTCTAGATCCTTGCCCGGGAGGTGTTGAAAGGAGTACCCCGGACTGAGACACTGAGAAGGAGGGTCCTGCCGCGACCCTGTCTTTGTTGCGGCTCCTCTTTCCTGCAGTGTAATTGCCTCCACGGCCGCCAGCCCTCAGCCCTCCAGAACGTTATGTTTTGCCCCTCGTCGCCCCCTGTATACGGGTTTCTAATCATATTGTATGATAACGGTTTGGTTTAGAGAATGTGGCGTAACGGTCAGAGCCACCGCCTTTGGAGCTGGTGAACCAGGTCGAGTCTCAGCATTGGCTCAACATCCTGTGATTCTGGGCAACTCCCTTAATCTCCCCGTGCCTACCAAAAACAAATATGTCAGTGTGTAATGTAACTGGTGCACATGAAAAGCGCTCCAATACCTTCAGGTCGAGTTCGCACTGTATAAAAACTGCAACCCCCTCCCCCCAAAAACAACTGCATTACATCTCAGTGGGTTAAGCGCCTGCTGCAGAGATTCACAAACACTCCTGTCAGTGAACAGATACGGCCGGTATTTCATCGCCTTTGGTGGTTGCCAATGAGAAAGTGAATCTGATTCAAACTGTTAATGCCACAAGCAAAGCAGGTAACAGCCAAACACCTGAATACAATGCTCTACGCATACACATACATATGTGATTCTAAGCGGGACTGGGTTGGCTTTCACCCTTCCCAAGTAAAAACATGAGTGGCAAACTGTATGACCCCCCCCCCATCATCCATCGACCTCCGTTCCCGGATTGCCTGCCTCCTGTCGATCGCTCCCCCTGCCGTCCAGCCACATTGCCCTATGCCCCCCACCCCATCATTGCTTGATCAACCCCGTCATTTGGTTGCTCTGTGTCCCTGCCCCCTCCCCTATTATCTGATTTCCCTCCAATACCCCCTATGCCCTTTTCCCGCGGGCCATGCTGTGGATTGTATGTTAATACCCCGCAGGACGCGCAAGGCCGCCACTTATTTGATTGTACTGCAATATTTACCCAGGTCGGGTAGTTTTTTGTGGGTTACCCCTTTGATACTTAACACTCTTCTCACACCCTGGCAGCTGAAAGGGTCTGAGGAATGCCAGATATTCAGAGCTAGTGGCACCACCCCCACGCCCCTAGACTCCCCCACTGATTCCAGGCCCCCTTTCTCCCAGCGCGCAGAAGAGCAGGCTGCGGTGGTGACCTCAGGGGTGGGCAGCCCGCTCTCCTTACTCAAATGGGTGCTTGTGAGCAGTGGCTGCAATACTTCACCGCGGGGAGTTGGGAAATGAGGAAATATACTGTGTTTACTTTGTGAAAAACAGCCGGTCACCCCTTGATCACAGGTCAAGCACGCTTGCCAGGTTGGTCCAGCGGCATGCGTACCCAGGGGTTTCTTTCGCATGCATCTATCTTTTTATATTTTTTTGATGACTGTTTTTTCGATTTCTTGTTAACGTGGTGCCTAGAACTTTTTATTATTTCTCCAGCGACTGACTGGTGGCTTAAACATGACTGTTAATTCCAAAGTGTTTAAGACAAAGAGCTGTTGAAAACCCCCAGTATCCACAGTGATGAGTGTAGACCCAAACCTCCATCGAGCACTTCTCATAAAACATTGAAAATTCAATAGGTCTCGCCTTTGATTAAGTTAAAGCCATTTGCTTTGCTATACAATACCATTAGCAAAGCAAATGGCTTTAACTTAATCAAAGGCGAGACCTATTGCATTTTCAATGCTTGTTTAATATCAATTTGTCACAGCAGGGAAAGACAGTGATCATAGCTTTCCCCCGTTTCAGTGTTCTGAAGATGAAATTCCCTCTTAAATGTTCCAGAATGGATTCTGCTTCTCTCCTTTGTAGTGCCAGAAGGCTCTGTTGATGGGGATCTGGATGAAAAGAATAGAACTGGCGTCCTTGAGATGTGCTCCTCCTCCTGCTCTCCTTTCTTTTCAGTTTCTCCACTGACATTGCCTTGGTTGGTAACCATCTTCTCCGCCAGTTGTTGAATCTCTTTATCACCCACCACCTCTCCATGATGCTATAGTAAAGCTAGTGCTGGTCCTATGGGTATTCTATCAGAAAATGTATAATTTAAATATTGACCTGCCAAAATATTGTAACCAAAATACTGAGTACCACAACATCATGAAGGTAAGTAAAGATTCTTCAATCCACATGTACCGATCTTGAAGAAGGCTCTATCTTCAAGGTACACAGATCTGGAGTTAAGGATGGTAAATGTATACTTATCTATATATACATACTTTCCCGATATAGTAATAGCAAATGTTTGGCCATGATATTTTTTCGAGACAACATTGTTCTTGATTTTCTGGCATACTGCCAGCCTGAAATAATGATTCATTCTTCTCAAGGTCATTGAAGCACCGCCAGCCCACAGTCAAGCACTCAACAATATTTTACAGAGCACTGGACCCATCCTCTCCACAGGGAGAAGGATCCTAAACAGCGCCGGGTGTTATGTTGCCAAATACCACTGGTGCCTAACACCTGCATGTCCCCCAAATGCCAGGAATAGCAGCACTGCCCCTTGGCCCCCCAGCGACATTGCAGGGTTCACCCTAATTCCCACCCTTAATTCACAGTTGTATCTTTTTCATCCAGTTGTTCGCTCAGGCTCTCAGCCTGTATGTGTGAGATGAGGGTCTGGGGGGTCCTCTTAGGTGAAGCAGAGGGTGTGAGAAATGGGGAACAGTGCTCTCCTGAAAGGCTGAACGGTCCTGGGCTCTGTTCCTTATACAGCAAGCATTCGGACTTATTTATTTAATTTTATTTTATTTATTTAAACAGTTTTATATAGCGCTGGCTAGACCCGAAGGTATCAGAGCGCTTTACATAAGGTTCCATATAGTTGCAAACATACATCAGTTACAAGTTACCAAAGATACCAGTAAAAACTTTTAAGGAGCGTGGAAGAAAAAGAAAATGGAGTGAGGAAGGGAAAGGGGGTAGGGTAAAAAGGGGTAGGGTATAGATACGACGGAGAGACGAAGGGAAGGTTTGCCCAAGGTCCGGCTGGGTAGGTGACGGCCGGGAGGGAATCTGCAGCCCATCTCCTCTTCAGCTATCAGGTAGCTCCACCGGGCATCGGTCAAATAGCTAGGTCTCAACAGAAAAACAGAAAAGGGATAGAAGACGAGAAGAAAGGAGCGTAGAGGGGGAAGGGTGAATGGGAAGGAGGGGGATACGACAGAGACGAAGAAAGTCTGCCCAAAGTCCGGCTGGGTAGGTGACGGCCGAGGGGGAATCCACAGCCCATCTCCTCTTCAGCTAACAGGTAGCTCCACCGGGCCTCGGTCAAATAGCAGGGTCTCCACGGTCGAGGGAAAGTTCAAAGAGAACATGTCCTGGAGGGAGAGCAGGATGAAGGTCAGGTGAGGGAAGTGATTAAGTTCAGGTCGATGACCAGTTCGATTGTCCAGGAGTGGTCAAGCATCGTGGAGACTCAAAAGCATATGGGGTGTAATCTATGCAGTGATGCGGCGGGAGGACAGGGCCAGTGTCCGCATGTCTTCAGAGGGGGTGAGTGATGGTGAGAAAAACCGCCAGTGGGAGAGGTAACCGCCATTAGCAGGTCAGGCGAGGCGCCTCCAGAGTCATTCTCACATAATCAGGGAGCAAATCTGGGTCATCCCTATAGGTCAATGTGTGACCCCCTCCAGCGGCAACCGTCGGTTCAGTGGAAAACCATAGCCTACCTTCTCGTGGCCGCTGAGGTGTTCCGGTTGTTAGTCTTCTTCCTGCTCTCCAGCTGCATCGAACCCGCAGCTCTCGGACGCAATTTTGGAGTCAGGCAGCCCCTGAAGCCGAACGGCCGCAGTGTGCTCGGTAAGTCCAAAGTAGTGCAGGGGAAGGGACTCTCGGCCACCGATCCCAGAATAGGGGGAGGCGGACCGCTCCTCTGCAGTGCGGATGCCAGGCAGGATAGATCCGGGTTTACGTCGATGCCTCTGCGAGCGGGAGGCGGGGTCAGCCCCCAGCTACCGGCTCGATGTCGGGTGGCTTTTCTCTGGACTCTGCAAGCGGGGGCCTGGCTCCCCGGGGATCCAACCTCGAGATAGTTAAATGTGGGCCGCTGGCCACGCGTCCAGCCATTTTGGGGTCAGGCATTGCTATTCAGCAGTCCCCGATATCCGTGTCTGCTTGCTCTTGGTGGCCAGTCCTAGTCCCCCGATGCAGCACCTTACCTTCGTTGGCGAGCGGAGATCTCCCCTCTGGAAGCACTCGTGAGGCAGGAGTGTTACCTGTGGGCCGCTGACCATGCGACAGCCATTTTGGGGTCAGGCATTCTTATTCAGCAGTCCCCGGTGTCCGTTGTTGTCCGAGCCCGGTCACAGGCACCGCGTTTCCTCCGGAGTCACGACCGCCGAGAGCCCAGAGTGACCTGAGCATCGGTTTCCTGTTTGGGCGACCATTCAGCGTTGGGTCGGGTCCGGCGCCTCTCCCAGCGCGGCGGTAGGGCATGAACCCGGGGAAGGAGCGGCTCTGCAGTCGCGTCGTCTTAGCTAGGTAAGCCACGCTATTATCACGGTCTGGTGATAAAGGCGTTGGATTGTTCGTAGGATGGGGGTGGATGGCGGGGTAAATAAGGGAAAAATACCGATCTGGTAGTCCCTAACCCGCGAGCCTCAGAGGAGAGCTCCTACCCCGCGGCCATCTTCTAGAGATGGACTTACTTCTGGTCGCCAGGTGCATGGGGCTGAGGAAAATAGTGGGTTCACCTGGACATTCAACTAACCATGATTTAAGGTTGACCCTCTATTTCATTGTTGTCACGGACGCTGATCCCCAGTCTTCATGTGCCAGCCCAATGCATTCTGGGTGTTGTAGTTTTGGTTTGCTTCTACTAAACTAATTTGAGTGCTACCCTTGTCGGAAATAATTTACGGGTCAAAGGCTCAGGACTGGGGGCAATGACTGGGGGCAATGCTGGGATGGCCTGGGTTGAATGGTCACCCGGGGTATGCCAGCTGTAGTCCTGTACATCCCGTGTGCTGTGCACAAATGTGCATTCTTTCCTCTGCACGCAGGACATATATCGAGTAAGGATGGTTCGGGACTGCGATAGAGTTGGTCAAGTACTTTCTGGCACTGAGTCAGCGTATTTTCAGTTCCCGTGGCAGTTCAGTGTTAAACTGAAAGGCCAGGTGTTCTCAGCCTGAAGATTTAGAAAAATCTCTTAAAAAAACGAACTGGGTTGAGTTATTTATTCAGAAAATATGCTTATTTAGTTCTTTCGTGGGTTTTCGCTGACAGGTGCATGAAACTAGCAGTTAGCCTGAGGGTCAAAGCAATACATCCGGTTTACTCCTTGAAACATGGTGTTTGCAGGTTTTCCATATTGCCTGAGCTATCCTTGCTGAGTACTGCAAAATGTATACTTTTGCTGCCCTTTAGCTCTACCTTACATGCGTATAAGTTGTGTATTTGATATTTGGGGAGCCCAGCAATCTCAGGGATAAAAGCTTATTTCATAAAAAAAAGGTCATCATTTTGAAACCACTCAAGCAGGCTTGTAATTCATACATTAATTCTCTAATAGATTCACGAGTGGTATGATGCACTACATTTAAAGTGGACTAAATAAATAAATGGAAAGGTGTTTACTACCTTTGTTACAACATGCACCTGTGCCTATTTGAACAATCGCACAGCGTCTCAAAGATCTTTGAAAATGGGTGTCAGATAAGTAAATAGTTGCTGCTTTTTATGTGAAAATATTCAGGGCCTCATTCACTACAATTTGACGCAGGGCAGCGCTGCACGTCACTTTGCCGAGTTGCCCTGCGTCAAAAGAAAAGGGCAGGAATGCGCCATATCTCTGAGATACGGCACATTCCTGTTCTCTTACACTGTGTTGGGGCACAAATGGCTGCCTAACGCCAACGCAGGCCCCCTGGCACCATGGCGCAAGGATGCCTGTGTTGAATTAAGGTTGTCCTTGCGCAGTAAGGGACACCTTCCTTCTCATAAACAACTGTTACGCCACCCCTGGGGGGGCGCAAGGTTTTGATGCATTCCCAGATTTACGCTATGTTGTAAATCTGGGAATATGTAAAAAACCATGGGCGTTGAGTGGGAACACCAACCGCAACGCCCATGGCACGCCTCCCTGCGGCAATGTGAGGCAATGCAGCAAATTGTGCTGCGTTGCCTTAGACCATTTCTACGAGGGCATGAAAAGCCACACAGGATGGCTTTCCGCGGCCTCGCAGATATGGGTCTGCACTGTGCGCCACCTGAACGTCAAGAAAAGTGACAAAAAGAAACAATTGATGGACAGAATGTTGAACAATGTCAAACATTCTCCCCAGTACAGAGATCTGGGCCTAAATCCATCGGTTTTTTTGCTCCCCATGCCATTCCAGTTTGAACCAAGCCATATGCAAATCAGCTTTGACCCTGTTTCCCATGGGAACAGTCCAGCCTGAACTGCCAGGCCAGATCCTCCCTGGACCGGAAACAAGCATCCTGGGACCTGTTTCGGGGTTCCACCCCTCATCAGCCAGGCTAGTGATGCAGCGGAAGTGTTATGGGTTTTTTGTTATCTCACTTATCCACACCAACCACTATATACTAATCGGAAACATAACTCTAATGACGGGCCCATAGGTCATTATCACTCAGTTAGCAATATCAAAGGTCCTCCGATGAATCTTTGGTAGAGCTAAAAGGGACTATATAATGAAAGGCAGAATTAATTTCTCCACGACGACCCACAATGAAGAAATACGCTAAACATAAGTCATTATAAACATGTCCAAATAACTCTGAAACTCAGTAATAAAGACAAACACTATTCTTTTTTATTTAGTTTTTCTTGTTATAACATACTAATGAATGGTCAAACACAGTTACAAATTAAAATGTCTACTTAGGTTCTCAAAGCTACAGCTCAGATTCACAATAATCATAACAGCACATTTATGAAGACATCAGATCATCAGATATAGAGGAGTGAGAGGGAGAGGAAAACATCAGCGAAACACAGTTCATTTCCGTAACAGAAATACTAATGCACAGCGTGCAATTAGTTTGAAAGCTAACCCCACGGCCGTTAGGGAATAGCAAAAGCAGCACCACCAGCCGATGATGTGCAAAGTCTCTAATATAGTCTTTAGGTTTTGCAGGATACGCCAGCCAGAGAATCAGGAATCAACACGGCATTCAGCATACCACGTACGCAGGGACAGGTCACCAATCTTGTGAACGAGCCGAGGAACACTTTCCCACAGGAATCTTTATAGTATGCTACTTCCTTTCTTCCGTTAATATGTTGCATTCTCTCTTCTCCTCAAGACTCTCTATTGGTTAATTACGATGATGTGACAATCTACTGACAGTGACTTTACTACTGTTTTCTAAACACTCTTTGTCTAAATATTGTATAACTTCCTTGGGAGGAAGAGGAAAGAACCTTGCTACAAATGTATTCAAAATGTTGTAACAGTTACATTCATGTCATCTACATCCCTCGCCTAGACAGGAAAGAACTCTAAAGACTTCTTCAAAATTAGGCAAAATATCTCTACTCTAAGGAAGCATTGGTAACATCTGAAGGACAGGAGCACGGAAAAGCACATCCTCTAACATTTCTAAGGCCTACATTATTTTATAAAAACAGAGAATAATTTTTAAAAGCCTACACCATACTTTCACGAAGAATAAAGCTTTTTCTTTTGTGGTTTATTTTTCTGCAGTTAGGAAAACAGAATAACATCCAGTTAGCATTATTCTCGTTATTTTTACTAAAAATCATACTGTCGTGCCTGGTTCCCCTTTACACATGTTGTACACTTTAATATTATACATTAGTAATTCCACACATACTATAAAAAGCATGCATTAGGGTGGATTACATCCAGCAGATTTTATTTGCACAATTCGTGCTCCATCACTAGCTTGACTCCAGTGGCATGGAGAGCACGGGACCCACGTCTTGGCATACCTGTCCCACTCGGGGTGACAAATGCAAAAAGAACAATTGATGGACAGAATGTTGAACAATGTCAAACATTCTTCCCAGTAGAGCGATCTGGGCCTAAATCTATCTGTTTTTTGGCGCTCAATGGGCATTCCATTTGACTCATGTATAATGTTAATTGCAATGATCTGGTAAGACTGTTCAGTAAAAAAGTACATCTCTAAATTTGAAGATTTTAACATATTATGTTGCCTTATACTTTTGAATGCATGCTAAATTATTATTTTATTTTTTTACGGAGTTTTATATAGCGCGAACTTGACCCGAAGGCATCGGGTATCAGAGCGCTTTACATAGCACCAGTTGCATTACATGAGGGCACATTCATTTTTGTTAGGCACGGGGAGATTAAGTGATTTGTCCAGAATCACAGGATGTTCAGCGTCATTGCCGAGACTCGACCCCAGTTCCCCAGATTCGAGGTCGACCGCCCTAGTCGTTAGGCCAACTCCTCTCCCCTAAATAATAATAATAATGTATATTTATGGGTGTGTAGATAGATATTCGTATACACAGCGAATAGACATTTTCACCTGCAGCCTTTTTGTGTGATGGGCCAATATTTAAGTTACTTGGTTTTGCTGTTTCCTGCTCCTTTTAGTAGGTGCATCAGGTCTAGTGGTCCTGAAACCTAGTGTACAAATCCCTGCCTCTCGGAATGTGACCAAGGAAGGGACTGCTGGAAGATCTATTCAGTATGTTTTTTTGTTTGTCAGGTCAGACAAAGTCTCTGTTCACTGTTTAAACGCCTTTTAGTCCTATGGTTCATGATTTCTCGCCCTAATATCACCTTTTGCTTCTCGGCAGGAAATGGGCAATTGAGGGCCTGCACAGTTTCTAACATCATTTTATGTGTCCATTTTAAGGATACAGTAGAATTAGTTCACGTTGTTTTTCCCTTGGGTCTGTCTGCCAGAGTTTTTAAGGGTCTGAGTTCAGCTTATGTTTTATCTATAGGAGTTCCTAAATTTACTCCCAGATAGAGCATGGTCTCTCTGTCAGTCATCTGTCATTGTGTTTATTGCTCAGTTAATAAAAACAATTACAATGATTAAACCAGTACTTTTAAAATCCAACAAAGAAACATATAAAAAAAAAACAAGTAGACATTCAGTCCAAAAATGCTTGTATAAACACTCATTTGCCAACAAATACAGATATTGAAGCAAGTTCTGTATTTTGGGAGTTCTCAGCTCTATTGCCCACCGCCATAATGAAATTCGGGGCAGTTAAAGCTGACGTTGAGGGGGCTATTACCAGTCAATCAGTGTGGTGCTCAAGGTTAATTTCTAGGAGCCTTGTCTTTCTAAAGTACCTTGTGCGTTTTTAGTGCAATATATATTTACATAAAAGTTAAATTGGCTACTGCTTTGAATTGGTAAGAGTCGTTCCACACATTATAAGATGCGCATGTTCTCTCTCTTATAGTTGGGCTTTAGCCTGCTCCAGGCTCCCGTCTTTCTCTTGCTCAATGCTGGTTGCTCTTTTCTTTTTGCTGTTTTAAGGGTTTGGGTTGATTCTGTATTCTCTAGCCAGCCTTCTGTATTTCCTAGCCAGCCGATCATGGGAATCTCTGAGCCCAGTCATTTTGTTGTAAGCTTGATTTCTACTTGCTGCTTGTCAGTGTCATTGTGTTTTACTCATATTGCTGAAGCATTTGTGGCATGTTTGTTTGTCAGAGCACTTGAGGATAAGAGTTCAAGTCCCTTTGCAGCCATGAGCATGTGTCTTCTCGATGAATTGTTCAACCCCAAATGAGTTCAATGCATCCTCAATACGTGAAAATTAAATTATTTTTAAAACATGTTCAAATTTAGAAACTTACTCTACAGTGGTTGTTTTGGAACTATTCTTAAGGGCTTGAATCCCAATCGGTCCTTTTGTTCCTTTTTTGGTTGTTACTATGATTAACATGTAATGTTATTTTATCCTGCACATGGCCTGTAATGGGGACGTGTCCCTTTTACATTGTGATTCTCACATCGGGTAGTGTTCCATCTCTATTTTGGGGGAGAAAAATGGCCTGTATCCTCTGTTCCTTTGTTTTCTTTACTTCTTGAAGCTCTCCTTGGATGATTTCTGGTCCATCCTCTTCCGGATGGACACTGTGCCATATGCCTGACCTAGATTTTTGGGAGATGGAGGATGGTGGATTGCTTGAGCTCAGAAGTTCTGGGTTGCACTTAGCTATGTCAAGTAGGATATCCTTGTTAAATTGGGCATCTTCGTAGTATTCTGGAAAGAATTCTGGCACCACAGATTGAAAAGAGTTTTCTCCAGCCCAGATCAGTTCATGAAGCAGGCCAAAATCTGTTCACGCTTCGGTAGTAGGACAGTACCAGTGTAAAGTTGATACAAATCAACTCAAATGGAACAGCAAATCCCCAAACATTTTCTGAAGAAAAAAAAAACTAAACAATGAGGTGAGAGTCTTGGCTTTCCATTCTCCTTTAGCATTTTGTCATTTTTACAACTATTTGAGAACCTAGGATGGTCAGGATTGGTAACCTGGGATCCTTTTAAGAGTCTGCTTTTAGATTTCATCATGCTTCTCAGTGGGATTCCTGCTACCATTCCCTTGCAGGAACCCTTTCTTCCCGGAGTCCTTCTTCCTTTCTCTCCTCTTTGGTTTTCTTCCCACTTGTTACCTTTTGTCCTCCAGTTGATCCTCAAGGGCCTATTGTGACCTATTATTTTGGTGAGGTTTCACTAGTTCTACCTTACCGTACTACTCCTTGTCTTTCTGTGATGATGAAGGTTTGGATGATTCTTGGCTCTTTTAGGTCTGTGTTGCAAAAGAGTGACTCTTGAATTCTTAGAGTGCCACTGTTGGAACTGACCATCTTTTGAGTGATGTACTCCCTGGATTTATGCCTTGTCTGCTTTTGCTGGCTGTAGGACTCTGTGCACTACATCCCTGCTAATGTGTGTGGTAAAGTGCCTCTGCTCACCCTTTCAGAATGATGAAATTGGCATACTCTTAATTGGTATATTTAACTTACCTATGAGTCCCTACTATATGGCACAAAGTGTACGCAGGGCCTGTAAGTTAAATGTCACCAGTAGGCTATATCACCCATTGTGCCAACCTCTACGAAGACAGTGCAAACATGACTGCAGGCCTAACATTTGTGGCCTGGCTGTGTTGTGTTCAATTGCAAATTCAAGCCATCAAAATAATCACTTTTGACAGGTCAAAATCTTCCTTTTAAATATTAATAAGTCACCCCCTTAGAAGGCCTCATTGCTAATAGGGCAGGGTGCATGGTAATTAAAAATAAGACATGTACAAGTTAAAGCTAAAGACCTTCGTTGAGCACCAAAATTCAAATTTCTCCCTCTTGGAGCTTTCCTACCAAAAGTAAATGGCTCTACTGGGAGCTCGTCCAACACCTATTCGACATCATGGAGCCCGCTACGACCATAGCCTGCTGCCTTGCCCCACTGAGGATTTTGACTCCCATTTTAGAGACTAAGTCAGAAGGTAAAACTTCCAACTGAGTGAAACCTGGTTTCTGTATCTGACCCATGCTCCATCATGGTCAGCCTTTACTTGCACCTAGGTACTGGTCAAGCTTAACCAGATATCCTGGTTGGCTCTTAAAGCTATTTCGCACTATTCTTATATTTTAAATGTAAACATTCTCAACTCAGTTTTCCCTTACTGGATTTTTGTCTTTGTGTAGTTATTTTATTTATTAACAACTACTCTGTTTTTCTAAATTCTTTTGGGATTTTTCTTGTGTTGTCTTTTGACTTTATTACTGTTTTGATACTGCATAAATACTTTACACATTGCCTCTAAGTTAAGCCTTTAAGTCTGCTCTGTGAAACAGCTACTAAGGGGTTGAGTGCAGGTTTATTTTGTTACTTTAGTGGTTTACCTTGGCAAAAGTTGTTGTTATTGTTATTTCTTGAGGAGGTTGATGCTCACCAATATCCACTTTTCCAGTCTGGTTGGTTATCCCATGCTTCAAAGCTCTCTTCACTCCCTTTGGTAGGTTTTAGTTGGTTTCTGGCTTTCTGGCTGCATGTGCTCTATGTTGTGAGCCTCAAAGGGTTAGTTCCTTGTTTTTCCTTCTAGACATGTAGCTTGGGGCTGCATTCACTATGGGTGTTTGACTGATGGAATAGCACATTATGGTCTCATGAGCATTCCTGTTTTCCTGTTTATACCATTCTAGGGGAAGAGGGTGAAGCAGGGTTTCTTCTTTGTTGCAAGTTCTTGAATTCTCTCCTCTGGATTCCGCTTCCTATTGGTGTTGGAAAACCAAATTTCACATTTAATTGCCCAAGCAGTAACTTATGTTTCTGAGTTTTTCCATGTTTTCCGACATACCTGTGGTTGAGTTCCTCTGCTTTGGTACATACTAACAATGTAAGAACTGGGACAATGAAGCTGAATGAGGAGGTAATGCTCCAATTACTTACAGGTATTCTTCATTACTCTGAGACCCAGTCTTCCTTGTCATAGACTTCGATACCTGCTGTCACTGCTCAATTGGTTTTGACCACAGGAACACCAATGGATTTGGTATTTCAGGAAGTATGCAAGGAGGATTCCCTCTTTATAACTTCCAGGGAGGGAAGGAAGCCTAAGTTGGGGAAGTATTTGTTTATTTTAGGCCTAGGGTAAGGAAATCCTGTCTGTGTAATTAGGCAAACCTCGTAATGTAGGGACTGTGAAGGTGAAGACTAGAGCTTGTCGTAATGAACTGGGCAATACCAGCTCTGCATGTCCCACAGTCAATCTCTTACTATGGACTTGCACATCCCTGAGATAATGTGTTGTGTTTGCTAAATTCTATGTTTTCACATGCCCATCTTCTTTCCTTTTAATCTTTTAATTGATGGAGATAAGCATGATTCACAAAAAGACCATAAAAGCACAGATGAAGATGAATGTATTTTTACTTTTTTTTACAATCACAAATATTCCAAGTAGTACACCTAGAAATCTGCGCCAGGTGCAAGGTTTAAAAAATACTACTGTAATGTCACGCACTATCACCTGCAGACACCTGTTCCCTCTGTACAAACATCTACATAGCATAGATTTAAGCACAGAGGCAATGATCTGTTTCTCTTTTTTTCAGAGCAGGGGAAAAAAACCTTCCCCTACTATTCCACCAAATCTGGCGATGGTCTGTTCCTCTTCTTATTTTAAAAAGGGAGTAACATTTCTGGCCATTTCCAAGGTGTGAAGTAGTTGTGTCAGAGTTTGTGAATGCCTACAGATGTTCACGTTGTAAATCCATTTACAGATGTCATAATATTTTGTGAATTGCTGGTAGGTGATGGAGCAATTTTGGCCCTTAGCATACTTTTACAGCTGAAAATACATTTGTGAATTGGGCTGATGTGTTGTATTGTGTTAGCTCAGATAGAAACACCTCTGCACATTCAGGGGGAGTAATAGCATTTAGATTAGAAGGAGAGAGGCTGATTGAACAGGTCAGATGACTTCTCCTGATCAGGTGTTCTCCTTTAGAACAAGGGCCTATTTACAAGTTTGGCGGCCCAAGCGCCATAGAACATTGTCCGCCCTTGCCAGCAGCCCCCAGCGCTGGCGGTCCAAAGACCTCCGAATTAATAGTTGTCCATTGGGCCGGCGGTGCGGAGGTGGGTATCTTGCTGTGGTGGTGAGTACTTTTTTCAAACATATCGATGCCGGTGTGTGCATTTCAACTGCATATGTGTCGGTGGCACATATATGACATATGTGGACCGCCTCAGTCAGCTAGTGGATCAGGCAACTCATAATACGCACAGCGGTGCAGCTCCCCCGTGCCACCCTATGGTGGCTGCCTTACCCCGACCGCAAACCCAATGGTTGGCAGTCTGCTGGCGGTCTCAGAAGTCCAGCGGTGGTCTTCCCTAAGCCAATCCTCCCAACTCGTAATAGGGAATTCGGACCGCTGAGCTCTCTACGCTTGGACCGCCACCGCCGATACGGCGGTACATAGGACCTGCAAACTCTTAATAAGGCCCTTAACTTGTAACATAAAATAAGAAAGGGACTTACCTGAATCTCAATATATCACGCCTTGTGCTTAAAATTAATTTTGTGACAAATTGTGGGATGGGACTGCTGGGCCATGTGAAAGCATCTCCAGGAGTGCACAAGGTTGTGTCAAGTAGAAATACTGAAAAAATTGGGAAGATTTTATTAACGAACTTTGTACGATTTCCTTATTTTTTTGCTTAATCTATATATCTCTATATCTAACATTTTCCTTTTTTCTCTCTCGCTTCTTTCTTCTCCACTTTTTTCTGTTTTCCTACAGCAATTATTTCCTATTCTCTCCCTACCTATTGTTTCATTTTCATAGTATCACACAAAAAAAATCCAAAGAGGCAGATTCATCTTTCTATGTGTGCTGCAGAATGCAGCACACATGGAAAGAGGAAGTAAGAGGAGAAATAAGATTGTGTCTCCTCGTTTTGCCTCTGTTGGGTAGACAACCATTTTGGCACCAACCCAGATTTACAAGTTTTTGTAAATCTGGGTTTGCATCAAAATACATGGGTGAATGCATGGGAATGCCCATGCTCCACCTATGTAACTCCTACCCGATGCAAAGTAACAGAAGACAGCGCTATGCGCTGCCTTACATTACTTTGTATTTACTCAGGGGCGGCTCCTCCATTATGTCGAGGAGCGTCGCCCCACTGAAAAATAAAATGAGAATAAAACCACTTTATTATCAATTTATTTTTCATTACTGCCAGCTGAGGTTAGGGCGGGGCCATTCTGCTGAGTGTCACGCTACAGGGAGGAGTGTTGGGCACTTGTAAGTGCGCATGTCTGTTTGGTCGGCCGTCTCAGGCCAGCCAAACAGACAAGCGCACTCATGTTTCTCCAACTCAGCTGTGTTGCAACAGGCAGGATGGAGAAAAGCCCCAAGCTCCCTGGGCCTGAGCGAACGTCAAGTCAGCCCACTCAGGCCAATCGCGGCGCTGTTCTCATGCTGGTATTACCAGCATGAGAGCAAGGCCATGATTGCCCCCTGGGAGCCTGTGAAGCGTGACCAGCATCGGGAAGGAGAAGAGCACTGAGGCGGCAGGCACAGGAGCAGGTAAGTGTTTTTTTCTAAAATTATTTTCTCCTCACCCCCGTCCCTGCGTTCGCATTGCCTCGCCACCCTAAAATTGGGGCAGCCGCCACTGTATTTACTAAACCATACTAAACCATACAAAGCCACGCAAAGTGGCTTTGTGTGGCATGTTAAATGCCAAAAAGGGTTTTGCTTTGGAGCTGCGCCACAAAAAGGACTCGAACCCGTCGCAAAATCATAATAAATCTTGGCTCACCTTTATATAGAGATTTCCAGCTCGCCCTCAGCCCACCGAGTGAAGTAGGCTTTTCACCTGGTGGCCATGTAAAAAGTACTGATTTGATGTGACAAACGGTGGAAACGTATCAACATCTAGATGTGAAGTTTCCACATAACCACATAAGGGACCTTAGATCAGGGAACAGGAAAGGTTCACAGCTAAAACAAATCCTTGGAGCCTGAAGTCTAATTCTTGGTAGACCCTGAATTTGCACAACTAAGCTGATGAAAAAAATTTCCCATAACTACGGAATATGAGTCTTTGTCTACACTTGTTAGAGAAATTGCCCTAGAGTGCCACTTTAATGTTCTAGCTGGCTTGCAGTATTTATCATTTTATATAATGACCGAGGCACAATATTATGTTGTTTTGAAGTTCTTTGGTGGAATTATTTTATGCATGGAAGCTCAGCATAAAAGTCACTGTTTTGAAAAACAAAACAGTGTGTTACTCTTGAGCCCAAGCTTCGTGTGGGCCCGAGGAGAATATGGATCAATGCAAGGCTTTTTACAGCTCCAGGCAACTTGATATTTTTTGTTAGAACGTTCACTTTTCCCTAGCTACAGGATGATTTACTAGGTCGGATGTTGCAGGTTGGCGCCATCCTGTGGTTATTTAGAAGAGAACTATAACAGCCTACAATCGCTTTATTGTAGTCCTGGCCCTGCAAACCAAACAGCAGGGAGATGATGAGGCGGCCATGCTTTTTTAGAAGACGGGCAGATGGGTCATGTGCGTAAACTGCCTCCCCTGACATCTGAAAGATATGAAGGACCGGAATTTAATAACCTACAAGACCGATTCACTCTTCTAACTTTTCAAGGAGGGTAAGCGGAATATCGTTAAATTTAATAGTGACAATAGTGTTTACAAACTGCAGAAGTACGGTACGAAGAGCCACGTAATAGCAAGTCAATATTCTTTTAATTAAGTTTTGACAAATTGGACAGAATAATGATGCAGATATTTCAAATAAAGTGATGGGAAGTAACGATATGAATGTATAAACATAAGCGTTTTTTATAATTTCTACTGTAATGTAAATGGGTATTGTCAGTCTCTTTTTTAGAAGAAGCTCAACTTTTCAAATTTCTCCAGAGGCATAACAGACATGCATTTCTCAGGACCCTTAATGCCTTTGAAACATGAGTCACTAAGCGAGACAAAATGCTTTCCTCGGTGAGACTGCGCCATCTAGTGGTTTATTGCAGAATCCGAAAAAGAACAACCGAACGGAGAGCTCGTCGGGTAGACCGCATTCTGCCAAACTTGTTTATACTCCTTTTGGGGAGCAGCACCAGCGGTGGGCGAGCCACCAAATTAATGGGAAGAGCCGACCAAGAGGCAAACCAAGGATCTGGCTCGGATCTTGGAGACCGTGCTAAAGCCGAGTGTTGAAAATGTTTGCTATCTAAATCAGTGCTTTTAATGGAAAAAAATAAGTGCAGGTACTCATCAAATTGAGTTAGAGGTATGATGACTAGTGGGCTGGGTTAGGGGCGGGGCTAAGGGCCGGACATGATACAATGGCACTTCTTCCATCTTTTGTATATTCATTTTGCACTTGCATTGTCCTCAGTAATCTTAAATTTTCCGTATGTGCAGATTTCCTCTGCACATGTGACATAACATATGCATAGTAATTAATAGCCACTTTGCTGTTATGACCCACTAAGATATGAATGCAGCCCATTGCACTTAATGTGATCTTGACCTATGCTGTGTGGTCTTTGGCCAGAAATGTGTGCACACCGCTCAACACTGTGTGATTTTTAAGCCTTCCTTGTCTGATCATGAGCCATTTTTTTTGTGATTTAGGCCAGCACTGAGTGATGTTGGGCCACCAATGTACTATCTTGTGCCAGTGATGTGGGGTCCTAGTTTAGCCCTATCAGACCTTGCCTCTGGAATTTCAGATCTTTGCTCTGTGCTTTGTTCCCAACGGAGAACACAGACCATGAAAAGATCAGGATGAGCTCACGAAGAGCAGCACTTAGTTCATAATGGCATGCATGCGAAAGAGGAGACTTTTAACTTTAAATTATATTTTAACTTTCTCATCCTTTTTCCTTCATTCTCAAGAAAGCTTACAGAAAATAAAATTGAAATGTATCCCTCTAATATTAACTCTTAGGTATTCCCAATATGTTGACATGTATACATTGGGGTCTGTAAGGTAAGTGGTCATGGTCCTTCCACCTATCTTTACTACATGAAAGGAGATTGTAGGGGAAAGCTTTGGCACAGCAGCTTTAACATTCAGACTCATAGACTACTGCTTTACCATTGTTTTCTTTTAAACCGGGTAACACCAAACAGTATTTCTACAGTCCTGGGCACCGTCCCTCCTTTAGCACCATAGTTTTCAAGAGATCCTCATTTAAAGAGCTCATCCTCATTTTCTCTTATACGCAATGGGCATATTCGTGCATCCTATTCTATTTGTATGGACTGGCCCAATCGGACAATGTGAAAGAATCCTCAGAACGAGGTTGACAAATTAAAAACCATGCACATTGGTCATCACTGTGGGTTATGTTAGTCCTGCATGGTGTTGTAGGCCAGCATTATGAGATCTCAGCACTGTGGGGTATTGGGTGTTGGTAGTTTAGTATGTTAATTTGGGTCATTACTGTACACTGGCCAAGCACTGTCTTATTGGGTCGCAACGGGTGTGCAAAGCAGAGGAGAGGCAGTGATGGGTGTGACCTGTGTTAGTTCATGGTTTTTAAGCACTATGGAAACCAGTCAATGACAAACATTTTTAGGGTCTGGAAGGAGGATGTCAAACATCTCAACTGTCCCTCTTTATGAGTCTTGAATCCACCAGCCTAGGCGTTGCACAGCCAAGCGTGAAGGCAGATGTGTAGTCGGGTCTCCCTCCCACCTGGTCTTCTTACATCGTCGTTAGTTGGTATCAGGAGGTGAGTAGATAAATATTCTAGGGTAGATTCTTTGTAACACCATGCAAATCTCATTATCTTAACTCAGTTATCCCTAAAGATGACATCACATTCTTTGAACAGTATTACTATTTGTGCATTACTGCCACCACACTATAGAATACTTACCATCTGCCACCCTCTGCTCGAAGCCACACACCTTCTAGGAACTTCTAGGGTCCTGGTCCTGGTTCTTGCTATCCTACGTAACACATGGAAATTTGTTTGAGGCCTAAAATAACCAAGACTAACTGACTTGTGGAGTCTTCAGGCACCAAAGGAATCTCAGGACACAACTCACATTTTTTCAGGTTAATGATTTAACATCAGGGTGTTGCCCACAGTGAAAGGACAGCCTAAGAAAAGAACTCACTGGGTACAACGGACGGATTCTGCAAGTCTCTCTGCTTGCTCGACATGTCTTGGAAAATTATATACAATTCGTCCATTCCCCATCTTAGAGATTTGTACAATGATAATATAGTGCAGAGGATCCTTATCTTACAACTTATTGAACCCTTTTAATGTATTTTTTTGCAGCCATGCTAGATACTATTAATTGCCGCCCCCTCCCCATCCCCCACAATCGTCCCTCCCCACACACACACACACACGCACACCCACAGGCGGGCCCCTAGTCCTCTCTCATCTTAACTCAAGACAATAGAAAACAATAATAGCAGCAAAAAACATCACAGATCTGTCCTTCTTCAGCTCCTGCCTGAAAATGAAGCCCAGCTAACCCTTTTTCATTTTTAGCCTTATGAAATTAAAATACATCCATAAATAAAAAAATACATACATATGTAGAGGGGATTTTACTCCACCCTCTTCATCCATGGGTCTTTTCAGCTAATATTCACATTCTGCTTCCACTCACCACAACAAATAGCATGGGGTAAAGGGTCAGCCCATGAAGGCCCCTAACTATCTTGCACTGTGAGTGATGACATTTTTCCTGATCACATGGGCAACTTTGCCTTAAAAAGTGCACTTCAGTGCCAGGCTGATGGGCCAGTACTTTACTTTGGCAATTCTTTTTTATTTCCACTTTTTAGTCATTGTGTTTGTTTAAAATAGGTCTCCAGGTTACATTAATTAACGGCCAATAGTAGCTTTTCCTTGCACCAATAAGAATCATACTTCCATGTGATATGTATTAAAACTAAAAACGGGTTCTAAACCAATTCTAGGTCAACTGACTGATAGGGTGCACCGATACTGTTAAATTATATGCAATGGTAAATCCTTTTTATTTAAATTAATTTTTTCATGCTTAGGCTCACCACATATAGGAGGCATGTTTTCTTTTTTTGTGGCATATTATTGCAATATTCTTTTTTGAATTAATGATTACACCAGCGTTACCAAGGCCACACCTAATGGCTTTGCCAATACTTGTTTATATAGTGCAGCTTCTTGATACCACACTGTTTTTATCAGGGAATTGGAGTTATGCGATTACATTTCACATAAATTATGGAACAGCTGCATTTGCCACATCATCAGCTGCATAATCTGCAGATTTTAACAAAAAAATTAATTCTGCCTCAAACAGTTCAAAAGTTAGTAAAATCCTAGCAACACATCCTGCTGCGCAGTGGAAGGTCCTTTCCAAAGGTTGACTTCTCACCTTTCTGTTGCTTATTGCTATGTTTGGGTGTTAAACTGAAGTGCAACCTATGCCCAGACAGTGTTAACAAGTATAATAATGACAAAATGAAGAAGTAATACAAGCAGGAAATATTCTGCATTATGCCGCATATTTTTTCTCTTCTTGCTGCATAATTTAATCAACCCTGCCGCATAATTACAGTGGCCCTGATTATTATTATTATTTATTTGCATTGGGCTCAATTCTCATATTCTCGTGTGCACACACACTCACACAGGCTCGATCACACATGCACAAACAAAGCAATCAACATACTTTCTTTAAAACACCTTCATAGAGTATCCAGAATCTATCTCTTCCTCTTTCCTTTACACGCAAATGCACACACAAGCTGTAAAACACCAAAAAGCAGTCAAACACTCACACACAAGGCTCAAGCAGGATAAAGGACATTTTTAACACCTTACCTCCCATGGCCTTCTTAATTCCCCCTCTCAGTGGGTTGCCTGGATTCCAGTGTGTGCACAAATGCACACCATATTGTAAATTTGATTGACAGAGCAGGGCCTGAATGGTATGGGCACTGCTCTGTCAAGGTAAGTGTGAAAGTGAAATTCTAAACACCCACACATACCGGTACTCTCCTTGGTGGGGGAGAAGTGCCGGTACTTGAAGGGATAAAAATAAGAAATGCCGGTACTCAGTACCGGTGAGTACTAGCCCATTTAAAGCACTGATCTAAATCATAGATCAAACATCACGAAAAAGATGATAGTCTTCAAAATTCAAAACAAATTATTTCTATGGGATGGGGAAGCTTTGACATTTATACTACACACTATAGCACTGCACTGAGACGTACTTTATTAAAAGTGCTAATTTTTAAACATGAACCTCTAGTGAACTAAGAGGCATGACAATTGTCATGTAAACCCTGTACTGGCCCGGATTATTGTAGAGTAACATTCTTATTGAAAGACTTTGGGCCTCATTTATGAAAAATGTTGGATCGCTGCGATAAAACTACGATGCAACACTTTTCACTGTGCCCTCCTTGCGACACCATGGATGCGTCATATTTACTATAGGGTGCTCCATGTCGCAAGGAGTGACAGATGCGTCAGGAATCCTGACGTATCTTTTGGTGCAAAACTCACGCATTGCTGGAATTGTGTTGTAAGCATGACGCAACTCCAGCAATGCATGGGGGAGGCCTATACACATTGCACTGCGTCACCCTTGTGCCTGCCGTGAGGCAGACATGAGGTTTGGCGCAGTGGCGTCCTGTAAGTGGCATAGTGAAATCTGATAGATTTCACTGCACCACTTCTATGAGGCTTTCTTACGTGGTAACGCCCACCCTGTATACATTATACCTGATGCAGGTATAATGTGTCGCAGGGGTTTACAAGGTGAAGCATCTGCCTAAATGCATCACTTTGTAAATATGGTGCAGCGTGGCGCATTGTTTACGCTGCCGCTGCGTCACGAAAAATGACCCAACGGCTGCTCATAAGTGTCAAAATGGGCTCATAAATAAGCCCTTTTGTTTTTACCTCTTTGTGCACCTTTTGGCAGTTTTTATATAGCGTGAAATCGACCCGAAGGTATTGGAGCTCTTTGCACCCGTTACATTACACAAGGTCACCATTTTTTGTTTATAGGGATGGGGAAATGAAGTAATTTGCCCAGAATCACAGGATGTTAAGCGACACCACAACTTGAACAGAGTTCCTCAAGTCCACAGTCAACAACTCAGGTGCTAACACCACATGCAAGGTATGGGGAAGGAGGAAGGCAGTAGCCACATGAAAGCTCGGCTTGTTATGAGCTCGAGGTTCCAACAAGACCTTGGGCGGAGCAAGAGCCAGGCTTCTGGCTCGAGCCTGGCTCAAGCTTTCAGGGACTCGCCCACCTCTAAGCAGCACCAGGGGGTTAGCTATCATTAGTGCAGTAATAGAAGTAACCCCAGGTTCATGGAGCATATTGCAACCCAATTATGGTCATTTCTCATTCAGCCAGGTGAAGATGGGGCCATTTTAATTTTTAGGTCTTGCCTGCAATAGCACATGCACTGCATGTGCGCTCTCTTGCAAGAGATATTGTATGCAAAAGGGCCTTGTAGCCCGTCCATTTGTCTATCACTCGTTGGATTCATTGTCACTCTTATTGGCTACCTTCTAATGGGCCAGCACATGTGGCCTAACTTCCTCTTCTTTCAGCTGGAGCATGGACCAAGCACTGATTGCTTCAGATTGATTTTGGCCTTCCACTGATCGAGCTGTGTTTGAGGTAATATTTTTCATTTTTTACTTCTCTGTTGTTTCTTCCTTCCTCACCCCTTGCGTCTGTTGCTTCTTTCCCTTCCCACCTCTACCCTCCATTGTCCACGTTGCTTCTTACCCCTCCAACCCGCCATTATCCACATTGCTTCTTCGCACCCCCACTCTTACTTGTCTGTGTTGCTTCTTTCCCTACCACTCTCCACCATCCCATTGTCTGTGTTACCTCCCCCCTACCCGCCATAATATAAAAAACAATATGTCATGTCCAGCGCTGGCCGCATCATAGCTGGGTTTTCGTTGCCCACTGACTTTCCTTACAACCGTCCCTCTCGCTGTCAGTAATGCCCATTCCGTACCACCCTCCCTCCCGTTGTCTGTGTTGCCCACCCAATAGGAAGAAAAAAACAATATGATGGGGCCAACACTGGCAGTGTCATAGCCACGCTGCTGTGCAACTTGTCTAAAGGCACCAGCTTTGCCCCCTAGCAAAGCTGGTGCATTCTTTTGGCTTCTAGGTATCATCCTATGCTAATGACTCCGAGATCATCTTGTCCATCTCTGATGACTGGGAAGGGGTCCCTGATAAGTTTAGGGCTTGCATGTCAGAAATTGACAGGGGGATGAGGGAAAACTGGCTCAAATTGAACGGAGAGAAAACATAGATTGTGGTTTTTGGAACGGATAGTTTGATCTGAACCAACTGATGGTGGCCGGAAACCCGCTGCACTCTATGTGTTCCAGCAGCCAAAAGTCTGGGTGTGCTTTTCAGTAACACCTTGACCTTCAACACCCAGGTCAATAGAAAAGTGAAGTCCTGTTTCTTTTTTCTTTTTTCGTAGTTTTATGTAGCGCGAACTTGACCCGAAAGTATCAGAGCGCTTTACATGAGCACCAGTTGCGTTACACAAGGACACATTCCTTTTTTTGTAGGCACCGGGAGATTAAGTGATTTGCCGAGAATCACAGGATGTTGAGCGTCGTTGCCGAGACTCGTATCCGGTTCCCCAGATTAAAGATCGGCCGCCCTAGCTGTTAGGCTACATCCTTTTGGGTCACTAAGATTTTGAAGAAAATCCTGCTGTTTCTTCCGCAAGAGCTTAGGGTGTCAGAAGTCATTGCGCATATCACCTCTCACTTGGACTACTGCAATGCCCTTTATCTTAATGCCAATCAGTATTCACTAAATAAGCTCCAAACCATTCAAAATCCCGCAACATGTTTGGTCCTGGGACTGCCTAGACATGCCTCGGTTAGGGAAGGTTTGAGATCACTTGTTTCCAGTGCAGAAGCAAGCATCTTTCAAAGCCCTTTGCTTGGTGCATAAGGCTCTCTATTCACAGGGATCGACTTATCTCAGGACCGCTTTTAATGGCATGCTCCCAGTAGACCTCTAAGATCGGCAGGACGAGGCATGGTTTCAGTACCTAGATGCATGAAAGTAAGTTGATGGGAACAAGCTTTCAAATTGGTGGCTGCTAGATTGTGGAACATATCAGGAGTGTCAACTCGTATCTGTCTTTCTGCAGGCAGGTTAAGAAATGGTTATTTTCCAACTAGTCCTTGTTGAGAGTAGTTTAGCTACCAAGGTTTTTTTCTTGGTTTTGGTCCTCTCCTCTCATACAGCTCTTTCCTGGATCAGCGCTTTGCCGCATTTTTGGTTTAACAATCTCTATTAATACCACAAATACTTTTTCAAAGTCAATAACTCTTGCATAGTTGAGACCTATTGGCTTTGCCAATAATTGTTTCCAGTAGAGACAAAGAAAGTTTGCCGCATTACTGAGCAGTGCTGTCACAATGGTTTAATGTGTGATCTAACCCAGAAATTGCCCAAGGACCCAAGCTCTAATGGGCACCCTTACAAAGTTCAAAGGACAGTCAAATGTCCTACAACACTTGTGTGCATAAAAAGTGAATTATTTTGACAGCTGAGCATGCACACATTTAAACTTTGAAGTTTCTGTGACTGGTGGCAATTATGTGAAATATTAAACAGAAATAAGCTTTCTGACATGTGTCACTTTCCTTCACATCACCTTTTCTAGCTCATTCATCTCTCTTTAGCTCTTTCTCTCAACATCACTAAGTACTCACCCTCCTCTCTATCGCTCTCTCTATCTCACTTATGTCTACCTCCCATCTCTCTCAAAACATCTCTTTCTGGGGGGGGGGTGGCTGAACTGCCCGCAAGATGGCCACGGGCTTCGAGACCTCCTTGGCGCACCGGAGCCTTTCATCGGAGAAGGACGGCTCGTTGATGTGTGCGGGCGCAGCCGGGCCTGGAGACTCTCGGTGAATGCGGGGGAATAAGGTATTTTTTTGGTCTTGGGCGTTTCTTAAGCCTTTTTACCTTTATTTCTCCCCTGCTTTGCATCTCCTCATGCACGAGGCCGCCATTTTGTTTTATATTTAGCGCGTCAACTCTTTTATTGTTCTCAGACAGCGCATCTGCACTTTCATAGCTTTCATATGCCAGTGCAACGATTTTCTGAGGACACAAGCATTGAATTGCCTCAGTTTCCTCCTCAAAATTTCAACTTTTATTCAGGCAGTATGCAGTCAGCACATCCTTTGGTGGCTTGCCCTCTAAATGAACTTCTGCTTTTGCTTTTCTTAACCACAGAGCACAGGTGAACTTACCAGAGGCAGTTTATTATCCTCTAGTCTTTGCAATTGTTTTGATTCAGCCTCCATATGTTGCCCTAACCAATATCTACCCTGCAAATGGTCTTTACAAAGGAACTTTGTTGCATACAAATAAATGTGACTTGCTCTGTTTTGGAGTATTAATTTAGCCCCTTGACAGTCTAAGTGGGCAGCGTTTCTTGCATTTGGTCACTTTTTCTACAATTCTATCTGCTCCTTTCAGTAAAGTCTTTACCTTGCAACAGAGGTCTGTTGTGTTGCTCTTCATCTGCACATATAGGCATTTTACCAGGGCTGTGCTTCCTTTCCAGGACTCTCAGTTTCTGCTGTTTTTCTCACTTATGGAGTCCTCTTCATCTTCAGGACAAAAGGCGCTGACCTAATCTGGAAATATGCCCTCTATCCATAAAGATGTCACCACTGACACAAAACAACACATAAAGGTTCCCAGTTCTCCTACTAAATCTCCTTTAACGTTGACCCTGGAGGACCTCATGGAAGAAATAGAACTTCTGAAACCAATTCTATGCTTCAGCTGATAGGAGAAAAGTGTTAGAGGTTGAACTACGCATTAGTAATATGCATGATGTGGCAGTTGAGTTTGAGGGTATATCCAAGGAAATTGCTCTTCTAAAGAAACAAACTGAGGATTTGGAAAATCGCAATCGTCAAAATAACCTTAGAATTTATGGCATCCCTGAAGGGTCAGAAGGTTTGGACATGCTTTCCTTTCTTAAATTGCATATCCTGAAGATAGTTGGGCTTAAAGAACACACAAATCTTAATCTACAACGGGCTCATATAATTGGTCTTAAGTCTTCGGGATCTTCATCCTCTGGATGTCCAAGAGGAATAATTGTCCTTTTCTTGGAATATACTGAACTTCTCATCGCTTTATCAGCAGCTAAGCTGAGGAAGCAGATGCTCTGGTCCGGTCAAAGGGTCTTTTTTCTCACAGGATATGGCTCGTGCAACTTCGGCCTGTTGGAAGGAATTCCTATCCTTTTGCCCTGCATTACGCTCCATGAATGCAAGATATAGCCTAGTGCATCCTTTTTTTTTCAGAGTGACTTACAAGGAGAGAACGTTCTCTTTTGATTCCCCAGATGACTTATGAAATTCTCAGCGCATGGGAGAAGAAATAGAACTTGGGAAAACTTGAAGAGTTTTTGTTGTTGCTCAGTTATTGATATCTTGTTTTTTCATTGTTACATTTTAACTTTCTCTGTTTGAAAGAGGATATTCCTATTTGTCACTATGCCAAGTTTGCTCCTCAATTAACAACAACATTTCTTTCCTTTTATAGTTGTCTCTTGTTTAACTTGGACCCTCTCTCCGGATGTGTTTTCTCCAACATGTTTGCAAAACACACAAGTCAAGCTATCCTGGCTGATGAGGGCTGAAAGCCCGAAACCGGTACTAGGATGCTTGATTCCGGTCCAGGGAAGACATGGCTTGGCAGTTCGGTCTGGACTGTTCCCATGAGGCACAGGGTCAAGACTGATTTGCATATGGCTATGTCTGAACTGGGGTGGCGTGGTGAAGCAAAATAACGATGGATTAAACCCAGATCTGTGACTGGGGGTGAATGTTTGCCAATGTGCAACATTCCGTCCATCATCTTGTGTGTTTTGCATTTCGCCCTAAGTGGGAAGGGTATGCCCAGACGTGGGTCCCGTGCTCACTACGCCACTGGAGTCAAGCTATCCTGGCTGATGAGGGCTGAAAGCCCAAAACCGGTCCTAGGATGCTTGATTCCGGTCCAGGGAAGACATGGCTTGGCAGTTCGGTCTGGACTGTTCCCATGAGGCACAGGGTCAAGACTGATTTGCATATGGCTATGTCTGAACTGGGGTGGCGTGGTGAAGCAAAATAACGATGGATTAAACCCAGATCTGTGACTGGGGGTGAATGTTTGCCAATGTGCAACATTCCGTCCATCATCTTGTGTGTTTTGCATTTCGCCCTAAGTGGGAAGGGTATGCCCAGACGTGGGTCCCGTGCTCACTACGCCACTGGAGTCAAGCTATCCTGGCTGATGAGGGCTGAAAGCCCGAAACCGGTCCTAGGATGCTTGATTCCAGTCCAGGGAAGACATGGCTTGGCAGTTCGGTCTGGACTGTTCCCATGAGGCACAGGGTCAAGACTGATTTGCATATGGCTATGTCTGAACTGGGGTGGCGTGGTGAAGCAAAATAACGATGGATTAAACCCAGATCTGTGACTGGGGGAGAATGTTTGCCAATGTGCAACATTCCGTCCATCATCTTGTGTGTTTTGCATTTCGCCCTAAGTGAGAAGGGTATGCCCAGACGTGGGTCCCGTGCTCACTACGCCACTGGAGTCAAGCTATCCTGGCTGATGAGGGCTGAAAGCCCGAAACCGGTCCTAGGATGCTTGATTCCGGTCCAGGGAAGACATGGCTTGGCAGTTCGGTCTGGACTGTTCCCATGAGGCACAGGGTCAAGACTGATTTGCATATGGCTATGTCTGAACTGGGGTGGCGTGGTGAAGCAAAATAACGATGGATTAAACCCAGATCTGTGACTGGGGGTGAATGTTTGCCAATGTGCAACATTCCATCCATCATCTTGTGTGTTTTGCTTCTCCAACATGTTTCCCATCCTAGACCTTTTGTTTACATCTTATCTACTTTTGTCGGTAAGTGTTCTTTATTAGTCCATCAAGTATATGTGTGTGTTTTGGTAGTTCCCTATCTATTTGGTCTTGTTTGAAGCCGGAGTCCCCGTCTTGCACCACTGTCACCAAATGCGAGACCCGGGACTCCTCACTCAACGTTAGGCCAAGTAAGTACACCGTTTGAGATAGCCCTGCTCACCCCCTTAGTAGCTTGGCACGAGCAGCCAGGCCTATCTCCAAGGCATGAGTGTACAGTATGTGCAACCACACTCACAACAACCCACTGGTGACCTCACAAATGAACTCCACACGAGTTTGATAAAACGAGTATAAACTTTATGTAAACAGATATACGATCAGACCACACGATACATACACCAACATGTAATAAAGGGTAATATTCATTCCGGCTGGCTGGTAGGTTCAAATCCCAACCACCGCTTTCAAAATGCTATGCTGGTCGCAATGCTAGAATCACACACATTGCAATGGACAAACAATAGTGCGTTGCGTAACGATACAATCCTGTGCTGGGCAAAGGAGAAATAATACAATGCGTAACGATACACCCCGGTACCTGCAATGGGAGAAATAATGCAATGCGTACCGCTACAATCATGTACTGCGCAATGAAGGAATAATGCAATGCGTCACACCCCAATCACGTACTTTGCAATGAAGAAATAATGCAATGCGCGCCGCTACAATCATGTACTTTGCAATGAAGGAATAATGCAATGCGTAGCTACAATCATGTACTTTGCAATAAAGAAATAATGCAATGCAGGCCACTACAATCCTGTACTTTGCAATGGAGAAAAAATGCAATTCGTAGCGCTACAATCGTGTACTTCGTTATGCAGAAATAATGTCAGGCGTCATAAGACAGTCCGGCAGTTCGTTAGCAGCAATATTGGCAATGTGTATTACGACAGTCAGCCTCTTCGATAACAGTTGCCCCCCACACTTATCAACGATGACATAAAGTACAGCTTCTCACTCTGGCCCCAGTACTGCCACTCATGATCGCAGTACGGGCCCCAATCTGAGCCGAAGCAAAGGCTCACGTCGCCAGAAGGACTGAGAGGCAGAGAGAGTGTCTCTCCGAGCCCGTGCCCCGCCCAGGCAGTGCTCCACGTTACCTGGGGGCTCGACCCCACTCTCCTCTCCTCCTTCAGCGAACTGGGCCATCCGTGTAGAACTTTCTCAATGGGCCTCAGTGGCTCGGCCTGGCAGCTCAGCTCCTCCGGGGCTGCCGGTCCAGGCCACGACTGTTAGGACGCTCTTAGGCAGCCGCAGGGCACACTTACCCCACGCCCCTGAGATTACGTTACTCCGGGTGCACGTTCACCACAGGACCCTCTGGGTCTCCTCGGGCACGAAGTCACACACAACGCTGATGGGTCTTCATGTCGACTCCGAGTGCACGTTCACCAGGCACTCCTTCCTGCGGTCTCAGTTGGCACCAAGACACGCACACCGTGCTGCAGAGACTCACTTTCTTCCGGTGCACACGATGATCAGCCGATCACCTCCACAGTCCCAGGTTGCACCAAAGCACGCACACTGCTTCACTGAGACTTACTCCAACTCCGGTGCCCCGATATCCAGGCGCTCTTCACCAACGCCTTCGGCCGCACCCTGACACGCTCACCGTGTCCAAGCCTCACTTCTCCTCCGGTGCACTCGATGACCAGGCGCTCTTCGCCAGCACCTCCGGTGCACCCCGACACGCACCCTGCGTGTCCGAGACTCACTCCACTTCCGATGCACACGTTGACCAGGCGCTCCTCACCAACGCCTCCTGTGCACCACGACACACACCCTGCGCGTCCGAGACTCAATTCACCTCTGATGCACCGGCCGACCAGGCGCTCTTCACCAGCGCCTGCGGTGCACCACGACATGCACCCTGCGCGTCCGAGTCTCACGTCACCTCCGATGCACATGCTGACCAGGCGTTCTTCACCAACGCCTGCTGTGTACCACGACACGCACCCAGCGTGTCCGAGGCTCACTTCACCTTCGATGCACACGTTGACCCGGCGCTCTTCACCAACGTCTCCTGTGCACCACGACACGCACTCATCGCGTCTGAGTCTCACTTCTCCTCTGTGTGTCCAAGATCACAGGGCACACCTTCCGAGGGTCTCAAGCTGCCACAACATGCGCCCACCGCGTCGCTTGAAACGTCTCCGGAAACTTTTATGTTCCTGTGTTTCCAAACAGGGAGCCAGCTCACCTCGGGCCCTTTGGGGTAACAAGACACAGCACAAAGCACAGTCTTCTTCAAGCAGGGGGACCCAGCGCACAAAGCACAGTCCCAACAGCCTCTTCCTTGGTTAAAACAGCAAACTGCAGACCAGCCAGAGATCACAAAGCAAGGTATGGTCCTTCCCAGCAGTCTCTTCAGTTGTTCCTTCCTTAGCAGAGGTTCCTCTTGACCACGAAATGGGTCCAAGCCTTTTCAGTCTCAATCCATTTCTATTCCCCCATTCAGGGGTCTCAGCTCTCATAGTTATACCCCTAAATGTCTTGGAAGTTCGTTGTGCTCAGGGGTCCCTGCCTAAATCAGTTCTGGGTGTCTCCCTCCCAGTGTCACCTTTCTCCCTTTGATACTGGGGGTCTGGATCCTTAATCACTCAGCAGGAGATGGGTCAATTGTTTTATAGCCTCAACCAAGGCCTCTTCACCTCCCGGTGCTTTTCCTCGCCTGCTCTCCAGATGCAGGTCAGCCTGGTGCCATCTCAACCACTCCCTGGGTCAAGACCTCCCCCAGCTCCTCTCCCCTCTCAGATCCAGACAGTCAATCCACATTCAGCAGAGACACACAGAAATGCTTAAAGCACAAAACTCAGCCACTTTCTAAAAGAGTTGTTTCTGAACACACAGTGACAAAACCACTTTCATAGAAAGATGTGTTATGACGCTGTGAGTTCATACATACTAAACTTCACCTCTCCATTTTAAACTTATGGGAAACTAGGCTAACAAACACAATACCCAGCCTCCCCCATTCTGTCCTATGGGCAGGATGGCCTTTCACCAGTGAAAAACGAAATGGAGTGTTTTTCACTGTCAGGACATAACACACACCTCAGTATATGTCCTGCCTTTTACTTACACTGCACCCTGCCCAGGAGTTACCCGGGACCTACCACAGGGGTGCCCACTGTGTACGCAAAAGGGAAAGTAAGGCCTGACAAGTGGTTGCACTTGTCAGGACAACATGCTAACTTAGCAAACTGCGCGCAGGCCCTACACTGCAGGCCTGAGTTCCCTTCTCCGCGCACCTTTGCATTACTAGCCCTGTCACACACAGTGCACATCACTAGGGACTTTACTAGTAAGGCAACATACCAATCATGGCCAACCAATTACCATTACACTTTATACATGGAACACTTGTACTTTGACACTGATCAGCAGTGGCAAAGTACCCAAAGCATCTGAATTGGCAACTCTATGTCAGGAAAACGGTCTAGGGGGAAAGCAAAAAGTTTAGGGAACTTTAGCCAAAAAGGCCAAGTCCTACAGGTCTTATTTAGGGTTTTTAACTGGCTGTCCTAAGGCATATTTAAATATTGACTGTCTCCGTGACTTCCGTTATTCATTTTCAGCTGTCATGAGTCCGCTGATCATCTTCTTTTTTGTGCTTCTCCGCCTCTCCTTGCTACAGTTTTTACACTGGTTGTATCCTATTTCTCATATTGCAGAAGCCATTTGGGTTTTTGCCATCCTCTCTTTCTCTATCAGATGTTTTTCTCTTTTTTCACTCTCCTTTCTCTCTTCTCATATTTTCCCTTATATTTACTTAATTCTTATCATGGTAATATAAACTACCTGTTCAGTTTCATGACAGAGAGGCCAGGAACGACCTCCCCCTCCACCTCCGGCAAACCCCCACACTGACCCTATTCAGGAAGGACCTAAACACCTGGCTCTTTGGATGACCCCAGCACTCAACGAAGCCGCACCTCTCCCCCCAGCGGCTTAAGACTCTCACGGGTGAGTAGTTGCGCTTTATAAACCCTGATTGATTGATTGATCTATTGTGTTAAGAATTGTTAGAACTGGGGGTCTCTAGTTGGCTGAGGCAGTTACCTTAGTCCAAATAGGGACCCTTGCTTCTAGTCAGGGAAAGGAGGGACACCCTCGTTGATAACCCCTGCTCACCCCCTGGTAGCTTGGCACAAGCAGCCAGGCTTATCTTCAAGGCAAGTCAAGTCAAGTCCCAGTGACACAGTGATAACACCACAAATGGACACCACACTGATGTATGAAAATAGCGGTATCTTTATCAAGCAGAAAAATACGGTAAGACCAAATGATAAAGATCCAACATATGCGTATTCATAATATCTCACTTTGCCGGTTATTAGGCCAACAAACACTTGTAGGTTCTTGCGGTATTAATGAGCAGTTCACGATGTTCAAATGCAGTCCTAATGCAATGCTATGCAGTTCGTACTGCAGTTCGTATTATCAGACTAATGCAGTTCGTCATGCAAGAATAATGCAATCCTCAATGCAAGTAATCAGGCAGTTCGTAATGCAAGAATAATGCAATCCTCAATGCACATAATCAGGCAGTTCGTAATGCAAGAATAATGCAATCCTCAATGCAAGTAATCAGGCCGTTCATAATGCAAGAATAATGCAATCCTCAATGCACGTAATCAGGCAGTTCTTAATGCAAGAATAATGCAATCCTCAATGCAAGTAATCAGGCAGTTCGTAATGGAAATATAACGCACTCCTTAATGCAAGTAATAAGGCAGTTCGTAATGCAGGAATAATACAATCCCAAATGCATGTAATAAGGCAGATCGTAATGCAAGAATAATGCAATCCTTAATGCACGTAATCAGGCAGTTCGTAATGCAAGTATAACGCACTCCTTAATGCAAGTAATAAGGCAGTTTGTAATGCAGGAATAATACAATCCCTAATGCACGGAATCAGGCAGTTGGTAATCCAGGAATAATACCAGGCCAATCGACGCGATTAGCGCGGGCACCACTAGGCCCCAACCACAGACAACAGTCCTGAACTTCCGAGGGCGGCCCCGGTACTGCCGGGCAGGTCCGGGTCGCTCGAGGACGCAGCGCGTCTAAAGCGATGCAGCGGGAGAGAGACGGGGGCACTCCGGTACTCCTCCTGCGCCTCCCCAGGCCACACACGCTTGCGGCTCCCGACCGGAGTGCAAGCCTTACCTGGGGGATGCGCTGCCTCGCTCTCGCTCTCTCCCCGCTCGTCGGACGTCCTGCTGGGCACTCCCGATGACGACGCAGCTCCGATGCAAGGCGACGCTGTAGCCGGACAGGTTACGGCGCTGCCTCCTCCATTGCTGACGATCTTGGGCAGATTCCTCTTGCGAACAACGATCACGATTACCTCACGACTTCCTCAACTTTACGAAGTGCTTCAGCACGCGGCTCGGGCCGGCGGCTGCGAACTTGACCCGCAGCCTCAGTTACAATGACAGCTCGGGCCACAAACAGCTACACAGCAGCGTGGACGATGATTCATGCTGCGGGGGCACTGCAGTCATGGGGCACTTTCCAACCAGTACCACAGACCCCACGGCAGTCTCAGGCTGCACACGCACACGCACAAAGCGTCGCTGAGACTCGGTTGGGTTTCGGGCCACACAGTCCCGATGCAATGCTTACGAAGGTCTCAGGCTGCAACAAGCACACGCACACAGCGCCACTGAGACACACTTGGAAACTTTGATGTTCCTGAGTTTCCACAACAGGGAGCCAGCTCTCCTCTGGCCCTTGGGGACAAGTTACTTCGGGACACAGCACACAGCAAAGTCCTTTCAAGCAGGGGGACACAGCACACAGCAAAGTCCCTTAGCCTCTCCTTAGTTAAATCAGCAAACTGCAGGCCAGCCCCAGAACACACAGCAAGGGTCAGCCCTTCTCTTCAGTCTCGTCAGCTGTTCTTCCTTGGCAGAGGTTCCTCTTGACCACGAAGTAGTTTCAATCCTTTTCAGTCTTGATCAGTCCAATGTTCAGGGGCTTCAGCTCTCATAGTTATACCCCTAAATGTCTTTGAAGTCTTTGTGTTCAGGGGGCACTGACCCCTGTCCAAACCAGTCCTGGGTGTCTTCCTGCCAGCGGCACCTTCTTTCTTTGATAGTGGGGGTCTGGGTCCTTAATCACTCAGCAGGAGGGGGAGCCATTCTTTTATGGCAGCAGCCCAGGCCTCTTCATCTCCAGGGGGCTACTCCTCCCCCTACACTCCAGATGCAGGTCAGCCTGTTGCTGTCTCACCTACCCCTCCAATCAGTCAAGACATTTCCCAGATCCTATCACATTCAAATCCAGACAGTCAATCCACAACCATGCAGAGACACACAGAATTGTTAGAACAAAAAAACCAGCCACTTCTTAAAGAGTGGTTTCTAAACACACAATTCAAAAACCACCTTCACAAAAAGATGTGAAAATAAATTGTGAGTTCAGGCACACTAAACTTCACCTCTCCATCTTAAGCCTATGGGAAGATAGGCTGGAAACATATTACACAGCCTTCCCCATTCTGTCCTATGGGAAGATGGCCTTGCAACAGTGAAAAACGAAATGGAGAGTATTTCACTGTTAGGACATGGTACACACCTCAGTATATGTCCTACCTTTCACAGACACTGCACCCTGCCCAGGGGGGTACCTTGGGCCCACTATAGGGGTGTCTGATGTGCAGGGGAAGGGAAGGGTAAGACCTGGCAAGTGGGTGCACTTGTCAGGACAACATGGCAGTTAGCAAACTGCGTGCAGGCACTGCAGTGGCAGGCCTGAGTTCTCTCTTTAGGGCTACTTGTGTGGGTGGCACAATTAGTGCTGCAGGCCCACCAGTAGCATTTGCATTACCAGCCCTGGCACACATAGTGCACTTTACTAGGGACGTTACTAGTAAGGCAAACATACCAATTATGGACAACCAATTACCATAACACTTTATACAGGGAGCACTTGCACTTTGACACTGATCAGCAGTGGCAAAGTGCCCAAAGCATCTAAGTCGGCAACATTATGTCAGAAAAAGGTCTAGGGGGAAGGCAAAAAGTTTAGGGAACTTTAGTCAAAAGGGCCAAGTCCAACACAACCCCCTCCCAGCCTAAGCCAGGGTAGACCAATCAAATACCTTGATGGACTTCCCTGCTTGGGGCGATAGAACACGGACGCGGGCCCGCAACTACAGGGACACCCTCCAGTTCTATGCCTTCCTGACCCCAGGGGGTTCCCTTGGATACAACTCCCTGGGCCAACTAAGCTACTCCACTGATACTTCCTGGCAGTCGGGGGCCTCCTAGGGGTGCTTGTCCGCTGCCAACTCCAGGCGGGGGTGCCCTGGTGACTTCTAAGGGACCTAGCCCTTCTGGCTGGGCCGTGACCCACGGGTTCTCCTACTGGGGAACACCTCCTCTCAACCTTTCGTCTAGACTTCTGGGCCTTCAGGACCCCTGGAGCTCTGGTTACAGACGCCCCCGACCTCCTGACGCTAGGTGTTCCTCCTCACACAGCTGGCAAGTAGGTTCTAGACCTCCTACCGGGTGTTCTCCTAAGGAGCCCTCTAGTCTCTGGGGTGGGGTTGTGGAACCCCGGGGATGCTGCTCACACTCCCTCCCTCTCCTTTGAGACAGGGCGCTAGCCTGCATGCCCCCCCACTCCTCTGGGACCTGACTGCTCTACTTCGCTTCTCTTCCCTCCCTAATGCCTCTTCAGACCCTTGGTCCCTTGACCAGGGGTCGGGCTCTTGTGCAAGCTCCCCGGAATCAAAGAGCTCGCACCCTAACAAGTGTTGGCGCAACCCTGGAAAATAATTACTGAGCCTAGGCTCCCTGGGGGCCAAATTGAGCAACCCCTTCAAATCATTCGCCATGCTAACCATCACCCAATCATCCAGTGCACACGTGTAGGCATCCTCCCTTCACCCTGTGGGTAATCTTGCACTAAGCCTGTGGGAATGTATACCTTACCCGCTGGCACTGGTTGTGTGCTGCCACCATTCAAACTGGACTCCGCCTGTTTAGCCTTAATGACCAGTTCCATCATGCTTAACTCATTAGCCAAGACAATCTTTTTCTCCTCCAAGGCGAGAGCGTTCTTGCTCTCCTCTGCTCGCTCTTCACTTTCAATGAGCAGCTTCTTCTCCTCTGCTTGAGCTTTAAGTTTTAAAACCTCCAACTCATGCTCTCTGACCCTTTGGTTTTCCTCCAGCTCCTCTGGGGAAAAACTCCGCCCGGAATGGTCACTACCAGCCCCTAAGGATGGCCTTCCCACTGGCAAATCCTGTAGGCCAAATCCATTCCCTGGGTCATCCTCATCCACCTCAGCATCACCTGTCTCCTGAGCCTCTTTGGCTTCCCACCAGGCCCTCAAGGACGTTTGCAGCTCCTCCTTCTTGGCGCTACTTTTCATGGGACATCCCAAAGCTCTGCAGAATTGCCTCAATTGATCAACTTTGTAGGTAAGCAATGCCTCAATGTCGAACTCCAATTCTGCAACCTCACTGGCTACTTGACTCCTCTGAGACATGATGTGTGGCTTAAAGGTCGCTCAAAAATAGAACCAAAAATCAAGAACACGATATGTGGTTGCGTCGTGGTCTGCGCTAAAACCAGTGATATACACCAATCACTGTGAGTGACTTTGCAAATACACGTTCCAATCCCACACCGCTGACTACCAATGTTAGAACTGGGGGTCTCTAGTTGGCTGAGGCAGTTACCTTAGTCCAAATAGGGACCCTTGCTTCTAGTCAGGGAAAGGAGGGACACCCTCGTTGATAACCCCTGCTCACCCCCTGGTAGCTTGGCACGAGCAGCCAGGCTTATCTTCAAGGCAAGGTGTAAAGTATTTGCAACCACACTCCCAGTGACACAGTGATAACACTACAAATGGACACCACACTGATGTATGAAAATAGCGGTATCTTTATCAAGCAGAAAAATACGGTAAGACCAATTGATAAAAATCCAACATATGCGTATTCGTAATATCTCACTTTGCCAGTTATTAGGCCAACAAACACTTGTAGGTTCTTGCGGTATTAATGTGCAGTTCACGATCTTCAAATGCAGTCCTAATGCAATGCTATGCAGTTCGTACTGCAGTTCGTATTATCAGACTAATGCAGTTCGTCATGCAAGAATAATGCAATCCTCAATGCAAGTAATCAGGCAGTTCGTAATGCAAGAATGATGCAATACGCAATGCACGTAATCAGGCAGTTCGTAATGCAAGAATAATGTAATCCTCAATGCAAGTAATCAGACAGTTCGTAATGCAAGAGTAATGCAATCCTCAATACACGTAATCAAGCAGTTCGTAATGCAAGAATAATGCAATTCTCAATGCAAGTAATCAGGCAGTTCGTAATGCAAGTATAACGCACTCCTTAATGCAAGTAATAAGGCAGTTCATAATGCAGGACTAATACAATCCCTAATGCACGTAATAAGGCAGTTCGTAATGCAAGAATAATGCAATCCTCAATGCACGTAATCAGGCAGTTCGTAATGCAAGTATAACGCACTCCTTAATGCAAGTAATAAGGCAGTTCGTAATGCAGGAATAATACAATCCCTAATGCACGGAATCAGGCAGTTCGTAATGCAGGAATAATACCAGGCCAATCGACGCGATTAGAGCGGGCACCACTAGGCCCCAACCACAGACAACAGTCCTGAACTTCCGAGGGCGGCCCCGGTACTGCTGGGCAGGTCCAGGCCGCTCGAGGACTCAGCGCGTCTAACGCGATGCAGCGGGAGAGAGACGGAAGCACTCGGGTACTCCTCCTGCGCCTCCCCAAGCCACACACGCTTGCGGCTCCCGACCAGAGTCCAAGCCTTACCTGGGGGATGCGCTGCCTCGCTCTCTCTCTCTCCCCGCTTGTCGGACGTCCTGCTGGGCACTCCCAATGACGCCGCAGCTCCGATGCAAGGCGACGCTGTAGCCGGACAGGTTACGGCGCTGCCTCCTCCATTGCTGACGATCTTGGGCAGATTCCTCTCGCGAACAACGATCACGATTACCTCACGACTTCCTCAACTTTACGAAGTCCTTCAGCACGTTGCGGCTTGGGCCCGGCGGCGGCGATCTTGATCCGCAGCCTCAGTTACGATGACGGCTCGGGCCACAAACAGCTACATAGCAGCGTGGATGATGATTCACGCTGCGGGGGCACTGCAGTCACGGGGCACTTTCCAACCAGTACCACGGACCCCACGGCAGTCTCAGGCTGCACACGCACAAAGCGTCGCTGAGACTCGGTTGGGTTTCGGGCCACACAGTCCCGGTGCAATGCTTACGAAGGTCTCAGGCTGCAACAAGCACACACACACAGCACCGCTGAGACACACTTGGGAACTTTGATGTTCCTGAGTTTCCACAACAGGGAGCCAGCTCCCCTCGGGCCCTTGGGGACAAGTTACTTCGGGACACAGCACACAGCAAAGTCCTTTCAAGCAGGGGCACACAGCACACAGCAAAGCCCTCTAGCCTCTCCTTAGTTAAATCAGCAAACTGCAGGCCAGCCCCAGAACACACAGCAAGGGTCAGTCCTTCTCTTCAGTCTCTTCAGCTGTCCTTCCTTGGCAGAGGTTCCTCTTGACCACGAAGTAGTTTCAATCCTTTTTAGTCTTGATCAGTCCAACGTTCAGGGGCTTCAGCTCTCATAGTTATACCCCTAAATTTCTTTGAAGTCTTTGTGTTCAGGGGGCACTGACCCCTGTCCAAACCAGTCCTGGGTGTCTTCCTGCCAGCGGCACCTTCTTTCTTTGATAGTGGGGGTCTGGGTCCTTAATCACTCAGCAGGAGGGGGAGCCATTCTTTTATGGCAGCAGCCCAGTCCTCTTCACCTCCAGGGGGCTACTCCCCCCCCCTACAATCCAGATGTAAGGTCAGCCTGTTGCTGTCTCACCAACTCCTCCCTTGGGTCAAGACATTTCCCATATCCTATCACATTCAAATCCAGGCAGTCAATCCACAACCAGGCAGAGACACACAGAATTGTTAGAACAAAAAAACCAGCCACTTCTAAAAGCGTGGTTTCTAAACACACTATTCAAAAACCACCTTCACAAAAAGATGTGTTATTAAATTGTGAGTTCAGGCACACTAAACTTCACCTCTCCATCTTAAGCCTATGGGAAGATAGGCTGGAAACATATTATACAGCCTTCCCCATTCTGTCCTATGGGCAAGATGGCCTTGCAACAGTGAAAAATGAAATGGAGAGTATTTCACTGTTAGGACATGGTACACACCTCAGTACATGTCCTACCTTTCACTAACACTGGACCCTGCCCAGGGGGGTACCTTGGGCCCACTATAGGGGTGTCTGATGTGCAGGGGAAGGGAAGGGAAGGGTAAGACCTGGCAAGTGGGTGCACTTGTCAGGACAACATGGCTGTTAGCAAACTGCGCGCAGGCACTGCAGTGGCAGGCCTGAGTTCTCTCTTTAGGGCTACTTGTGTGGGTGGCACAGTTAGTGCTGCAGGCCCACCAGTAGCATTTGCATTACCAGCCCTGACACACATAGTGCACTTTACTAGGGACTTTACTAGTAAGGCAAACATACCAATTATGGACAACCGATTACCATAACACTTTATACAGGGAGCACTTGCACTTTGACACTGATCAGCAGTGGCAAAGTGCCAAAAGCATCTAAGTCGGCAACATTATGTCAGAAAAAGGTCTAGGGGAAAGGTAAAAAGTTTAGGGAACTTTAGTCAAAAGGGCCAAGTCCAACTCAACCCACTCCCAGCCTAAAGCCAGGGTAGACCAATCAACTACCTTGATGGACTTCCCTGCTTGGGGCGATAGAACACGGACGCGGGCCCGCAACCACAGGGACACCCTCCAGTTATATGCCTTCCTGACCCCAGGGGGTTCCCTTGGATACAACTCCCTGGGCCAACTAAGCTACTCCACTGATACTTCCTGGCAGTCGGGGGCCTCCTAGGAGTGCTTGTCTCCTGCCAACTCCAGGCGGGTTTGCCCTGGTGACTTCTAGGGGACCTAGCCCTTCTGGCTGGGCCGTGACCCACGGGTTCTCCTACTGGGGAACACCTCCTCTCAACCTTTCGTCTAGACTTCTGGGCCTTCAGGACCCCTGGAGCTCTGGTTACAGACGCCCCCGACCTCCTGACGCTAGGTGTTCCTCCTCGCTTAGCTGGCAAGTAGGTTCTAGACCTCCTATGGGTGTTCTCCTAAGGAGCCCTCCAGTCTCTGGGGTGGGGTTGTGGACCCCGGGGACACTGCTCACACTCCCTCCCTCTCCTTTGAGACAGGGCGCTAGCCCGCATGCCCCCCACTCCTCTGGGACCTGACTGCTCTACTTCGCTTCTCTTCCCTCCCTAATGCCTCTTCAGACCCTTGGTCCCTTGACCAGGGGTCGGGCTCTTGTGCAAGGTCCCGGGAATCAAAGAGCTCGCACCCTAACAAGTGTTGGCGCAACCCTGGAAAATAATTACTGAGCCTAGGCTCCCTGGGGGCCAAATTGAGCAACCCCTTCAAATCATTCACCATGCTAACCATCACCCAATCATCCAGTGCACGCGTGTAGGCATCCCTCTTCACCCTGTGGGTAATCTTGCTCTAAGCCTGCGGGAATGTATACCTTACCCGCTGGCACTGGTTGTGTGCTGCCACCATTCAAACTGGACTCCGCCTGTTTAGCCTTAATGACCAGTTCCCTCATGCTTAACTCATTAGCCAAGACAATCTTTTTCTCCTCCAAGGCGAGAGCGTTCTTGCTCTCCTCTGCTCGCTTTTCACTTTCAATGAGCAGCTTCTTCTCCTCTGCTTGAGCTTTAAGTTTTAAAACCTCCAACTCATGCTCTCTGACCCTTTGGTTTTCCTCCAGCTCCTCTGGGGAAAACTCCGCCCGGAATGGTCAATACCAGCCCCTAAGGCTGGCCTTCCCACTGGCAAATCCTGTAGGTCAAATCCATTCCCTGGGTCATCCTCATCCACCTCAGCATCACCTGCCTCCTGAGCCTCTTTGGCTTCCCACCAGGCCCTCAAGGACGTTTGCAGCTCCTCCTTCTTGGCGCTACTTTTCATGGGACATCCCAAAGCTCTGCAGAATTGCCTCAATTGATCAACTTTGTAGGTAAGCAATGCCTCAATGTCGAACTCCAATTCTGCAACCTCACTGGCTACTTGACTCCTCTGAGACATGATGTGTGGCTTAAAGGTCACTCAAAAATAGAACCAAAAATCAAGAACACGATATGTGGTTGCGTCGTGGTCTGCGCTAAAACCAGTGATATACACCAATCACTGTGAGTGACTTTGCAAATACACGTTCCAATCCCACACCGCTGACTACCAATGTCGAACTGGGGGTCTCTAGTTGGCTGAGGCAGTTACCTTAGTCCAAATAGGGACCCTTGCTTCTAGTCAGGGAAAGGAGGGACACCCTCGTTGATAACCCCTGCTCACCCCCTGGTAGCTTGGCACGAGCAGCCAGGCTTATCTTCAAGGCAAGGTGTAAAGTATTTGCAACCACACTCCCAGTGACACAGTGATAACACCACAAATGGACACCACACTGATGTATGAAAATAGCGGTATCTTTATCAAGCAGAACAAGCATTGGCATAGCCAATAGGTCTCGCCTTTGGGACCTTATAAGTGTTTAGCCATGCAACAGTTGATGTTGTTGCACCAAGGATATTGTGCTAGATAACTAAACACTTATAAGGTCCCAAAGGCGAGACCTATTGGCTATGCCAATGCTTGTTTTTCTTTCCTTTGTGTATGTAAAGCGCTCTGATACCCACGGGTCTAGCTAGCGCTATATAAAACTTTATTAAATAAATAAAAAATATTTTGCTTTATGCTGCGGGAAGGCTCAAAGAGTCTCGAAGCTTCTCACAGTGAAAAGGAACTTTTCAGAATGTCGAAAACCACCCACCTCATTAATACTGATGGGACGGGGCTCTGCTTGAGATACGCTGCGAGAATTAGCAACTGCTGGTATGGAGGCCTGCACGCAAAGACAGAACTCAAATACAGCACTTGGAATATGCCTGCATTGCCACCCGTATTCCATTAAAGGTCAGGGGTCACACTGTGAATGTTACATGGGGGAGTTCTGCAGTCACTCCAGGCACTATTGTCAGCTCCTCCCGAACGCCCAGACTGCACACGCACAGTACAGGCAGTCAAGTAAGGACAGTTTGCACTCTGTGAATGGTTACCGGAAGCCCGATGAAGGCAGTAATAATTCCATGCTTTCGCAAGCAGTCGCCAAGCATCTGGTCATGGCTTTGCAAGTCACACTGTGCGAGGACCACAGGGCTGCCACCCTTTGATTGCACTGGCTGGCAACGTGCCGCCTGCAATTCATATGGTTAATTACGAAGTGCAAAGCACTTTGGAGAAATTTGCAATGTACAGTAGTCAGTCGAGCTATGCTTGCGAATAACAAGTGTATTGAACACGAGGTACCTCAATGCACGAGTGCAACTTCATTAAAGCCTTTGTCCCTCGGGACATCCTTCTATAAGAGTGCCAAACGCTTAACTGTTTTCAATCAAAAAGGAAACCTGCAACAGGAGAATTGAACTGAGACCAGCAGACCCTCACTCAAAAGCCACCAAAGTGCTACACACCAAACACTGCACAACTTGAATCTTGGCTGCAATGCAAATACTCGTCAACTCTGTTTAATACCATTCCGCCACAACCCTTTTTTGTAATGATCAAGTGAAACACACTCCTGTGCATTTTCTGGCCACCACAACACAGCTTGAGTCTACAACATTGCAAAACAGTAGTATGACTAGTGTGGGAGGTTTGGCCAGGGTGGAGACAACGTACAGCCTTCAGTTTCAAAACTGCAAGGACGCTGACAAATGTACTGTGCTTAATGACACTTCTGCACCATCAATGTGTAAACAACCAATAAGTTGTTTTTTGCTGTAATGTTTCTCCCAGATGGGGAAGTTGTGAAAGGTGCACTTCCGTACAGTCCTTTGTGCTCGGGTGAATCTCAGCCTATCTCCTCACTATACTAGGTTTAAAAGACTGGTGCCTTGAATGTCAAACACACCACAGCCCCGTCCTGCCCCACAGCCACCTCGGCGTGTTTCCACTGCAGCTGGCCCTGCTCTCAAGCGCTTCTCTGTCCTACAAGCATGCCTGCTAAGACCCAAACTAAGAAGTGCTTTTACATCTCACAATAGTCACGGGCTCCACTCACTCCCCTTCCCATGAGCCCATGGGGTCCAGTGCTTGCTGAGCTTTAAATACCAGCTAAACCTCAACATAAACTGGCTACATCATTTGTTAAGACAAGTCCCCTTCATGGTGATCTTAAGAAGCAGCACTCCTTGCTTTGCAAAACGCAGACATAACGGCCCAACGACAGAACTGCATGCCAGGTACTGCAGGGTCCGTAGCAAGCAGAACACACCCAGCAAGCCCCACCTTTGCTCTTCAACCATTTTGTTTGCAATTAACCATATGTGACACTCCGTATAGGATGCTATAACTTGCTATAAGTTGTAAGCGGACGCTGGGCAAAGTTGAACAACGTCCTTAAAATACTGCAGCTCTTCAGGGGTGGACACGACTCACGAGACTGTAAAACACGTTTAGATTTGCCTCTGATTTAGTTTCTGCTGCACCAACCTCGGGTTACAATAACCAGAATGATGGCTCCTATTTACTTAATGTACGTTTTGTTCCGGTGTCTGCGGTGTAGAACAGCTCTGCCAAATTCAGCACAACGGAGAACAGATTTGATAAAACTGGTGATTAAGCATGCGTTTTGTGAAACGAATAACTTACCGTAACTAGCCAAAGAACGATTTTATAACTATAATATATACCAAGCAGGGATGTAAGTGGGCGGCCCGGAGAGGAAGGTCTACGATACACCCAACAGCTCTGAGCCTCATAGTAAAGAAGTTTTAAATGGTCGGCGCAAACACTTAACAACTACGGCTCCTTTAGACTGCAATGGAAGCCACCCCGCCCATCAAACGGCAAGCCGAAAGGGGGCGTCTTGAACCGTGTGGTGTCTTTCCAGAGTCAGCACCGCTGTGTTGTAACTTTATGCACATTCAGCGAAAAAAAACGGAGTTTTCAGAGCTGGACCTGCGCCACAACCTCCCTGTCAAGGGCAACATGGGACTAAGAAATCTACGCTCCTAATTGAAGTTTCCTTGAGTAATTTATTCCAAAAACAGCAATACCTTCTTGTGGTAAGCCGCGGAAGGGGCCCAGATGTCAGGAGCTGAGACCCTCCGTAGCAGCACACGAGAGAGGGCAGGAACACCAGCAGCTAGAAACGCATACATCTTCTTTCTGGAGCTTGCTGCAATGGGGATAATCACGTGATCGCATACGCACAAACACAAGCAACGACGTATTGCGTCACTTTCGCGTTTGGCTAAAACATAACCTGGGGGGGTGTTTAGCGCGAGAGACTCTGAACGTAAGGTGAACGTGTAGGATGTTTGCTACTCGCGGGTAAAGTTGAACGCGCAATTCCTGGATTTTTTTTTTGTTTTAACGTTTCCACAAACTGGAGTGGTGCACGTGCCTCGCGCTGAAGAAAAAAAAAAGATGAGGAGAGGAGGAGGCAGCAGGGGGAGGGGAGAGAGGAGGGGGCCTGCACCTGTTTCCCTTGCGGGAGCGAGCAGGAACCATCCGTTTGTAATTAACAGAATGGTTTGAAAGCTCGCTCCCGCAAGGGAATCGCCAAACGTGCACGCTTGCATTGCCATTGAAAGCAATGCAACGCGTGCACGTTTTTAGGGCGAAAAGTGAATCGGTTCCAAAAGGTATTTTTCCTAAGCAGCGCATGCGCGCTGCGTAGGCGAGACCTAAAAATACGGTAAGACCAAATGATAAAAATCCAACATATGCGTATTAGTAATATCTCACTTTGCCGGTTATTAGGCCAACAAACACTTGAAGGTTCTTGCGGTATTAATGAGCAGTTCACGATCTTCAAATGCAGTCCTAATGCAATGCTATGCAGATCGTACTGCAGTTCGTATTATCAGACTAATGCAGTTCGTCATGCAAGAATAATGAAATCCTCAATGCAAGTAATCAGGCAGTTCGTAATGCAAGAATGATGCAATCCTCAATGCACGTATTCAGGCAGTTCATAATGCAAGAATAATGCAATCCTCAATGCAAGTAATCAGGCAGTTCGTAATGCAAGAGCAATGCAATCCTCAATGCACGTTTTCAGGCAGTTCGTCATGCAAGAATAATGCAATCCTCAATGCAAGTAATCAGGCAGTTCGTAATGCAAGTATAACGCACTCCTTAATGCAAGTAATAAGGCAGTTCGTAATGCAGGAATAATACAATCCCTAATGCACGTAATAAGGCAGTTCGTAATGCAAGAATAATGCAATCCTCAATGCACGTAATCAGGCAGTTCGTAATGCAAGTATAACGCACTCCGTAATGCAAGTAATAAGGCAGTTCGTAATGCAGGAATAATACAATCCCTAATGCACGGAATCAGGCAGTTCGTAATGCAGGAATAATACCAGGCCAATCGACGCGATTAGCGCGGGCACCACTAGGCCCCAACCACAGACAACAGTCCTGAACTTCCGAGGCGGCCCTGGTACTGCTGGGCAGGTCCAGGCCGCTCGAGGACTCAGCGCGTCTAACGCGATGCAGCGGGAGAGAGACGGGAGCACTCGGGTACTCCTCCTGCGCCTCCCCAAGCCACACACGCTTGCGGCTCCCGACCAGAGTCCAAGCCTTACCTGTGGGATGCGCTGCCTCGCTCTCTCTCTCTCTCCCCGCTCGTCGGATGTCCTGCTGGGGACTCCCGATGACGACGCAGCTCCGATGCAAGGCGACGCTGTAGCCGGACAGGTTACGGCGCTGCCTCCTCCGTTGCTGACGATCTTGGGCAGATTCCTCTTGCGAACAACGATCACGATTACCTCACGACTTCCTCAACTTTACGAAGTCCTTCAGCACGTTGCGGCTCGGGCCGGCTGCGGCGATCTTGATCCGCAGCCTCAGTTACGATGACGGCTCGGGCCACAAATAGCTACACAGCAGCGTGGATGATGATTCACACTGTGGGGGCACTGCAGTCACGGGGCACTTTCCAACCAGTACCACGGGCCCCACGGCAGTCTCAGGCTGCACACACACACGCACAAAGCGTCGCTGAGACTCGGTTGGGTTTCGGGCCACACAGTCCCGGTGCAATGCTTACGAAGGTCTCAGGCTGCAACAAGCACACGCACACAGCGCCACTGAGACACACTTGGAAACTTTGATGTTCCTGAGTTTCCACAACAGGGAGCCAGCTCTCCTCGGGCCCTTGGGGACAAGTTACTTCGGGACACAGCACACAGCAAAGTCCTTTCAAGCAGGGGGACACAGCACACAGCAAAGCCCTCTAGCCTCTCCTTAGTTAAATCAGCAAACTGCAGGCCAGCCCCAGAACACACAGCAAGGGTCAGTCCTTCTCTTCAGTCTCTTCAGCTGTTCTTCCTTGGCAGAGGTTCCTCTTGACCACGAAGTAGTTTCAATCCTTTTCAGTCTTGATCAGTCCAACGTTCAGGGGCTTCAGCTCTCATAGTTATACCCCTAAATGTCTTTGAAGTCTTTGTGTTCAGGGGGCACTGACCCCTGTCCAAACCAGTCCTGGGTGTCTTCCTGCCAGCGGCACCTTCTTTCTTTGATAGTGGGGGTCTGGGTCCTTAATCACTCAGCAGGAGGGGGAGCCATTCCTTTATGGCAGCAGCCCAGGCCTCTTCACCTCCAGGGGGCTACTCCTCCCCCCTACACTCCAGATGTAAGGTCAGCCTGTTGCTGTCTCACCTACCCCTCCCCTGGGTCAAGACATTTCCCAGATCCTATCACATTCAAATCCAGACAGCCAATCCACAACCAGGCAGAGACACACAGAATTGTTAGAACAAAAAAACCAGCCACTTCTAAAAGCGTGGCTTCTAAACACACAATTCAAAAACCACCTTCACAAAAAGATGTGTTATTAAATTGTGAGTTCAGGCACACTAAACTTCACCTCTCCATCTTAAGCCTATGGGAAGATAGGCTGGAAACATATTACACAGCCTTCCCCATTCTGTCCTATGGGCAAGATGGCCTTGCAACAGTGAAAAACGAAATGGAGAGTATTTCACTGTTAGGACATGGTACACACCTCAGTACATGTCCTACCTTTCACAGACACTGCACCCTGCCCAGGGGGATACCTTGGGCCCACTATAGGGGTGTCTGATGTGCAGGGGAAGGGAAGGGAAGGGTAAGACCTGGCAAGTGGGTGCACTTGTCAGGACAACATGGCAGTTAGCAAACTGCGCGCAGGCACTGCAGTGGCAGGCCTGAGTTCTCTCTTTAGGGCTACTTGTGTGGGTGGCACAATTAGTGCTGCAGGACCACCAGTAGCATTTGCATTACCAGCCCTGGCACACACAGTGGACTTTACTAGGGACTTTACTAGTAAGGCAAACATACCAATTATGGACAACCGATTACCATAACACTTTATACAGGGAGCACTTGCACTTTGACACTGATCAGCAGTGGCAAAGTGCCAAAAGCTTCTAAGTCTGCAACATTATGTCAGAAAAAGGTCTAGGGGGAAGGCAAAAAGTTTAGGGAACTTTAGCCAAAAGGGCCAAGTCCAACAAGAATGTATTCACATTATAAGTTATTACACCTATGTTATGGTTAGCAATCTGAGAGTGGTGTCCTGGAACGTGAAATGTCTACGCAACCCTATTAAGAAGCAAAGAGTACTTGCGCACTTATCCAGATTACAATTAAGATTGTCCACTGACAAAGACATTAATTCATTGAAGAAGCATGGATAGGCCAGGTATTTTATTAACCCGCAAAACAGAATAAGAACGGCGTGATTATATTATTTCATAAGTCGCTTTCCTTATCAATCGAGTAGTGCACCTTGAAGTATGTGACAAGGCTTGTACACATCATTCAGCAATTTTTCTTCATACAACCATCAATTACATTTCCATCTCCTTCCTTAAATACGGCCCCACTGGCATGACCATACAATTTTGGGAACACATGTCTCGTATCTTACACTCTTCTCCCAGCACCAATCTTCTTGCAAGTGGCGATTGTAACCAAATTATGGATCCCTATACTGATAGAAAATCTCTTGTCAGATATGTCCCTAACAGTATGCAAAAGACTTTCCAAAATACTATTTAATCTAGGAGTTTGGTAGATGCATGGAGGATTTATAATCCTGAGAAACTAGAATTTACCTTTTATTCCCTTACACCTAATTCCAAATCAAGGATTGATTATATTTTCATAACGCCTCATTTACTTCCTACCAAAATTCATGCGGAAGACTCTAGATCAAAAAGATGGTGTTTCAATAATTATTTAGTGAAATATCAAGCTTTTGTGGATAATTTCGAACTTTTCTTGAAGGACTATTTCGCCTCAAACATGACTTTGGATCTACCATTTCATATTATCTGGGATGCCTTTAAGGCAACGGACAGAGATGATATCATTGGCTACGTTGCTGCTAAAAAGAAAAAATGCTTAAAGGAATCTGCGCTCTTGCTCTCCTCTATTAAAAAACTGGAGCACCAATATTATACTTCTAATAATGAATCAACTCTTAAACATGTTGTTCATGGCAGGTTGGTCTTTAATAAAAATCAACTGAGGAGGCTTCCGGCGTGGTATTAAAGATTAATTCTATGGAGAGCACAATAGAGCAGGAAAGTTGTAAGCAAACTACCTTAAAGTCAATTCCCCAAAATCCAAAATTGCAAACATTATAGATGCCAAAGGGGTTACAGCCTCGAGACGAGGAGATTTTACGATGATTTACAGATTTTTATCAGAACTTCTATACGCCAGAGGTCTCCCCATCTGATGCTGCCTTAGATTCCTTTTCTGATACTCTTCTGCCCCCCCCCACCGCCCTCATCAGCCTCAAGATTTTTCCCTCCTTGATAAGGACTTATCCATAGCAGAGCTTAAGTCTGCTCTAGCCAAATTACCAAAAGATAAATCCCCCAGACCTGATGGTTTTACTGCTGAATTCTAATTAAGATTTTTACACATTTTAATTCCCCATCTTCTAACTCTATATCAGTAGTTTTTTTCTTAATTATGAGTCTTGAGGTACTTTTTTAGAAGACATACTCTGCTTGATTCCTCTAAAAAAGAAAAAAAGACAAAGATCTCTCCTACTTTGCTAATTATCAACCTATTTCCTCATCAATTTGGACTGTAAGATCTTTGCAAAAATGTTAACTCTTCAACTTATTCAATTCATCCCGGACCTTACTGGGATGGAGCAGACTGGGTTTGTTAAAGTTAGACATATGGCGGATAATTCACAATCCTTCCTAAATACTATTCACCTTGCCTCGAAAAGATCTATACCTTTAGTTGCCATTATGTTAGATGCAGAGAAAGCCTTTGATCATGTACATTGGCAGTCCATGATGCTTGCGCTCAAATGGCAATGTTTTGATCCTACATTTTTGCAATATATAAGTCTACTTTATTCATCTCCAACTACCTCTGTTTTTGTTAATGGTACACAATCCTCCTATTTCCCTCTCCAATGTGGTACCAGACATGGTTGCCCTTTATCTCCGCTACTTTTTATATTATCTCTAGAGCCCTTTTACATAGTCTGCACCACTCTTCTTCCTTTCATGACTTTACTCACAAAAATACGGAAAATAAATTTACTGCCAATGCTGATGATATTACTTTATTTGTCTCAGACCCACAAATCTCTATACCTGCCTTTACGGTTCTTTTAAATACATATTCTAGCCTTTCGGGTTATAAACTAAATTTTACTAAATCTGAAACTCCTCCCATTAAATAAATTTAGTTTGAAAGAGATGCTTGAAGACAATGATTTTAAATGGAATCCTAACTATATTAAATGTCTAGGGATTAAATATTCTTCTTCAATCACAAAAACCATCCAGATAAATTCAGATGATGTCCTCCAAAAGATTCTTCATATGTCTGAGAAATGGTCTCCTCTGTATTTATCCTGGTGGGGTAGGTTAGACACAATAAAGATGATGATGCTTCCTGTCATTCATTTTTATCTATCCATGCTTCCTGTTAGACTCACTTTGAAATTATTTAAGACTCTTAATAGCTCCCTTAGTAAATTTCTATGGAATAAACGGAGGGAACGAGTTTCTTTATCCTTTCTATGTAAACCCAAAGACAAGGGTGGTGTCAACTTTCCTAACTTGCCTCTGTATGATTCTTCCTTTTTACTCAAGCAAGTTCTACCTCATATTCACCCATCAAACAGGACACCTTAAACAGTTTGGCGTCACTTAGAGGATTCTCTGATTTTCCCTTTCCCCTTTCAGTCTCTAGCCTATTTCGCCCAGCCTCCTCGCTCTTTTGCATCTCCTACCATTACACATTCTATTTTTACCTTATTTCCGATCATCCTTATCAAATCTTTCACACCCCTTTCTGCTTTCCTAGAGTCCTGTATATGGCACAATAAATATTTTAAGGTATCAAATTGCACTATTTTTTGAAAGATTGGATTGCTAGACGAATAATTCAGGTCAAACATCTAGTTCAGGGGACCCGTCTCCTTTCCTTGTATGAAGTGCAATCTAAATTTAGCCTCTCAGCTACTTCTACTTTTAAATATGAATCATCAAAAAAATCTCTTTGCTTTCTCAGGCTCTCCCTTCCATACCTCATCTTTCTCCAGCACAATCAATTCTCTCCCTCTCTTTTAAGGTCTCTCACATATAAAAATATCTCCACTATTCTGTGCCTAATCGCTCAAATTATAAAATAGAACTTATATGGGAATCAGAATTATAACACTCTTTCTCCACTCAAACCTGGAATTCCATCTTGCAAATAAATCACCAAACCTCATGTAATGCGAGCACTGCACAAACCTTATACTATTTTTTATCAAAGATTGTTCTTAACTCCTACCTCTATTTATAAATTGAATACAAATCTATCAAACTCATGTTGGACCTGTACAAATACTGCAGGCACATACTTACACTCATTTTTCACTACCCTTATATTGATTCTTTATGGAAGAGGATTTGTCGAACAATAACGATTATATGATCTATTGACTTTCCTTTTGATATCAAATCTATTTTTCAGGATAGTTCCTCACCTACTTGGATTGGTGCTCGAAAGCAGGGAAAGTTTGTGAACTTGCTTATTGCGGTTGCTTTTCAAATCATTATATCTAATTGGAAAGATGCTACCAAAGTTACTTTCACTGGATGGTGGAACTTTCGCAGCCTTTACCATAGACTCGATAGAGCATCGGCCACTTCTACACATCAACTTCTTCAGGAGGATATTTTTTTATCACACCTTACTACGTACCTTTCTACCCCACCATCACGGTTCCAGGACATTAATTTTATTTTACAACCACCATGAATTTTTCATTTATCACTCATAGCATTCACCGGTTTTAATTGTTGCTTTCCTTGTGTACAATGCTTTTGCTAAGCAAACACAATGAGATGACGGACGGAGCAATGAAACTTTTCAGACACTCACCCCAGTCATCGTTCTTTTGCTCACTTCGCCACCCCAGTTCAGACCCAGTCATATTCAAATCAGTCTTTACCATGTTCCTCATGGGAACAGTCCAGCCCAAACTGCCAAGCCAGGTCTTCCCTGGACCAGAAACAAGCATCCTTGGACCGGTTTCGGGGTAACACCCCTCATCAGCCAGGCTAGCTGGAATCTAGTGGCAAAGTGAGCAAGGGACCCATGTCTGGGCATACCCTGCCAACTTAGGGCGAATAAAGAAAACACAATGAGATGATGGACCCACGTCTTTTGCTAATCCATACTCTCCATTTTTTGGTAAACCTGAATTATTGGTGTTATTGCATCTATTATAAAAAATGCAGTATGTTTATGGTACTATTTTTATTAGTTTTTTTTTCTTTTTGGTTTGCAGTTTTTATAGTGCAGTTTTTCTTTTTAATATTTACTGATGTTTTAATCATATTGTGTTTTTCTGCATTATTTTGTTAATATTATCCTCTTTCTCAGTTATCAGACTTGTCTTTCTAAGATGTACCTTTCTGCTGAAATTTTTTCAATAAACCTTTCTTAAAATTAAAAAAAAATCTCTTTCTACTCCACATCTGTTTATCTTTCTCTCACGACCTACCCTCTTTCATTGTCTACCTCTATTCGTCTACCCACTTTCTCTACCTCAGCTCTCTCTACCTCAGACTTTTCTATGCAACTCATTGCTTTGTTTCCATTTTACTTCTCTGAACCTCTCCATCTTCCTCGCCTTTCTTTCAACCTCTCTCTGTTTCTATATATCTCACCTCGATTTACTTCACTCTCAGCCCTCTCTCTACCTCATCCTCTTTACATCACATCTCTTTGCCCCAACTGTCTTTCTCTGTCTCTCTCTCTCTATCTCTCTACCAAGCCTCCCCATTTATTTAATCATGTATTCCCTACATCAGCTCTCCACCTCTATTCTCACTCTTTCTACCTCTTTCCCACAAAGTCATCTCTTACTACCACCTCTATGTCTTTTCTTCCAGCATCCCATCATCTCTCTCATAGTTCTCTGAATATCTATCTCTATTTTAGCTCATCCTATCTATACATTTCTCTCTTTATACATCTATCTTACTTCTCTATCTCTTCCTTTCTACCTTACAGCTCTATTTACCCCACTATTGCATTACCACCGTATCACCATAACCTCTCTTTTTGTATCCTACTTCTTAATCTCTACTTCATCTCATTTTTCTCTACACCGCATCTCTCTTTCTATCATTTACTCCTCTCTTTCTGCCTTTCTCTCTACCTCACAACTCTCTCTTTACATTACATCTCTCTATTCTTCTCTGACTACTTCATCTCTTTACTTATGTACCTCTAACTCTCTCTGCCTCTACCTCTCTATAACTCACCTCTTTTTCTGCCTTACCTGTCTCACTACCTCACCGCTTGGTGTACCCCAACCTTCTCCCAATTTTTACATTTCCTTCTCTCTATCTTTATATTCTCTACCTCTCTATCTCACTTTAAAATTGTACCTGCGTATCTGCCTCTCTCTATCTACCTCTTCCTCTTTTTATCTCTATGTATCATTACTTTCTGGCTACCTCAAGTTTCTCTATTTGCCGTGCTGACTCACTTTACTTAACCTATGTCTCTACCTCATCTCTATCTTCCTTCTCCTTCTCAACTTTTCCACCATTCTCTTCACCTCTCTGTCTATTCCCTGCCTTACACCACTTTGCATTTCCCTTACTCAGAAGAATCAGAGTTCACTGTCCAGAAGTGTACACATAGAAAGAGGATAGAAGTGACAACACAAATTATCAGATTTCACCTGATAAAACAGTGAACATCCTTGGAGTGGTGGTTTGACTTTCATTGTCTTAGAGAGAATGCTAGTTATGAAGGGGTTTGTGATTACAAATATCAGGAAATTAAATGTAAGTGCTGTTTGTATAATATTATTTTAATAATATGCAGTCATCCACTACGCATCAAATTGTCCTTACTGTGTCTTTCTTGCCAGTGGTTAGAGACTAAATTCCACAGAAAATGCTTTTGCAAGACAAAACAATCTAGACCCAAATATAAAAAATATAGCTGTATGACCATGTTGGAGAAGGGGGTCAGGCAGTTGAAGCATTCTGCAATTTTTGCGTACCCCGTTTCGAAATGTTTAACATATAATTTATTATTGTTTTGTACCTCAGTAGGTTGAATTAAGTGAAAATAGATAATGAATAGTTCGAAAGTTGTTTGAAACGGGGGTTCCGAATACTTCATGCCCGCTGACCGAAAAGTCCTTGAGATGGTAGTGAGTGCTACTCTTTCAGGTGCCTCTGGGGAGGCGGAAGAGCAGTTTTCTTTGGATTAATCATTTTGATACACACCGGAAGGACAAATGGGGGAAGGATGTTCCAGACAGAGTCCCATATCCAGTGTATGTAATCATATAATTGCAAATTGATTAAACCAAAAGCCAGTGGAATGGAAGTGCACGCCCATGATCCCTGGTAGTGTCACTAGCGAGTAGTTAATTGATCTTCAAAGAATATGCTTCATCTTGTTACATAAAGTAGTGTCAGCTCAATAATCTTGTCTGTCCCTGTTAAGGAGGCACCTACCTCTCCTCTCCCATCCCCACAAAGTCAGGTACAGTGGGGTTAAACCAGACAGCTGGTCCCAGGATGCCGTGGTTTGTAAATGCATTAGAGTTTTCTGACTTTACTTGGGGAGGTCTCAGTTCTTGTCCATTCCCAAAGGCCTCCTGTTTAAAATGGTAAGTTGTAGGCCACCTACTAGGTGACAGAAAATTTATGACAGTATATGCATGCCAAACATTCAGTGTAATACATCTCTGTAGTAGACACTCAGGGGCATATGTACAAGCCCCTACCGCCATCACAACGTCACTTTCAGTGACGTTGTGGTGGCGATAGGGGCCTCACCTTATTTACAAGGGAGCGTTAAGCCACTTACCTTGGCTTAACGCTGCCTTGTAAATAAGGCCCCCTTTCAAGCTATGCTTAGCGTGAAAGGGGTGGGCAGTGGGGATTGCGGTGGGCATTACACCGCAACACCCATTGTTTTTGACGCTGCCCCCTATTTACAAATGCAGCGTTAATAGGAGGCAGCACCAAAAATAAGACCAGGAAAACCTGGTCTTAAGTTGTCGAAACGAGGGGAAATGCTTTATTTCTCCTTGTTTTTGCTTTTCCATGTGTGCTGGCTTGTGCAGAACACATGGAAAAAGAAAAACGCCTTGGATTGTTTAAGTGTAGGAAGGTGACCCTTCTGCACATAAACAATCCTTTAAAAAAATGACATTTTGTAACTTCCATGTGTGCTGCATTACGCAGCACACATAGAAGTGACAAAATGGCATTTCAGGATTGTTTATGTGCAGGAAGGGACACCTACCTACACATAAACAATCCTCCCCTGCACGCAGACACCCTTGAACTATGGTGCAAGGTTGCCTGCGTTGGCGCTACACTGCTAAGTGTAGCGCCTGGGCAGAGGGAAATGCAGGGCTGCACCATATCCTTGTAAATATGGTGCAGCCTTGCGTTTCTGAAGTGGCGGAGTGAGGTGTTAAGCCATGACGGCTAACGCCTCACTCCGTCACTTCCTTGTACATATGCCCCTCAGTTTCCTGGCGGTCTCAAACAGGAGAAAAAATATGTCAAACATCAACCCTAAATAGGGCAGAGTGATTCAGGTACTTAGGGGCATATGTACAAGACCCTATCGCCATCACAATGTCATTTTCAGTGACATTGTGGTGGTGACAGGGGCCTCGCCTTATTTACAAGGCATCGTTAAGCCACTTAACGTGGCTTAACGCTGCCTTGTAAATAAGGCCCCCTTTCACGCTATGCTTAGCGTGAAAGGGGTTGGCAGTGGGTGTTGTGGTGGGCGTTACTCCGCAACACCCATTGTTTTTGACGCTGCCCCCTATTTACAAGGGCAGCGTAAATAGAAGGCAGCGCCAAAAATAAGACCAGGAAAAACCTGGTCTTGAGTTGGCAAAATGAGGAGAAATTCTTTGTTTCTCCTCGTTTTTGCTTTTTCCATGTGTGCTGCCTTGTGCAGCACACATGGAAAAAGCAAAACGCCTTGGATTGTTTAAGTGTAGGAAGGTGACCCTTCTGCACATAAACAATACTTAAAAAAATGACATTTTGTAACTTCCATGTGTGCTGCTTTAAGCAGTACACATAGAAGTGACAAAATGGCATTTCAGGATTGTTTATGAGCAGGAAGGGGGACCTTCCTACACATAAACAATCCTCCCCTGCACGCAGACACCCTTGCACTATGGTGCAAGGGTGCCTGCGTTGGCGCTACACTGCTAAGTGTAGTGCCAGGGCAGGGGGAAACACAGGGCTGCACCATATTCTCGTAAATATGATGCAGCCTTGCGTTTCTGAAGTGGTGGAGTGAGGCGTTAAGCCATGACGGCTAACGCCTCACTCCGCCACTTCCTTGTACATATGCCCCTTAGACTGATATCCTGACTTACGCAGGGCGGCTGGTCTAAGATTTCCACTTGGAGAGACAGCAGTGGCTCTGCTGTTGAACACATGGCTGTTTACCCCAAATATAAGTAGAACAGATGGACAATCAGTTCAGTAGGCAGGGTGATCCACCACGCTGGTCAAACTCGAAATAAATCAATTAGTTCTACCTATTCAAGATTTAGATGATAGAGAATAGACCTCGTGGGGAGGGACTTCCTGTGTAGTGCACCCAATAATTAAAGTAAAACAAGACTTACTGCCACGGGGAATAATGTTTTAGCATGGCAGTCAAAAAAACTAATTTGCTTTTCATTGTGCTTTGCATTGTGGAATGCATAGAAAGAGGAAGTAACGAGGTGAAATAAAAATGTTTCTCCTCATTACACCATCATTGGGAGGAGCACCATTTTAGCACAATCCCAGGTTTACTGATTTTAGTAAACTGGGGATTGTATCAGATTTCATTGGTGGATGAACAGGAACACCCATGCCACTCCCGTGGAACTCTAGCACTGCGAAATGTAACACAACCGCTGCGTTGCATTTTTGCAAAAAGTCAAACAAGGTGTGGCAACTCTCCTACTGCATGGCTTAGTAAATATCACTTGGGAACTTATGTTGCCTTGCGTCAACTTGTGTGTTGCAAGGCAAACGCAAGTCAAAGTAAATGTGGGTCTTAGTGTCTAAAAAATGGAATCTGACCATGTGCAATGTAACTGATCCTCATATAAAGAGCTCCATTTGCCCTTGGCCCGAGTTCGCTCTATTTAAAACTGTAAAAAACAAAAAATCCTAAAACCATGATCAAATTTAACCATTTTTCAGGCTCGCTCAGACTGCATGGTCTTACTGTTAATCCTGCCTTTAATTTAAAATGTAAGCATCTGCAACCATCGCTTCATGAATGATAATAACATTCTTGTGCAAGAGAGCAAAACTCACACCATCACTACACCGTGCTCCAAAAATGAACACAAATATCTCCACTTTTAACTTACTCACACTGTCCCTCTTTAGTTAAAAGATTCTCGATATGGATCAGTAATCGCAGCTCATGACTCCATGCATGCTCACTTGAGCTCAAGTGCATTCCAATCGCAAGCAATGATGGGGCATATTTACAAGCCCTTAGCGCCACCGGAGCATCACTTTTGTTGACGCTCCGGTGGTGCAGCGCCATTTTCCATATTTACAAGGTGGCGCTAAGCCACTTTGCGTGGCTTAACACCACCTTGTATATATGCCCCTTTCCGCCTCAGTCCTCTGTGGCAAAGGGGCGTGCAATGGGTGTTGCTGTGGGCGTTCCACACCAACACCCATTGCTTTTTGATGCTGCCCCAGATTTACATGGCTGAGGCAGCACCAAAAACAAATGCAATGGAATACCAGGCCTTAGAAGGGCACAACAAGGAGAAATTATTAATTTCTCCTCGTTCTTTGCTTTTTCAATGTTTGCTGCATTCTGCAGCTACAAAGAAGGTGCAAAGCGCCATTATTGATTGTTCATGTGCAGGACGGTGTCCCTTACTTCGCAAAAACAATCGTCCCTGCAGCACAGGCACCCTTGCAATATAGCGGCAGGGTGCCTGCGCTGGCGCTAGGCAGCTTTTTTTTGCACCGGCGCTAGGGGAAAAACAGGGGTGTGCCGTATTCTTGTGAATATGGTGCATCTCTGCATTTTGAAAATGTCGGAGCGCGGCGCTGCCAAATTTGGTGCAGCTCCGCGCTCCGACATTTTCTTGTGAATATGTCCCAACTAGTCTTGCAAGATCCACAGCAACAAAATAGAACAGGACAAATGATACAGGTTAGCTGCAAAAGCGACAGTGCAGCCATTACCCATGTTGCTGCTAAGATGAACGTTAGCATGAGTAAACATTTCAAAAAGGTATATTGGTAGCTGGCCTCTGCCTGCACACTTCAGGTTGGACGCATAAGGGGCCAACAGACTGTTGTTTTTTTTAAGCTTTGTGGGAGTATAGTACCATAGACAGATGGAGACCAGCTGCTTCTGCTCATACTTGGCGACTCCAAACCCCTTTCCTGCCAGATTTAATGCCACTCGAGATCTTATCAGAAAGGTGACCCCTCGCTGAATTATTTAGTAATAATAAGGGCTGACCACTCATTCTCAGAGGTATTCTCACTGTCACCCAAAATGTCATACCATTGGGAAATTTGATGATTCACAAATTCTTTTGACCATAATGCTGACTATATTCCATGGATGGTTCTTTAACAGATTTTTTAATTTCATGAACTACAAGTAAAGTACTTAAGTTGGTCACGGGTATGGAATGGAAGATTTAAGGCAGTAGGTTTCCTTGCCACTCAATAAAGTTTTGGAGCAGTCCTCTGTCATATGTCCCGAAAGATGGAATAAGAGCATAAAATGGTCAGACAGTGCCCATGTGGCCACCAGTATTGGATTTTTGGGTGACTAAATCGGCCTCGAGAAGCAGGAATAATCATTATATCTCACAGAAAAAGTATAGTCGGGTTCTAAAGTGTACTCCTTATGGCAGGCACCTCAAGGCCTAGGAAACTGATCATCCAATACAAAGCAACAAGGGTCCTCGGCTTGCCAATATTTGCCTTCCTGATCTGTCCTGGTCTAATAATGTGGGGTGTACCAATCCACAGCAACTACGGACCATGGAATCCTTCCATAGTCAGTCAGGATAGAACTAAACTCACATAGAGCTATTGGGCCATTATTTGTTGGTCCATACACGTTGGCAGATATATTACTGATGTAGGAACCATTCTCTTAAACTGCAACAACCCTTCACCCCTTTCGAGCTAGGACTTCTTTCTTTACGTTCAGGGCATTTACTCTATTTTATTCATGTAGCATCCAAATGTGTTGTAGAGTCTTGGGAGGTGTCCATGCCTTGTTCCACCAAGCTAGGTCTCAGTAGCCTTCATTGGGACTAAGGAATATGTGATTCAACCCAGGATTCCTTAAATACCATTAAGACTATTTCTGGTTACCTCTTCCTGACCAGGCTTTTCACATTGCAACTTAAGAATTTCCTTCTGAAAACTAGTCAAAGCACTCCATGCAAGATAAACCAGAAACATACAATGCAAGTGGAAAAGGAAAGCCAGCTGCCTTACTTACAGTCACCATAAAATTGATATGAGGCTATAAAATTAATATAGGGGCTATAAAACTGATATTAGGCTATAAACCTGATATAGAGGCTATAAAACTTGTAGGCTATAACACTGATATAGAGGCTATAAAACTGATATAGAGGCTATAAAACTGATATGAGGCTATAAAACTGATATAGAGGCTATAAAACTGATATGAGGCTATAAAACTGATATAGAGGCTATAAAACTTATATAAGGCTATAACACTCATATGAGGCTATAAAACTGATATGAGGCTATAAAAATATGAGCACATATTTTGGACTTCATTCTTTTTTCTCTTCCTCGCTCACCCCCACAAAATCCTCAAACCCAAGAGATCCCCTTGATATCCCATCCACCACACCCTCACAACTGAACCCTCCCCCCCAACATTTGCATATTGCCATACTGGTGTCTACTTTCAGCAATCCCACATGAAAGATGAACTGTGGGATTAAGGAAGGGAGAGTGCATCGAAAAAGAGGTAAAGCAGGTGCAGATCTAAAGCAATTTTGTGGCCTCTCCCTTAGAAAAGGTAAACTTTGTTCCACTGGTGCACAAAACCTTTAGTCGCACTGAATTCTTCAGGAAAGCGGTGACATTGATATTCCTAAATCAATAAATTCCTTCAACTTCTACTCTCTTTGGTCACTTCAATAATTCAGATTTAAACAAGATCTGTGCTTTTCCTAGTGATGAGAATTTGCAGAGTAGTCCACGTTCTCTTGACAGTGGTGGAGAGTATCAAAAGTTAATTGCCACCTTTTGATTCTAGTCTAGGTCTTAGTAATAAGCGCGCAAAGAATCTATACAGTGGTTGGACGTCTTCCTTCTGATGGGCACATTTCCCAACTTGAGTGACAACTCTTGCATGAACTTACAACAAATCCTTTCAATGGAGTGTCAGTTTTAGCAAGCGGCAGAACCTGTGGAATAATGGAAGTTTTATTCCAAAAACGGTTCTAAATCATTGCCTACTCTGTGAGCTTTCTCTCATAGGAGGACAGAGTATCCATCCGGCTGGCTGCCTTCTCCTAAATAATTAAAACGTATCTATTTAAAACTGATTTTATCTACGTTTGCATTTAAGACAATATGCACTACATGTATATTTTGCACAGCCTTGCCACTTTTGCACGGGAGACGACCTTTACATTGCGGTCATCACACCGCGATGCCATTACATCGCGGTCGTTACAGCGCATTGTTACCACGCAAAGCCATTACTACGCAAGTCAATTCATCGACTTGCAGTAGATGGCGCGCTAACATTAGGAATAGTATAGTTTACTATTCCAACACCTTCCCTACTGTTATGTAGGCTGGAGTTAGAATAGTAAATTATACATTTCTAATGTCAGCGCGCCATCTACTGCAAGTCGATGTAATGACTTGCGTAGTGATTGCATTGCGTTGTAATGCCACGCGATGTAATGACTCGCGTTGTAACGAGTCATATTCCTTTTGCACACCAATGATCTGGTTTTAGCCTTTGCTTTGCCCATGAACTTGCGGTTGTTTTTTTTTCTTTCATGGCATTTATTTAATGTGGCCTAGTATGTGCGATATCTCCGACCCTATTTATGTCTGTGAAAGCAACTTTTACAGTCTTCATTTTCATCAGACAAAACCTTATTTACATTTAAGCTTTTGTATATACATTGTAATGACTTTAATTAATTATGCAATAAAGGAACTGACTGACTGAATTAAAACTTATCATTAACTCTTCACTAAACTTGCAGAAAGCAAAGGGGCATATTAGCAAGACCGGCGATAAAATTATCGCCGTTTTAGCGGCAGTTTCCTGCCGCTAAAACGGCGATAATGGGCTTGCTAATATGCGTTATAGAATTCCAATCGAAGCCCAGGTTAGATGTCCTGCACATCTAACCTGGGCTTCTATTGGAATTCTATAACGCATATTAGCAAGCCCATTATCGCTGCTTTAGCGGCAGTTTCCTGCCGCTAAAGCGGCGATAATTTTATCGCCGGTCTTGCTAATATGCCCCATAGTTATTCTGGCATTCTTAGCCAGTAAGTTACTCGTGTATCATAAACATTTTACGTCAAGTTTGAGATCGTGTTTTCTACGCCACAAAATTGCTATTGGCTCAGATTAATTTGCGAGTTCCGATAATACAAGCCTGATGCATAATGGGTTCTATGGACCAGAGACGTTTTGTATTCGATAATGCGTCAGTCAATATATTACCAAGAGGCCCTTATCATTCAATTCTCTCCGATTATTCAGGATCCCTCAGACCTCTGGGCCAGAGGAAGAGTGAAGAAGTTTGTTCAGTTTCCCTCCTAGGACTTCTACTGTGGTAGAACCTCTCCTCCTTCAACTCAAATCAATCTGCTCTGAACTCTTCTTTAGGAATGCTGTCAAATATTCAGCTAAATATAATCTTATTAGTCTTCATGTATGGTTTAGAACCTAGATGTATGAACTTTCTTTTGCACCAAGATACCCCCAGAATGAGCATGCAAGAACCAATCAAATCCAGAGAAACCGCTTCCTCTTCTTTGTCTGGAGGGTACAGTGCCTCCTAGATTACCTCACAGCATGGAGATCACCAGGTTTCCTCAAGGCATCCTGAACCCCCGGGTCGCTCTTGGTGTGGTAGCTGGACTCATATTTGCAATGGGTATCATTTTGTTGATTCTGCACTGGTACTGTGTCTAAAATCCTTCATTTAATCCTACACCACGAACAGTTTCCATTCCTTGCAGTACATTCTCTTCTAAGGGAAGCCCAGAAAGTGAGCTTAGCAAGGACCTAGATAATATGGCTCAGGCCGAGCCAGGCAATCCAGCCCTCAAAAACCGACTTCAAAAAATCATTTAATCTTCGAAATCCTTGATCAATGTTCACTTTACTTCACACATTTAAATACTTACTACATCCTTGAAGACTTTTTAAAGGTTGTTGAACTTTAGTCAAAAAATGCAATGAAGTATTTTTATATTACATGATTTAGAAGCAGTATAATCTTTATTGAAAGGAGTCCTGCATAACACCATTTTATGAGCCAGTACTTCTTTTTAGGTTGAAATCCATAATTCATGTGGGTAATGAGATTTACTCAGATGAAATGCAGTTCATGAGTGTGGCATAATTCCCTGTGAAATATGCGGTTTGAAGCCACTTCAGAAAAACTATGGGGGAGATTTACGAAAAGGTCACGCAACACAGCGCAGCCCCCCGCGAGGCTGCGCTGCGTTGCGCGACAGGGAGGGAGCAGGAGAGCGCCATATCTTCAAAGATATGTCTATCTCCTCCCCTTTCCCTTGCGCCGGCGCTGATTACAGCTGCCGTGCACCATGCACACACCTTAGCGCCGCAGCGCTAGGGTGTGTGCATGAGTCCAGCATAGGCTTTGTACAGGAAGGGTACCCTTCCTGTACAAAATACTATGCTCGACACAAGCGAAAGCTTTTCCCACTTTGTATGCGTGCTGCAGAGTGCAGCACGCATGCAAAGTGGGAAAAGGAAGGGGAAATTAAAGCATTTCTCCTTCCTTGCGCCTACATGAAAAGGGCGCAGTTTTCTCACGCTAAACCCAATCTACTGTTTTTAGTAAATTGGGTTTAGCGTGAGAAACCTTGGGTGGTTGCATGGGAACGCCCATGCACCACCCTTGGTATGCCCCCATGGCGCAAAGTAACGAGAAGCAGCGCAATGCGCTACTTCGCATTACTTTTACGTTATTTCCAGCGCTAAACAAGTTTAGCGCTGGAAAGTAAATTACAAAAAAAAGATTTTGCGTTGTTTTGCGTCACTTTTGTGACGCAAACACGGTGCAAAACCTTAGTAAATCTCCCCCTAATAGTTAAAATGCAAAACCTAAAAATATGTGCTTTTGCCATTAATGGCAAGGTGTCATAGCATCGCACCCTGTAATTCACTACTCATGCATTTAAAACATTCCCAGTACACCATGCTGCTGCCTGCACTCATTGCTGAGATTGGCAGTGCCCAGCAGCTACTAGGCATAATCCATAGCTTGCATTCATGCCATATACTCCGTTCCCTTCTAACTGTGCTTTTTTTTTCAGTTTTATATAGCGCAAACTCGACCCGAAGGAATCAGATCGATTTACATGAGCACCAGTTGCATTATCGATGGACACATTCGTTTTTAGGCACAGGGAGATTGTGATTTGCCCAGAATCACAGGATGCTTGAGCCTCCCGCTAGACTTGAACCTGGTTCCTCAGCTTCTAAGTCGACCGCTCTAGCCGTTAAGCCACATCCTATCTACAGTGGGCCGGCCAGTGGCTGTGCCCAATGCGCTAATGTTAGGGGACATGATCTGTTCTCATTACCCCTTCTCACAGTGCCCACTGCCACACTGAACACAAGTCATTGTCAGCAGGCATAGTCACTGCCTGGTACCCCTCCATGGTGCTGTAACACCCTAAAAAAAACGTGAAGAATTACAGTTTTTCTTTTTCGCAGTTTTTATACAGCACAGAATTGTTCCAAAGGCTTTAGATACCTTTATATGAAAACCAGATTATATTACGAAAAGTCAAAAGCGTTTTGTTTTTGGCACGGTGGGATTACACCATGGCTCGAGCCTGGTTCCCTTGTTGCAAGAAGGCGGTTCTGGCCTTCATGTTTTCCCAGTTTAACAGCGTCGGAAAACATGGCAGAAACTGGACCGAACTTCATAAAGGTGGAAAACATTTACTTTTAAGCCATGTTATACTGGACAAATGTGTATCTAAAACAGCCCGTCTCCGTAACCCTGTGTTCAATTTCGACTCCCCTCCCCCACCCGCGTCGCTCTTCTGAATCCCGGTACAAAACATTTAGTAAGACGGGGAAAATAACAGCATTGTTCTAATACACGTCTGCTAGATGAAACCTTTGGAGCACTGTTTTCTTGGGCGAAATTAAATACAGATTAAATCATCAAACTGAATTAAATGGTGCCTTTATGTTGAACTCAGACGCGCTTGGTCGAAAACCCATTAGCCAATCGCCACTCTATTTCGCGCTGACAGCTGGCAGCTTTAATAGCTATCATGCGCGGGCAGATGTGAAGTGCCATGCGCTAAAAGGCCACATTGAGTTGATGTTTTGATTTGGGATTCATCTTTGCAAAGGGCAATTTGTCCTTGTCCTTTGTTCTGTTCTCTATACGAATTTTTTTTTTTTTTTAATTTGACCGCGGATCTATTAGTTCGAGTCAGTGAAACATGTCAGAGGAAAGTTCCTCTCAGCTCTGGTATCGTCTTGTTTTAGGAGGCACACCCATACTCCCCAAAAACTCTTGCACACACTCTACATGTACTCCATGTTAAAGTGCATTTTTGTCCTCTTTAAAATAAATGTGCCTCAATCAAACTTATAATGAAAATTAATTAAACTAATAAATCTGCTTTTACATTTATTGCTACGGTGCAACTTGAACTCTATTCCAATAGAGAGTCCTACCTGCCAAGACACTGCTTACTGCCTTATAGGTTCCATGTTGCACCCACTTTTTGAGAGGAAAAAATCAGGGCACACAGGTGTTTGGTTTATGTAACATAAATTATCCCATTGCATGCATCTTAGGTCTAAGCCTACAGACAGTGCAGCTGTCTGGTTTGCTAACGATATCTTGGGGACATTCGGAATGGTTCCCTGGGAATGCATTCCGCCCATTGCTTACCATTGGCCTTGTGGTTTGTCAGTCACATTTGCTTGCTCTCTATTTGATGGCTCTTTTTGTTTTAGGCTGTCCAGCTTGAGATTACCCTTCCGTTGCCCAAACTCTATTTACTGTATTCTTCCACAAGTACTGGATTCCTGTAAACAGGCCTTTAAATCTTGTTCTTAATTTGTAACATTTGTAGTTCATTTAAAGACAGAGGTCAAATGTCAGGCTCTGTCTTTCAGGGAGCTTGTTGTTAACTTTCTTTCTCTGACTTCAAAGTGAGAGGGTTTATGTGACAATCATCCTGGCTACTAGGGGGTGTACTTGAGGAAGGCTGTGCAATGTACACAACCAAATTTAAATGTCTGTAGATGAACTGTGCAGATATTTCAGAATATGTGATAATTAGAAAAGCACAAATGAAGCAAATTTTTGGGTAATTCTGAAATGTGGTGGAAGCAACTATTTTAATATGATCAAAACAAATCAAGACACTAGGTGATGACATTTCCACACATTATCATTTGTGCACTGTATACTGTTATCATTACAACTGTATGTCTGTGCAAATGTAATGGTCATTTTGATTGAAGATGTTTTGTGTGTAATGGCAGTAAGCGAACACACCATGCATGCGTCACTTTACTCCACTCCACTCTACTCTGCACCACTCCACACCACTGCAGTCTGCTCTGGACCACTCCACTCTACGCCACTCCACTCCACACCACTACACACTGTGTCACTGCACTCTACACCTCTCCACTCTATGCCTATTCACTCTACTCTATGCTAATGCACTCTACCCCACACTACTCTACTATAAACTTCTGCAACCTTAGCCACTGCACTCTAAATCACTCCACTCTAAACCACTCCACTCTATGCCACTCTACTCTGTAACACTGCACTCCACACTAATGCACTCTGCTCTGTACCTCTCCACTCTACACCAGTGTACTCTATGCCAGTCTAAACTACTCTGCACCCTACGCCACTCTACTCTACGCCATTGTACTCTACCATGTATAACTCCACTCTGAAACAATCTGCTCTACATCACTTGTCCCAGCACCACTGCACTTGGCGCCACTGCACTTGGTGCCACTGCACTTGGTACCACTGCACTCAGCACCACTGCAATCAACACCACTGCACTCAGCGTCACTCTACTCCATGCCACTCAGCACCAGTGCACTGTACTCTGCACCACTGCACTCTACTCTGTGCCACTGCATTCTACTTTGCATCACTGCACTCTACGTTGATGCACTCACACCAATTTACTCTAAACCAATGCACTCTATACCACTGTACTCTATGCCAATCTACTCTGCACCACTATACTCTACTCTGCTACACTTTACGCCACTGCACTGTATGTCACTGCACTCTATGCCATTGTACTCTACGTCACTGCACTCTATGCCACTCTATTCTACTCTGCACCACTGTACTCTATGCCACTGCTCTCTGTGCCACTCTACTCTGCACCACTCTATGCCACTGCACTCCACGCAACTTTACTATACACCACAACTCTCCACGACAGTCTACCTTGCAACACTGCACTCTATACCACTCTAATCTATGCCACTCTGCTCTACCCCACTGCACTCAATGGAAGAGTTCTACGCCACTGCACTCTACACCGATGCACTCTACTCTGCGCCACTCTACTCTACCCCACTCTATACCAATGCACTCTACGCCACTACACTCTGCTTCACTGCACTCTATCCCACTGCACTCTACCCTGCACTACTCTACTCTGCGACACTCTACTGCACTGTACGCAAATGTACTGCAACACACTCCACTCAACGCCACTCTGCTCTACATCGCTTCACTCTATGCCATTGCACTCTACACCAATCCACTGTAAGCCACTCTAATCAACTCTGCACATCTGCACTCTAACACACTGCACTCTACAACACTCCACTCTACTCTAAAACAATCTACTCTATGCCACTGCATTTTACATCACTCTATTTCACTCTGGGCGATTTCACTCTACGCCACTCTACTCTATGCCACCACAATCTACCCTGCACCATGCCACTCCATTCCACTCTATTTTCTCCGCTGCACTCTATGCCATTGTACTCTCTGCCAATGCACTGTACACCACTTTACACAAACCCAATATACTCTACGCTACTGCACTCTAAGCTAATCTACTCAGCACCACTGGTCTGTACGCCAATGTACTCTACTCTGCAACCGTCTACTTTATGTCACTGCACTCTACGCAACTCTACTGTACACTATTGCACTCTATGTCACTTTACCCTGCACCACTCTACGCCACTGCACTCCACTCCAATGCATTCCATGCCACGCCACTCTATTCTGCATCACTGCACTCTACACCACTCTACTCTGCAACACTTCCCTCTCCGCCACTGAAATCTCTGTCACTCTACTCTGCACCACTCTATTTGGCACCACTGTACTCTATGTCACTGCACTCTACTCTGCACCACTCTAATGCCCTCTATGCCAATGCGGTCTATGCCAATGCACTCTACGCCATTCTAATATACTGTGCACCACTGCACTCTATGACACTGCACTGTACACCCCTTCACTCTATGCCTTTCTGGTCTACTCTGCAATACTCTACTCTATGCCAGTGCACTCTACCCCACTCTACTATGCACCACTGTAATTTTTGCCACTGCACTCAACACCACTCTAGCACTCCAGTGTAGGCCTCTCCACTCTGCCCCACTCCACTCTACGTCACTCAATTCTATGCCACTTCACTCTATGCCACTGACTCTACACTACTACTCTATGACATTGCACTCTACCCTGCATCCCTCCTCTCTACCCTGCAATGCTCCACTCTATGCCACTCTACTCCACTTTGCACCACTCCACTCTACACCACTGTGCTCTATGCCACTTCACTATACGCTGTGCCAATCTGCGCCTCTCTACTCTACTCTGCACTGTTCTACTCTATGCCACTGCACTCTATGCCACTCTACTCTAACCCACTGCAGTCTATGCCAATGCACTCACCTCTTTACTCAAAACCAATGCACTCTACACCACTGCACTCTACACCAACTACTCTGCAGCACTTCAGTCTACACCACTATACTCTACTCTGCAACACTTTAACCCACTGCATCAACGCTACTGCACTCTACACCACTGCATGCTACACCACTGCATGCTAAGCCACTGTACACCATTGTGCTCTACTTCACTGCACTCCTATTCTACTCTATTCTACCCTGCACCTCTGTACTCTACGCCACTCCACGCTTTGCCACTCTACTCTGCAAGGCTGCACTCTCTGCCACTGCATGCTATGCCATTGCATGGTACACCACTCTACACCATTGTGCTCTACGTCAGTGCACTCTACACCACTCTGTTCTACTCTGCACCATTATACACTACACCACTGCTCTCTGCACCACCCTACTCTACACCGCTCTACTCTGCACCACTCTAATCTACAACAATGCACTCTATGCCACTGCTCTCGATGCCACTGCACTCTACGCCACTGCACTCTACTTTGCACCACTCAACTCTATGCCACTCTACTGCATTCTAAGCCAATGCACTATACACCACTCCACTCTGCATTACTCCACGCCACTCTAATATAGTCTGTGCCACTGCACTCCATGCCTTTGCACTCTATACCTCTCAATGCCACTGTACTCTACGCCATTCTACTCTACACCTCTGCACTCTACCCTGCACCACTCCACTCTACGCCACTTCACTCTACTCTGAACAAATCTACTCTACGCCACTGCAATCTACTCTGCCCTATTCTACTCTATGCCAATGCACTCTATACCACTTTACTCAAAACCAATGCACTCTATGCCGCTGCACTCTTTGTCAATCTACTCTGCACCACTGTACTTTACTCCACTTCTCTCTAGGCCACTCTATTCCACTCTATGACACTACACTCTTAGATACTCCACTCTATGATGCTCTACTCCATTAAACTCTACTCCACTGACACTCTACTCCACTCTATGCCACTCCACTCTACAACACTCTACAACACTACTCCGCTCTATGACGCTCCATGGTACTCCCTCTAAGCCACTCCATGCCACTTTACTCCACTCTATTCTATGATACACTACTCCACTCTACTCCACTCCTCTACTCCACTCCATGCTACGCCACTCCACTCTATGCCACTCCACTCTATGATGCTCTATACCACTCACCTCTACTCCACTCTATGCTATTCCACTCTCCTACACTACTCCACTCTATTTCACTCTGCTCTGCAAAAATCTACTCTATGCCCCTCTACTTTACAACACTCTACTCCACTCTATGCAACACCCTCTACTCCACTCCACTCTGCTCTACACCACTCTACAGCACTCTATGCCACTCCAATCTACGACACTAACTCGACTCTGACACTCTGCTCCACTCTATGCCATTCAGCTCAACTCTACTCCACTCTACTCCCTCCACTCTACTCCACAACATTCTACACAATTTCACGCCACTCCATGACACTCCACTTCACTCCACTCCAAGCTACTCAATTCTATTCTTCACCACCCTACGCCACTCCACCCTACTCCAGTTGGCAACACTCCTCTCCAGACCACTCTACTTTACCCCACTAACGTTTTAGCAATGCTGAACAACAGCCACGAAGGTGTACAACGTGGCTAAAACATATTGGCAAAGCCAATAGCTCTTACATAGACAAGACCTATTGGCTCTGCCAATGCTTGTTCTCCTTGTATTATTATCAAATGCTTGTGTCTATAACTTTCACACATGAAAACTTCCAAGGCATAAACCTAATGTGCAGATCTACAGAAAGTAAATGCAGTTTATTAACATTGCTGTGGTGGGATTGTGGATGGAAACCATGACCACTCAAAACTTCATCTCTTGAGAGTCATAGTCTGTCCTGACACACAATAATGATAATACATACCATATATATCATATCTGCTGAGAAGATGAGCAAGTAGTGGCAAAGGCAATAGGTATGAGCTATTTTAAGTGTAAGCATGTGTGTGTTGAAATGGCCATACGTGTGGTAGCATTGTCACTAAAATAGAAAGGAGAGCTCATGAGAAAATGAGTATGGAAGGCACTTTGAGTTCCCCAGAGAGATCAGGGGTGGAAATGTGGTGGCTGGAGAACACCTAGAGGAAGGCAAAGTTCAATACAAGAACAATACCTTGAAGGGTAAGGACAGTAAAAGGGGGCTTTTGGACAGCACAATGTTGGGGCGCATTGGAAAGAGGGCAAGTGCAGTGGTGTTGGAAAGAACAGGAAGAGGGCAGATGCTGTACCAGAGGAGCATGTAATAATTTAAGAAGGAAGGGGCTGGAAAACATTTGAAATGTGCAGTTTTATATTTTTATCCGAATACATTTTTCTTAAAGCAGTTTTAATTCCTTCTACACAAATGAGAAATTGTGCAATCAAGTTTAAACACAAAAAAAGGAACCCAGCAATCTTCTAGATGGACCGCATGCTGCTCACTTTTGCAAGCAGTGTGTACCAAATCACTTTACGAAAGTCCGGTTCAATCTTTGAACCAGACGCTACGTTGTTATTCTATTGGAGCAATTGTACTTCACATAACCCATATACCACATTCCTTTGCTCTAAATTACAACATGAAGAATATGCGAAAATGACAACTTGCATATTGAGCCCTGAAGAAGTCCCAGGTGAACGAAACGCGTTGGCTACCAAATGCATGCTGTGATTTTAAGAAAAACTGACAAATAAAGATTATTTGGAAGAAGGAACAACTCTTACATCTGTTCATTGAGATGATATTGTCTTATCATTCCTATTCATACACTATGGACTAAAATCTGTTATACAAACAATTGAACTTTAAGTTGAGTGCTGAACCACTTTTTTGTATGTTTGTTCTGGGAAGCCATTCCCTTATAGAGGTGTAGGAGGGTCACATCTCTGGTTCATTGCACCACTGTGCATTCCATTTGTTACTTTTATTACTCTGTGTTGACAGGTGCAGGACTTGTGTGCCTTGACCCTTCTTCTTGTTTGATACCTTTTGAAAAATGGTTTCTGAAGAAATATGCAAAGGTAGATTTCAGACATGTTCCTGCGGTGCCTTTTTGAATTCTTCCAGATGTGATCGTGGACTCACATCGGTAAGCTATAGAGACCCTGCTCAACCACTTACCTGTAAAGTACCAGGATGGACTGCAGCGCTAGGCATTCACTCATCATTGCCTGGGAATGAGCGTGAGCCAGGACGGCTCGTCCTCAGCCTGGGAGTGCGCGAGAGCACGTGGCCTTTGGGCGGAAGTGATTGGTTACTTTGCTTTGTATTTGTAGAGCACAAACTGGTATTGGTAAGGTATTGCCGCCCTTTGGCAGCCTCGGGGTGACGTTTCCAAACGATTTGGGGATTTTCGCCAAAAAAAAGACAGAAAACAGCACCTGGCGACCTGTACTCTATTTTAGTTTAACAAAAAGATTCAGCATTCATATAAAAAAGGTTAATGTGGGCACTGGAACAGCTGGTGTGATTCAGGGAAAGGTCCCACGGTAAAAGATTGCACATAAATGTCCAGGTACCAGATGCCTGCCTGAACCCTGAATGAATAATCAGCTCGAATTAATAACAGTGGCAATATGTTGTTTCTTAGCAGGAGTTATGAAAATAAATAATCTGCCATCCAGTATCGACATCATGGTAAACCAAGGAAGGAGGGCTGAGGACAGAAAGTATATTAGCAATCGCAGCTCAGGGGCTGTGCTGGTGTGAGAAATTACCTCCAAACGAGAGAGGCAGCCTCAGTCCCTTAGAGACAGCTACTCAGTTGCAAGGATCGAGGTACACTGCCTGGAAAGAAATGCATTCAACAGTCCAGCTGAGGAAGCAGCGATCACGCATCATAAATGTGCACTGGTAAGTAAAATGGCGTCTGGAGATGCACAAATCCAGAGATTTTAGAGAGCGACTACAGAATAGCTGTTTTTTCGGTTCATGTACTGTGGATGGCCGTACTGAGTGTAAATATCATGGTGTCCCTTCCTGCACAGAAAAAATCCTAAATGGCGTTTTTCAACTTCAATGTGTGCTGCATTAGCACACATAGAACTTGCAAAACGTCATGTTTTTAATGATTGTTTATGTGCAGGAAGGGATACCTTCCTACACATAAACAATCACCAGAGGTGATTTCTCCGTTCTATGTGTGCTGCAGAATGCATCACGCATAGAAAGAGGAAAAAAACGAGGAGAAATGAATACATTTCTTCTTGTTGCGCCTCCCTACGCCTTACCTGGGTAGGCGTAGCATTCAGGCACATTTCCAGGTTTACGTTTTCTCGTACATCTGGACATGTGTCAGATTCCATGGGTGTTGCGTGGGAACACCCACATCAACACCCATGGAACGCCCCTTTCACGCAAAGTTCTGCATGTAAAGGGGCTGTATTTATAAGGACAGGAAAAGCCACGCAGGGTGGCTTTTCCTGTTCTTGTAAATATAGGGCAGCAAAATGTGCAGCTGGTGCGTCACAAAAAGTGACGCACTGGCAGCACAAGTTGCTTGTAAATAAGCCCCATAGAGTTTTAAAAAATGGTCTGCTAAATAAGCACTTAGGGCCATATGTATCAAGAATGTGAATTGCGATTTCTAGATAGCAATTTTTACCGAATCCCAATTTGGTAATCGCAATTCCTAATGTATCATAGTCAGCAACATAGATTTTGCAATTCCTTAGGATTCACAATCGCAATTTAGTGATTACAAAATTGCAATTCCTTCAATAGGTAATTGCAGTTTGGTAATTGCAAATTTGCAAATGTTGTTTTCTGGAGCTGGATGATAACATCGCAATGAGGAAGTGAGTCATCTCATGTTGTTTCCAGAACCCAGCTCCATAGGAGAAGGCATGCTGTGTCAGTAGAGTAACTGTGACCTTGTGTGAAGGTGTGTTTGGAGCAGTCTGCTCAACCTTGCCCACAGATGACAATGTTAAGGATGCAAGAGGGGGCAAGAAAAAGTTGAATTTCAGCAAAAAATAACTTGAGGTGCTCACTGAAGAGTGTGTACAACACCATGATAAGGTTTTTGGGAACAGCTCACTGCATATTCCAGAAAGTGAGAAGTGCAAAATCTGGAAGGACATCCATGTGAAGATCAGTGCGATTTTGAAGAACTTCGCAAGTGCTGGTATGATCTTCGGATATGCACCAAAGAAAAGGTGGCTAGCAAACGTGCAGAGGCACAGAGAACAGGCAGAGGACCAACCACTCAGCCATTGCCTATGAATCAAAAAGCTACTTACGTAAGATGTTGGTAACAAACTGTGTGATTGTAAACTGCATGTTATTTTGTGGGAAAGGAACAGCTGAACTAACTCCCAGGTGAATGCTGTTGCTTTTGATCGTTACATTGTGTGATGCTTTTATGGATGTTATAATGCCCCCGAATAAAGCTTGTCTGATGATAAACTGAATGTTGCTTGATTTGATCTGAGAAGGAGAGACCTGCTACACAATTTGCAACATTATTTTTGCCTTTTATATTGGTGCATGTTCCTAGTTAGAATCAGAGCATTACAGACTTTATTCTGCTGCTTTTCCACACAGCTATTCCCAGAGACCTATTCCTTTTTAGGTCGAGCCTAGACAGCACAGCTGTCAGGCGATCTGTTGTATGTACTTTGTGGGGTCTGACTCCTCCCCTCTCTTTGGATTGGATTTTGCCTGTGTCATTTAAAAATTGTAGCCTCCAAATGGCTAAAAGATGGTGCATGTCCCACCTTTTTTCCAAAGTTAACTCCCATGGAGTATTGCAGTCCCTACGTACAGAAGTCCAACTAATTGAAATGCGAGTGCAGTCTGAGTTACTGCCGGCGGTACCGATAAATGAGCTGTAACAGCTGCTTTGTGGAGATTCCTTATTTTCTCCCTCTGTCCTGGCTCGTTTCAGGCCTCAGGGGACTCCCGTGGAATGCAGAGCGTTTAGATTTATTAAGACATGCACACTGCATGCCCGGCAAGTTCATGGGCCTCCCCTGCACCAGAGCGGGCTTTGCATCAGCTAGAGATAGCACAAACTGGGACAGTATTTTGTACTAGATTTCTATATTGCCTTGTGTGCACATCACCAATAGTAAACATGCGGTAAACATGCCGCACTTCATGTTTCGGTATCAAGACCGTAAATCTTTCTTCAAAGGAATTGCCCTGTGCCCCCCCCCCCCGTCACTCCTTGTTTTAATGTGCAGACTGAGGCTTGCAGACTAAAACATTTCACCTATTTTAAGAAGCCACGCTACAGGAAAGCCTTCCTTTAATCGCGCACTGTGGAATGCAATATATAAAATTATTTTCAATTTCTGCTTTTGTTCACAGCTATGCCAACACTTAAGGAAATACTTTGGAAATGTGAGGATAGATTGTAAATTTAAATTCTCAAAAGCTATGCATGTATTTTTTGTTCATGTGGGCGCCGTCTTGAATATCAACAGATAAGACCTGTTTTTAAGCTCCATTGTAAACCTTGTTTTATTTTGCCGCTCTTTAATGGCCTAAACACTTATTTATAATTGTGAGGCTAACCTATCACGTTGCTTAGCCTTTTCTGCATACTCAGTTTCTTATCATTAGTGGCGCTTCTCAGGTATTTCTTGCCATGATCTTTATTGTTCCGACAACATTTAGATTTAAGAAAGTTACTGTGAAAATTGTTTTTTTTTTTGCAAAACAAATATTAGGTTGTGCTGAAACAGTGGTAAACATAAGAATCTACATTTACATGTACTTTTACAAAAAAAGATATCCGTTAACAACTATCTGCAGAACACATTTAGAATTTAAACTGAAAAAACTGTAGTTAGAAAGAAAAGTCTATCTTTATGTGGTTTATATTTTTGATTGCCAGCATTGTACTGAATTTCTTAAGGCCATTTTTTGTCCAATCTGAAATCAACGGACGTTGACAAGAGATTATAGTGATGTGAATTCAATGCAGTTGACCTAAGGACAGTATCTCACAAACTGCAGGAAGGTGTTGGAATCTTTCGTACTTTCCTGTATGAACAACATACTTTATGTATTATGCTCTGGTTGTTTGTGTATCGATCTCTTTGAGCCTGGGTGACCAGTTGGCTACATAGTGCCATGAAGTTGGTTCCTCGAGCACTTCGGAGTTACATCTCTAATGAGACAGTAAGTGTTTGCTATACTACGCTCAGATGATTCTTTCATTGCCTTGAATCCCATGGTGATGTGCCGCTGTTAACTGTTCATTGTGGTGTTGGCAATCCCTATGTTTGTCACTGCAGTGACAAATGCCCTCATATTGTTCAAACGTTTGTGACATCCTGTCTTTTTGTTTGGCTGATCCTGTGTTATCTTACTAGACCCCTGAGTTCCACTAAAGATGCTGATGTTGCATTTACGTGTTGCGCAGCTGTTCTAACATATCCCACCCATAGTTGAGGATGACCACTGCACCTTCTTAAACCGATGAGATTGATGGTTGGCAACAGTTGCAATTTATAATTAGAGACACAGTTGTTTTTACATGTAAGCATGGGAGTGGTGTCTACCCACTCTCTCAAGGCAAAATCTTCAGTCCCCTTTAATGCTGGGTCATTTTCATGCTCATGTGTTTGTGTGTTTGGGAGTACATATAGTATGAATGAAGACAGAGAGCATCATGAATTTTTCATCAACAGTCATGTACTTGTATCTTCCTTAACAAGGAGTATTTTATTTTGTGACTGAGCAACTGAGTTTAGGTAGATTCTGTCGCTTGCAGGATGGCTTCAATCAGTTCTGAATCCCCAGTTAATGTCCCTCTCTGGTCGACAACATCCTGAATGGAGAAGTAGTACTGAATGTGCCTGGTTAACCTGATATTGAGACTTAATTTTTGTACAGCCGCATAATTAGTACTAAAAATGTCTTGTTGATTTCCTTTCATCGTAGAAGGTTTTCTCTTAGCTATAATATACCCTATATCCAGATCTGTATAGTTTAGGTTTGCAATATTTGCTCCTCAGGGGCCACTAGATCTGGGTCTATTCACCTGTAAAGCCCTCACTTTTTTCTGGGATTTTCAGAGTGAAGCTAACAGGATGCCGCTGTACCCTTGGGAATGATCTTAACCTAATGCTTTGTTTCTTTTGAACGTTTTTCACCATGTGCATTCCAAAGCCATACATATAATTGTTATTTCTCATAAGACAAACAATGGCAAATCAAGAATTGGCCACCTTTCCGCAGAAAAACTTGTCCAGTCTTAGTTGGATTCCTTGTGTTCAAAGTTACTTGTTACTAGATTTGGACAGAGAACAAGGATTTTTATTGTCCAAATCAATGATGGCACACAGCCATAGATTTATAGAAATATTGACCTACTTTAGTATTTAAAGCAAAATGTTGCAGGCTCAAAATCTGATTTTTCTAGATCTTGCATGTGAGTAAACACTGACAGTGTCATGCAGTAAATATTGATTTGCTGTTAACACTATTGTTCCGTGAGCGCATTTTCTTTTATAAACTTTTTTAGATCAAGCCTAGGCAGCGCATGAGCTGTCTGTTTGAGACATGCAATATCCATTGTGGGCTTACAGCCTGTCCATTGCCTTTTTATTCGTCCCTTCGATTGTCATTCAAAAATGCTTGTTTGCTAGTGGTTAATCCTTCCTCTTTATCCCTTCTTTTTTGTGCTTTGTTTCCTCCCACAGAGCACCACCCAATTACTGGTATCTTTATGCTTCTGTGTTTGTTTTGGGTGACAATTTTTTTCTTTGTTTCATACTCATGGTTGTTGTTGCTTGTCTAACTTGTTGCTCTTGTTTATTCTTTCCCCCATCCTCCACACCATCCTTACTTGTCCCCTCTGTCGTCATCTGATCTTTCCATCTCCTCCCCTCTGATTATTGCCTTTAGATTTCGAGCGTGCAAACATTGTTGCTTTTTCCTGTCATCCTTCGTGCACTGTATCTTGCCACAACCAGCCTCTGACGCACCCTCAGCTTTACACCGTGAAGAGACAAGCTGACAATCACTTCCATTGCAAATGCCACGTACTGCCTCTGTGTGTGAGATGCCATAGTTTGCTCACCACAGCTTCCATTAAGGAGCATGTAAATTGTGGGCCTGCGGCCTTCCTCTCTCCGATCCAATGATCCCGGTCGGCCATTGTATGCTTCTCTCAACCCCCTCACCCCCCTCACCCTCCGGCTCCCCGTCACTCTTGTACCATGCACTTCTGTGCTCCCCTTCTGCCCCATGCTGCACAACGTCGTCTTGCCTGTGTGCCTGTCCCTCGCCCACATTGCTGTCTCTCACAATTCAGCAAATCTGTGCAGGGGCAGTACAGCTGATGCAGCATAGAGACATCCTAAACTGTGAAAGACATATTTTGCTTACCAACCTGTATTGCTTCTTTCCCCTCACCACCACTTCTAAGTGTTGCTGCTACTTGTCGTCTCTCCGCTGCTTGCACTGAACTGCAACATTTGCTATTATGCACATTTAACATTTACCCCTACCTTGGTTGCACACAAAAGGTCTCTGTCACGCCTCTTGACTGACACTGTCCAATATGTCTTCTCGCGAGTGTTGTTTAATATTTGCTCCGTTCCCTCTAAAGCTTAGTTCGATTCCAGGTCTCTTTCCCATCCCAACAAAAGGTGGAAAAAAGTGTTATACAGCGGCTGGCTTCATAGCGCTTTTTTATTTTATTTTAATTGATCCGTTATCAACCCCCACTCTCCACCCACCCGATTCGCAAATCCAATAGGAGTACAAGGCATCTCTACCAACACTATCTTTTAAATTTTGGACGTAGTTGTGATGTTTGATGTTGTGCAGTGTCAGTGAGGAGTAAATTCTAAATTGAAGCATGTTTCTAGCCGGTGTGAACTGTAAGTGATTAGGCACGCGCACACTTATAATTAACTATCCCTCACTCCTTTCCACAACTCCCACCTCCACCCTATTGCCAAAGCCAATAGCTCACCCATAGGCGAGACCTATTGGCTTTGCCAGTGCTTGTTTGACAGTTGTGACTACTGCTGCTCCTGTTATTCCTTTGCCTTATTATTGATGCTCAATAGTTTAAATATTGCTACTGCGACTGTATGCTTTTTACTCAAATTATTGAGAGTCTGCTGAGATTCATGAACTACCCTTAATGGGAAGTTCAGCTGCATTAATTGGATTCTGAGCTTTATGCTCTCTTTATCTCACTCTTTTCCTTTGAATTTGAGCTTTTTGTGTGTTCTAGTAACTCTAAATTCTGGTCATGTTCTTTAGAATAGGGTATTTTTCCTTTATTGAACGTGCCTGATGCATTATTTGTTGAATTGTTCTAACCATATTTTTATCAGATTTATGTAAACTTACTTGAATTTTATTGACTAATCTGAAAAAAAGATCTTGTTGAGAAAGAAACTTTTAAAACTAATTTAAACTCTCATTATTGACTGAACTAAGAACTGTTGTTGTGATTTAACTTGTGATGATGAAATAGCTCCTGGTTCAACACACAGTGGCAAAGATCCGTCACCTGAAGCGAGTTGTACTTAGAAGTCAGCGTGGGAATGGGACTAAACCCTGAATTTGATGGTAAGAAAAGAATGAACCACAATATTTAAATTTAGCCCCGACTCCGTGCTATCAGTTGATTTCACGCTGGTCGATATTTCACTTGTGAATGTGAAATTCTTTTGTGTGACAAAAGTCATAGGGTGTAAAAACTTTAGGATTCCAGTTGTTGAAGTGCTATTGTTTTCTTTAGCAGGGCAAACAAGAATTGTTATATGTTTGTTATTGTTGTTTTAAAGATTTTTGGAGTATGAGCTGCTGCAAGGAGTGAGATCATACGTCATAGTGTTTCATGCTGGGATTGGATGGTTAGTGTACTTTCGCCCTGCGACTGGTTGGTGACGTCAGGGTGTCATGCTGTGATAGGTCAGTGGATGTGTGAATATTGCATTGGGATGTGTTAACCGGATTTTGATAAATAACAACTGTGACAGGATTGGAGTAAAAGAAATCTGACATTTACGGAACAGAATCGAAATATTGAATTGCCATTGTTTTGCCTTACAAATTTGTGAGAATCATGAAATGCTTTAAAGAATTTAAGAGTTTTGTGAAGGGTGATGTTACAATTTCAATATGGGAAGGTGAAAAAATACATCCTGAAGGTACACCTGCACATTAAATGACAACTAAATTGGGATTACATACATGTTTATGGCTTTGTCAGTGGTGCAAGATTACTGAGAAGCAAGGTCCATTATAATTTCCAAAATACAGTAGCTTTGAAACTAGAGTTATTGAGAGATTGTAAGAAAAAATTATATAAAACGAAATCACCCCCTAGACCCATTTAATATGAAGCTTAGAATTTGTGGGAGAAAGTTGCACCAGAGAAAGTAAGGGAAAAATATCAGAAAAGGACAAAAGAAGCAATGCAGATGCTCGGTGGCATGAAGAACAGCAGAGCTGGAGGAAAGCCATAGTTGAAGGGACTAGATTGTATCCAGCTATTTCCACAGAAATTCCAGAGAAAGAGAAGAAGAAAAAGACCCAGGAAAAAGACAAATAGAAAAAGGAAAAAGAAAATGAGACATATAGTGAGTCAAGGGTTGATATTTTAGAAGAAATGGTAGCTGCACGACCCCGCCTTATGCAACACCAACTGTTAGTGCTGACAATTATGCCATTACGAGCAGTGCAATAGTTACTGCCTCTGTAGAAACCATTATAGTGCAAGTTGAGAGACCCCTTCAAATACTTCAGATTGCCCCACCACATATTGCTTAGCCACAGATTGTTATTCCACCTGTAATGACTACATCTGTTATGACTGGTCCAGTGCAAGTACCGCAACCACCAACTGTGCAGACAGTGCCTAAACCAATTGCAAATGCCCCGATAAATGTTAACCTGACTCCAGAGGCTCAAGGAGGGGTAGGAGGTTTAACTGTGTCAGGATTTATTCAGACTTCTCAGAATTCACAGATTGTTGCATGGAGACCACCTCAGACAGTCCAAGCATTAAGAGATGGGGGAAGGATTGTTTCTGCAACATCAATAGACCCAATGGAAACAAATTTATTTCAAGACAGAATTTTTCCACCATGGTTTGAGGAAGTGGCACGGATTAAAAAGACAGGGAACACTGTGCAGATGGCTAGCACAGAACCTGAGAAAGAGAGGCCACTAAATGAATAGGACACGTTACAAAGCAAACATTTACAACGCATGCCTTTGAAACGCAGTTTTTACATCGCAACATCCATTGCAACGCATGATTTTACAACGCATGCCATCACAATGCATTTTTAGAAACTACATTTACAACGCATTCCATTACAACACATACCACTACAACGCATACCATTACAACGCATAATACTGTTAGGGCAACAGTAGGGTAAGTGTAGGATAGTGTAGGGGTAAAAATTACTATTCCCACTCCAGTGAGTGCAACAGTAGGGTAAGTGTTGGATAGTGTAGGGGTAAAAATTACTATTCCCACTCCAGTGAGTGCAACAGTAGGGTAAGTGTTGGATAGTGTAGGGGTAATGCGTTGTAATGGCATGCGTTGTAGTGACATGCGTTGTAATGGCATGCGTTTTAATGGCATGCGTTGTAATGGCATGCGATGTAAAGGCAGTTGCGTTGTAATGACTGCGTTGTAAATGTAGTGCGTTGTAATGGTTGTTTCCCCCACTAAATATTCCCAAATTAAAAATTGAATTAGAAGAGATCACTAGGGGATCTCTACATTTGGAGAATTCAGAAGTACTTTTGGTGGGTCGAGATACCCACCTATGGGGCAATCAATGGTGGCCTATACCCCTAGGCTCCCCTCCCCAGCCGAAAAGTGTGGTTAAGAATCTCGGAGTGTTGATGGACAGCACCCTTTCGTTCGAACTGCAGGCTAAGGCTGTGGCAGGTACCTGTTTTGGCCTTCTACGGGGCCTAAAACCCATTCTAGGGCTATTCGATGCAACCACCCGACAGACGATCGTTCAATCCACTGTGCTGTCACGTTTGGACTATTGCAATGGGCTACTACTTGGCGCCAACAAAGCTGTGACGAAAAGGCTTCAACGGGCTCAGAATGCGGCTGCCCGCACGCTCTTCGCACTACCTAAACACTGTCATGCCTCTGACCTCCTTCGACGGCTTCACTGGTTACCCATAGAACAGAGAGTTCACTTCAAGACTTTATGTATCACACATAAGATCCTGCATGGCATGGGTCCGCAAATCCTGAGCGATCTAAGCTCAATGTATACCCCGGCGCGGGCCCTACGATCGGCGGACCTACACCTGGCCTGTGTACCGCGGGTGCGTAGGACCAGACCCGGAGGGCGCTCTTTTAGGGCATTGGCCCCCGCCCTCTGGAATACTATCCCTCTTGCTGCCGGTGGCATTCAAGACCACTGGGCTTTCAGGAAACTGATCAAGACATGGCTCTTTTCCTATCTCTAGCCTACTCCCTCTCTGTCCGCCTCTACTCTGGCTCAGCGCTGGGACGCCCCGTTGCTGGGGCAGCCATGCGCTATAAATGCTGATAACATAACATTTGAATCTAAATCAAGAGAAAGAATTGATTTACCTGTGTAAAGAAATTACAAGACGAGTAGCAGTTACATATGATAAACAGACCGATTTGGCCAAAAAATATGAGGTGGATGTTTCTAAAAGTTATCCTTTGCAGAGAAGTTACAGGGTTCAATTAAATGATGAAGCAATTGAAACAATGTGTTCTTCAGGAATGTGGTTATATATTACAGAATTAATAAAAATGCATTCGCAAACAGAGCGATTTTGAAAAATTAGAAAACAAATTGGAAAGAAAACATGACAAGAAAAAGAAAAAACCTGAGTTAGTAGAGGAAAATAATGAGCAGGATGAGAAAGGAACTTCAGCTTATCCACTGAGAGAAATAGTGGGAGGAGTGTATGTCCATGTGCCTTAGAACAGAGGTGATCTTGCAGCTTTTACGAACAATTTCTCAAAATTAAGAGACAAGCCTATGCAGTGGTACACACAATTTGATCGATTTGTGAAGATTTCAAAAGTGGTGTGTGTTGATTTGAATATGTTCTTTGATATTGTAGTGCCAAGTGATTTGCAGGGTAAATGTAAAATTGCTATACAATGGCCATATGAAGAGCCAACGAGAATAGCGTGCACTAATGCACCTGTAGTTATAGAGAAATATGAAACAGTGATTACTTTCTTGAAAGGCAAAGTGCCCCAGAAAGATCTTGATTGGCTAAAAATCAAATGAACTACACAAGAAACAAAAGAGTTAGTAGATGAGTTCCATGAGCGGTTGTTGCAGGCGTTTCAGCAGCACAGTGAAAGAGAATATCATGATGAGAGTGAGATGGGGATTTTTGTATCTCGGTTCAGACAAGGGCTGAGACCAGAGATTAGTGCGCATATACAACAAAGTGTAATCTGCTGGCAGAATAAATCACTTGATGAGATTCTGAGATATGCAAAATATTGCAGTGATGAACAACAGATGAGGCAGAAAATGATTAGAGAGAAATGTATGCTGGCTCAAACAAAGCTTTCTCAGAAAAGTTTTCTGAATTATTCTTTTGCAGGAAATCAAGGAGGTATGCAAGAAGTTGGTGCTTCACAAGTAGGTTTACAGAGTAATCAAGGAGAAGGTTTGATGTCTTACAAGGTAGAGGCAGAGATGTTCCTATTGATCCAGGTTTAGGAATGGATGTTTGAACACTGAAGACAATGACCCTTTGTCACATTTGTAAAAGGGTCGGGCATTAGAAGATGGAGTGCAGGTTAATTCCTGATAATGCAAATTGAAATGTGCAGATGCAGAGAGGAGTGCAGATGCAGAGCATGCCAGTACAACAAATGCAAATGCCCACACAAAAACAAATTCTGCAGATACAGGTCCCACAAGCCCACTTGATCCCGTAAATATGGGAAACCCCAGATTTATTTCAAATTAGATGCTGAAAGGCAATTTGAACCTTTTCCAGAACCAAAATCAAAATACATTTCAGCAATTTCCTGTTTTCGATAATGACAGTTCAGGTTAAGATATTTCTCAATGACGGTGCCTGAGGGGGGAGGATGACTGCGTACTTGGCGCAGTCTTAGATGTAGACCAGGTTGGTCCATTCCTAGAAGGTGAGGTGAAAGACCACCCGGTATCTTTCCTTATAGATACGGCTGCTACCAGATCCACAGTAAGAACTGTGGAACTCCCAGGCCTACCACTCTCGGGAAAGCATATCAAAGTTGTAGGAGTTTCAAATAAACAATTTACAAATCCAGTCTCAGAAAAAGTTCCTGTAAAATTTGATTCATCAGGGAGAGATTTATTATGCAAGTTATATTGTACAATTTACTATACACCAGAGGCCGTATTAAGCATTGGCATTGTTTGCGCCCGGCGCACCTTTCAAAAGGTGTGCCAGGCGCAAACAATGCCAATGCGCCCTATAATGAAATATGTGCTGCCCCCAGGACATCCGCGACTTCACGCTGCCCCCAGGGCAGCGCATTCATGTGAAAACACGAAGCAGCCGCTCCGTGTTTTCACAGTGCAGGCGGCACCCGCCTGCACTTTTCAAAGGGGATTAGAGATCCCCTTGCAGGCGGGTGCAGTCAGAGACTGCACATGCCTGCAAGGGGATGTCTGGGGGGTCCATGGGACCTCCTTTACCCCCTGCAGAGGGCTGCTGTCAGGAGGAGCACTGACAGTGCGCCACCTTTTTAATGGAGCACTGCCAGTGCGCCTCCTGAGGGCTGCTTTGACTCTGTGCCGCATCTGTAATATGGCGCAGAGTCAAAAGAATTCCCTCATTTGCATAGGACGCGCCCCTATGCAAATGAGGGAACACCCTCTGAAGGTAGCGCTGGCGCATTAAGTGCGCCAGCGCTATCGGTATTATAGATGGGGACCCACAAGCGTCAGCGCCCCCTTCTATAATACCAAGGTGCCCCGGGGGCGTGCAAAGCGGGCGCAAACGTCCGTTGCACCCCCAGGGCACCTTCTGTAATACGGCCCCAGATGGAGTCAAATTCCAGACTCATGATGAGGATGTGACATTTAAAATGGCTCAACAAATGACAGCTGTAGAATTGTTCCCATTAATGACAATTGAAGAAGTACCTTCTGATGTGTGAGAAACTATGAACCCAGAAGTATGGGATCTCACAGGAAAAAATATCGGACTGATTAAAGGGTTTAAAACCAGTCCGAATTACTTTAAAGGCAAATGCAGTATATCCAAGAACACCACCATACCAATTGACCCCAGAAACAATTGCAGGAATGATACCTATAATAGAAGACATGATACAGAAAGGAATTTTGAGGGAACTGACTGGGAGTCCATGCAACTCTCTGATTATGGGTTTACAGAAATCCAATTGAAAATATAGGATAGTCCAAGACCTTAGAAAAGTTAATTAAATTGTTGTTCCATGTGTCCCCTGATACTGAAACCAGACACAATACTTTTCCAAATCCCATGCACTGCAGAGTGGTTTACTGTCATTGATCTTTGTCGGGCTTTCTGCTCAGTGCCATTGCACAGAGATAGCCAGTTTCTTTTTTCTTTCAGCAGAGAGTTTTGGCATGGTGTTGAGTCCCACATGGGTATACAGAGAGTCCGTTCATTTTTAATCAGATCTTGAAAAAGAATTTAGAGTCATTACAAATGCCCTACAGATCAGTACTTATGCAATATATTGATAACCTACCTGTGGCATCAGAAACACAAAAAGCTTGTAAGAAAGATACCATTGGGTTAGTGAATCACCTGGCTTAGAATGGGCATAGTGTGTCTCCAGGTTAACTGGAGTACTTTCAAAAAGAAGTTCAATGTTTAAAAGCCTTCCTAGAGCTGAAAGAAAAACGTTGTCGTGCCCCGGCACTTGGAATGCCAGATTACAGTACAGAGGTTATATTTTTTTGCAGTGAGAGAGGGGGTTGCACTCTCTCAGTGCTTAATCAGTTGCATAGTGATGCTCGAATACCTGTGGCATACTTCTCGGCCACCCTTGACCCTGTTGCCGCAGGACTGCCTGGCTGCCTTAAAGCTGTTGCTGCAATAAGCACTAGTCTTGAAAAAAGTGAGAGCATAGTGATGGGATGCCCTTTAACTGTAATGGTCCCTCACTCTGTTGAACTACTATTGAAACAAACCAAGAACCAATACATGGCTCATAATAGGCTCACTAAATACGAGCAGAGGATTTTGTCATCAGAGAATATTCTGTGCTAAAAAGATGTCAAGTTTTGACCCCATCTACATTACTGCCTGTAAAGGATACTGTTTATGATGAAGTTGAACATGATTGCCTCGATGTCACAGATTTATGCACAAGGCCTAGACCTGATATTCAGGATGAACCCCTGAATGAGCCTGATTATGTAATTGTTATGGATGGCTCATGTCTGAGAAACAAAGAATGTACTCTGGGAGCAGCTTACACTGTATGTACAATAAATTATGTCATAGAAGCTTCATGGCTCCAAGAGGTTACCTCAACACAAGTTGCAGAATTGATTGCCCTTACAAGAGCATGCAGGTTAACTGCTCAAATGAAAGTGACTATATTTACATATAATCAGTACGGCTTTGCGCTGTCCATGGTTTTGGGCAGTTGTGGTCACAAGGAGGTTTCGTGACCTCTTCATGAACTCCAAGTAGAAATAGAATACATGAGGCATTTGTTGGAAGCTCTCCAGTTGCCTACAGAAGTTGCAGTTGGTAAATATGCAGCCCATCAAAAGGGCAATGGCTACATTGCCATGGGAAATAGGTATGCTGATTCAGTTGCACAGTATTTTGCCCTGTCGGCCTGCACATTTATTGAAACTTTTGCATGTGAGTCTGAAGAGGACACTTCATATTCTATGTTGATGACAGTAATTGATATTTGGAATTGAATTGAATTGAAAAGAGTGCAGGAAAATGTTTCAAAAGCAGATCAACAAAGTTGGATCAAAGCAGGTTGTCAGAAAAAGGCAAATTACATCTGGATGTCATCTGATGTGAGACCAGTGTTACCTGATAGTCTGTTGTTTCTATTGACATGATGATTTCATGGATGCATACACCTAGTGAGGGACTCCATGATGCAACGTTTTAAACAGAAATTGTACAACCCAAAGTTTAGGACACTGGCAGAAGTGAGTCATCGATGTGTGCAGGGAAAAGAACACATGTTACACTGAGTCATATAGAGAGATCAGGTGGTCCTTTCAACAGAATGCAGATGGACATTTTCGAGATGCCTCGCATCAAAGTGCTGACAAAATCCTGGTCATTGTATGTGTCTTCTCGAGATGGGTGAAAGCCTACCCAACCAGAAGTTATAACAGTCTCACTGTAGCAAAACTGTTATTGTGAGAATTGATACGAGGTACGAAATGCCATTTTCTCTAGAATCAGATAGGGACCCACTTTAACAATGAAGTCCTGAAGATGATTTGCATTGCATTACAGATTGAGCAAAGACTGCACTGCAGCTATCAACCTGAGGCTTCAGGTATGGTCGAGCAAATTAATGGGACTATCAAGTCTTGAATGGCTAAAGTGTGTGCTTCAACATCACTGAAATGGCTTTACCTTTGATTCTGATAAGTATTCAAAGTATCCCTGGTAGGAAGACTGGTCTATCGCCACATGAGATACTGATGGGCCATGCAATGAGGCTACCTGCTATACCTGCAAATGCACTTGTGAACATCACAGATGCTATGATACTCAATTACTGCAAAATACTGGCTGATGTGGTACATTGAGCGGGATATTCTCAAGAACGTGCGATAAACATCGCCAAAATAGGCTAACGCAATTTTTCATATCGCCGTCTATCGGGGAAAAATAACTCAGTGTCAACGTCGTATTCTCAACACGGCGGTAACATGCGATAGTTTCCCGATAACGCCTCAAATGTCCGCGATACAACTACCGCAACGGCGATAAAAAAGGAAACCCGAACGTGAAAAAAGTTGCGATGGGCCCAAATGCGATAAAAATCCAGTGAAAAGTAACGCCAGGCCCGCAAGTCCCACAAGTAAGGCGGGAAAAATCACTATAAAAGCGGCAAAAATGAAATACAAATAAAACACAAACAACTGCGAAGCACCATGGAGGTAGCCGGAGCAAGCACAGAGGACAGCCCGAACCACACACGCCCCACGGAGGACCAGCCTGGGAACTCGGGGTCAGGGAAGGGCAAGGAGAAGAAGAAGAGGAAGACGCGGTTCAGTCCGCAGGAAAACAGGATCCTCATTACGGAGGTGACAGAACACCATCAACAACTGTTCGTCACCTCCACTGTGTCATTGGCAACAAAAAATGGAATATGGCAGTCCATCGTGGACAAGGTGAATGCAGTCGGAGTGCTGAGGAGGACAATGGAAGAGGTCAAGAGGCGCTAAAATGATGTGAAGTGCAAAACCAAGCTGAAACTCGCCAACAACCGCAAAGCAGCAATGCAGACTGGGGGTGGGAGTCCTGTGCCACAGGAGGAGCTGGATGAGATGGAGGAAATGGTGTCCACAGTAATCAGTGTGGAGACGGTGGCAGGAGTCGGAGGACCGGACACTGCTCAACATGACCTGACACAACAGCAACAGGGTGAGTAACCACCAGGGACTGGGGGGACGGGGTGTAGTG